>OY856409.1:555422947-556022947 GCA_963693085.1 Alisma plantago-aquatica
CTCACATGCATGCAGGTTGATGATGATATGTGCTTTGTTTCCCACCATGGTAGTGGATGTGTATTGATAGCACATTCTTTTTATTTGTTGGTTATGGCAAGTATCTCTTTTGTTGTGATGTTTTATCTTGATACCCGCTTGGGTGGTACTTATCTTTTCTATGGGAAGCTTCATTTTATATTTGATGTCCTTTATTCCATATGTTGCTCAATTTCCTATTTAGTATGCACATACCAGCCTTTGTCGATGTCATCTATTTTGTCTTCTTTTGCTGGGGTATGCTTCCAACCCTAGGTGGAGGTCTTGGATGAGGCTTGTTGACCTGGACTTAGCTTGAGATGATGAAGCTTGGAGACAGTCTTGAGGTGGTTTAGATTTCCTCTACATGGATCCTTATGTTGTAAGTTTAAGATGTTCCCTTGTTTTATAATTGAAAATAGCCATGTTTTATTTTGTTGCTATACTTTGGTCTGTTGTTACCATTATATAAAGATTTGAAAATTTTACACCCACTCCATCGTACCTTTTGAGTGTGTTTGGATTGGAGGTTTTATTGTTCAAATTTTTAGTAAGGAGGTGGTTTCGCTTCTTTACAGCCCCCTATTCTTCTATGTTGAGCAATTCACCTATGCTTATTCATTCTCTTTGTCCTATGGACATTAGCCTATACAAAATGTCTTTTATTTTGAAAATCATGTTCATATGAACTACCTTATTTGATATTGATCATGTGATCATGGATATTCTTTTGAACTCTTGTCTTATGCTTTGTTCATGATGGAACTCTAAAAGATGACATGTGATGTCTTTTGCCCACTTATGAGGTGGATGTATAGTTGGTCACTTATGTGGTGACTAGTTTATATATTCTAACTGTACTTTCTACTTACCTCTACATTTAACATGCTATGTGATTCAGTAGCACTAGAGTAGTGTAATTGCATTGGTTTTTATGGAAGATGTGTTATTTCCTGTCGAGCAGATGTGATATTTCCTGCTCTTTTGGGATGGAAAGGAACCTCATACCCAGGGAAATATGTATAATTCTTGGCCCATGCTTTATATATTTGGGAGATTGGCAGCATTCCTTTCTCTATCAGGTTTCAAGTTTATGAGACTTGGCCACCTTTGTGTTTATATTGTTCTAGGGCTATGTTTATCTCACATGCATGTAGGTTGATGATATGAGGTGTGTGCCCTAATTCTTTACATGTGCTTGTGTGGCACAATCTTTATGTTTTATTAATAGAAAGTATTCTTTTGTTATCATATGATTTCAATTCCTTTTTGTTTGATACCCATTTGGGTGGTCCTTATCCTTTCTATGGGA
This sequence comes from Alisma plantago-aquatica, assembly GCA_963693085.1. Lineage (NCBI taxonomy): Eukaryota > Viridiplantae > Streptophyta > Magnoliopsida > Alismatales > Alismataceae > Alisma > Alisma plantago-aquatica. The sequence continues at coordinate 555,424,278 of OY856409.1, forward strand.
AGCCTTTTATATTTGATGTCCTTTATTCCATATATAATTTCCAATTTAGTATGCACATACCAGCCTTTGTTGATGTCATCTATTTTCTCTTCTTGCCGGGGTATGCTTCCAACCCTAGGTGAAGGACTTGGATGAAAGGGCCTGAAGTTTTGGACTAGCTTAAGGAGTTAAAGCTTGGAGACAAAGTTGTTATTGTTTAGATTTCCCTCTACTAGATCCTTATGTTGAGTGATACATGTAAACCCTTTGTGGGAGAATATGATGTTCTTTTATAACCTTGTGATTAATTGAATACAGTCAACATTTTTATTCCCCTATTATAGTTTGGTTGTTTTGAATACCATTTATTGAAGTTTGAAAATTGTTCACCTATTCTAGCATACCTTTGAGTGTGTTTGGAATGGATGTTTTATTCTTCAATTTTTTTAGTAAGGGGGTGATCATGCCTCCTTACAGCATGGTATCAGAGCCCGTAGTAGTCGAAATCTGACTATTTCAATTTTGTCTCCCTAGCTAGAATCCTTGCCTTACCTTTAAGTAACATGTTTGCCCTAGAGTAGATCAATAGATGATGAAGGGTCGATTTAGGATCATATAGTTTCACATTAGAATAATGATGAATAAATACTTAAAATACTTATAAGTAAAAGATGCATAAGTAACCATAGTAACTTGAGGTTGTTTAGCTTGGCCTTTAGGTAGCTACTTGGACTTGAAGTTGAAAGAAAAGGTGTCTAGAAAGGATCAGGGTTTGGTGGCTGGTAAGATTTTCCTCCGCACCACTATCTTGGTTTACGAGGACTCCCGAATCCATTTGATACCAGCCTAGCCTGAGCTGATATGAATTGTTCAAAATAACATGCTTTTAGGCAACAGTAGCCTTAGACATCTATATGATTCATCTTTAGGGACCCTAAAATGTTGAACTAGTCTCCCAGGTGTAAATACTTGTTTGAGGATTGACAATATCAAGTTAACCCATAGTTCATAGTTAGTCTTTATAAGTTATGTTTTTTGCATGATGCTTATGTAGTTGGATGTAAGGAAGTGTAGTTGAACCTTTTGTATCTTAGAATAGTTTTGACTTAATAAGATGAATCCTTTAAGGGGTGGTGAATAAGTTGTTTTCTTATATGTGGATGTTTTGATTTTGAGGACAAAATCCCTTTAAGGGGTGGTGTGTTGTAACATACTAGATCTCAGACCCTACCCTGGAAGTTGACATTTTGGACTTAGCCAAACAAGGTTGAAGGTTAGACCTAAATAGATGTTTAGTATAACCCCAATGAGCTAATGCATGGATAGATCACCTTATTTTAACCTAATTTTCTAACATTCATCTTAGGTTTATAATGGGTACATAAAATATGCCACATAACTCATTTTGATGGTAATATGAAGATAAGAAACTTAATTGGATGAATAATTTAGATAATGGGCCGTTCATGGGCCATATGACATATCTCATAAAAATAAGTCTCAAAAGTGGAAACAAATTAAAATTCAAGATCTATATATCAAAAGAAGCCTACATGTCAAATTTCATCTAATTTGGATAACCTTGACATATTAGGATAAGTTTAGGAGAGAGAAAATGAGTAAAAGGCATAAGTAATGAATAATGTGATTATATAACTTCAAAATGTGGAAATAATGGAAAATTCATATTCAAAACATCAAATATAACTTGTGGATGAAGTTTGGTTCAATTTGGATGTTGTTTGTGCAAGTTATGCAATTTTAGGTACATTATAGACTTTTCTGCAATTTACCCAATTGGGAGGTTTTCTTTGCAAATTGTCACATGAATTATAATCCTTATATATTCCCTTACTATTATAAAGTTTTTGAACCATAGGGCACCTAGTTGCACCTTGGTTTGAAGGTGTTTCTTTCCAAGGGCATTTTAGGGATTACTCTATTTATAAATGAGCTTATCTTTAGAAGCTATCAACCAAACGGGTTATTTATTTGATTGGAGGTCGTTTGGGATGGCCTATAAGTGTCCATAAACTTACATTTGATATTCAAGAAGCCTCTATGAGATATCCTCTTGCATGGCCATGAAATCCCTAGGCTTAGGACACATGGAAAGCTCCATGGACACCTCATGCTTGACTTCTTCCTTATCCATAAAGGTTTACATGTCCATAGGCACCCTTAGCATTGGACACATGGAAAGTAACTTGAAACCTCATGATTGACTTCTTCCTTATCCATAAAGGCTTGCATGTCCATGGACACCCTTATACAGGACACATGGAAAGTCTCATAGACACCTCATACTTGACCTCTTTCTTTATATAGCCATATATACCCCTTCCCAACTCCAAATTTGAAAAATCATGCTCTTCTTTCTTTCCTCTAGCTTAGAGCATCCTTGCTACTCTATTTTTCCATGAAGTTTTTGTCCCAAAGTAAAAGGAGTTTCCTACCTTAGTGAAGAAGGCTCCTAGGGTTCCAAATTTCTATATTTTGGATTTCTTAAGCTCCTCCTTGGTGAATTTGACCAAAACTAGTAAGTATCCTTCTTTCCTTCCCTATTTTCATGTTTTTAGTCTTCCTTCCACCTTCCTCTAGGTTGGAACCATGGCCTTCCATGGTAAAACCCCACCTAGAACCCATAAACACCTCATCTCCATGTTCTTTTGTTAGGGTTTTTCACCTATAAAGTGGAGAAGGTGCTTCTTGTTCGAGATAGGAGCTTTGTTGAAGAAACCAACCTCTCTAACCTTGGGAACCTTACTTATTGGACCTGTCCACCTTCTCTTGATGTTCTTTGGAGGCCTAGGCTTGGATCTAGGACTGACTTGGACTGTTTAGACTCTAAAGTTGAGGTATGATGTATCCCCTATTCTTCTATGTTGAGCAATTCACCTATGCTTATTCATTCTCTTTGTCCAATGGACATTAGCCTATACATAATGTCTTTTCTTTTGAAAATCATGGTTCATATGAACTATCTTATTTGATATTTATCATGTCATCATGGATATTCTTTTGAACTCTTATCTTATGCTTTGTTCATGATGGAACTCTAAAAGATGACATGTGATGTCTTTTGCCCACTTATGAGGTGGATGTATATGTTGTTCACTTGTGTGGTGATTAGTTTATATATTCTAACTATACTTTCTACTTGCCTCTACATTTAACATACTATGTGATTCAGTAGCACTAGAGTAGTGTAATTGCGTTGGTTTTTATGGCAAATGTGTTATTTCCTACCGAGCAGATGTGATATTTCCTACTCTTTTAGGATGGAAAGGAACCTCATACCTAGGGCAAGATGTATGATTCTTGGCCCATGTTTTATATATTTGGGAGATTGGAAGTATTCCTTTCTCCATCAGGTTTCAAGTTTATGATACTTGGCCGCCTTTATGTTTATATTGTTCTAGGGCTATGTTTATCTCACATGCATGCATGTTGATGATATGGGGTTTGTGCCCTAATTCTTTACATGTGCTTGTGTGGCACAATCTTTATGTTTTATTAATGGCAAGTATTCTTTTGTTATCATATGATTTCAATTCCTTTTCTCTTGATACCCATTTGGGTGGTCCTTATCCTTTCTATGGGAAGACTTTTATATTTGATGTCCTTTATTCCATATATTGCTCAATTTCCTATTTAGTATACACATACCAGCCATTGCTGATGTCATCTATTTTCTCTTCTTGATAGGGTATGCTTCCAACCCTAGGTGAAGGACTTGGATGAAAGGGCATGAAGTTTTGGACTAGCTTAAGGAGTTAAAGCTTGGAGACGAAGTTGTTACGATTTAGATTTACCTCTACTAGATCCTTATGTTGAGTGATACATGTAAACCCTTTGTGGGAGATTATGATGTTCTTTTGTAACCTTGTGATAAATTGAATATAGTCAATGTTTTTATTTCGCTGCTATACTTTGGTTATTTTGAATACCATTTATTGAAGTTTGAAAATTTTGCACCTATTATAGCATACCTTTGAGTGTGTTTGGAATGGATGTTTTATTCTTCAAATTTTTTTAGTAAGGGGGTGATCTTGCCTCCTTATAGTATTTTAAATTGCTAAACATGAGAAGACATAACTACTTGCCTTAAACTACTAGAATTAAAAGTAATGGCATGATACTCCCTAAATCTGTCATTCTCTTTAGTTGAGACTAAACATATCTCTCCATGTTGTCTAGAATAGACACTTGAACACATTTCTCCAATTTGTCTAGAATAGACACTTGAACCCATGTTGTCTTTAGTTGAGACTAAGCATACTCTAACTACGATATTAAGTAAGATGAAAAAGATAATTATCTTCCACATATTTGCCTCATTTTCATGTAAGATTTATTATATATGATTACCTAAAATGTTAATCTTTGCATTTTTTCTTGAACATTTTCCAAACCTATGGTCCAAGGTTGGGGTAACATCGTATGGAAATTTCTATACTATTTCAAAGTATGGGGTTATGGTGTACTTTCAGTTGAGTTTGGTCTTCCAATCTTACCACTTATACTGAAATACAACCTTTTTGTGTATATGAGAGTCTCTAGTTCAAGTAGTGTATACATTTTTATTGATATACATCATATATATGAACTCCGTGTTTCAGCGTCTTCAAAATTTTGTTGGTTAGGGGTACAAGGTAAACATCAAAGTCACTATATGGATGCTTGGGCCCCAAAATGAGCAATGACAAGATGATATAACTATTATTTTTTTGAAAACATATAATTGTGATTCATGCACAGTCACATAGTATAATTTATATAACTACCATATTAGGCCAAGTATTGTATTGGTTTGTTAAAGTATCATATCAGTTTATCCCATATGTGCAAAGCCTAAGTCTAATATTTTTTACCTCTACACAAGATTATTAGGATATGTTGAATTGATTGTCTTCCATTAAGATTCATATTTCATCGGAGATGAACATACTTTGTCTGATATATTGTATGGGATTCTAGGTTTTTGCATCTCTATGGAGTAACAAATAAGCATTGAAATTGAGATGTGATTGATCGATGCCACATCATATTATCAGGATAAGCTTTCTATTTTACTTGGATATATTTACTTATAATACTTGACACACCATGCTTCTTATGCACTCAACTAAATTGCTATTCATTTTAGAATAACATAGTCATTAGGGCAAGAATGAATCTTATTAGCCTCCATACCCATTGGACACAACTTCCTATTTTCTTCATAAATTGAAATTGGAATCTCATTAAGGTCTGGAACCACATACATGAACATATTCAACTGAGACATGAAACTTTTTTCACTCCATTTATTACTCGCCTTCATATATAATCTCACCAATGTACTTAAACTCATGAAATTGGGAATACCCATATACATGGGTTTGTCATTATTACATTATAACATATTGAATATAAGAAGTGCCTTACTTAAGTTTCCCCAAATTGATCTAGAATATAGTTAACAATATCAATGAAAAGATTCACTCACGTCATTATTTCTTACTTTAAACTTGGGTGTAGAGAATTCAACTGCTCCCTCCCTGGGTTTCTCCCCATGACTACATTCTTGCATAGAGTTCCTTATAATTCCATATCCAACTTTCAACTTCATCGAAATTTACCACTTCAAAATTTTACAAAAATGTTTGTGTGGATAGTGAAACCTATCTTTGTATGTCTTCTTATGGTCTTATATAAATTTGATTAAATTCCACATATCTCATTTTAACTCTGTTGTGTTGCCATTCTCTGAAGACATACATTATTTTTCATTTAGTGAAAACTAAATATATCATTACCATATAGACTATGCTAAGAAACAAACCCATGATATTATAAATAACTATCATAAATTGCTCATCTAAAGCAATATAACTATATCAAATAGATACATACCATATTTGATTGTCAAATATATATGGCCAAGTCCATTATTGAACACTTAATTCACCAGTGACTTTATGGCGTGTGATTTGCTATCCAAAAAAATTGGAAGCATTACCCATAGTTATCTAAGTACAATAATGTAGGCGCTATCGCCCACATATGTACCTAGAGAATAGAAAGGAATATTGTATATGATTCTTTGGAATCATAGCGCATTCAACACACTCACATCCTGAGTAAGACCAAGTTTTCAGCAATAGTCTCATATCATGGGCTATAAAATATTGAATCATAATGAGGAAACATTGGACAAGAATCTCTAGGCCACACAGAATTCAATCCCCCTAGTCATAACATGTCATAGAAGTCAAAATTAAAAAATAGGCCATAGTAGGCAATTTTGGACAAATGAGACCACAATAGGCCAATTTAGGTCATGTTAGGAAAATGAAATATAAAAAAGGAAAACATAATTCAAGTTAGACAAATTCTTCCAAAATATGCCCCAGTAGGTTGTAATAAGACAAGATAGGCAATATTAGGGCATGTTAGTTAGAAATAGACCACATTACACCAAATTTATCCATGTTATGGGGAAAAAATTACTTAATTAAGAAACTTACATTTATTAAAAAAATGGTTCATTTATTGGGGTTTTATCGTTCATTTAGTTGTATTCTCATATTACATGCATGAAATCTGCATCTACTAGAAATAAATAAAGTTGCTAACATAAGCAAGAGAGGGTTTAGTATAAGTAGTATGTTAATCCACATTGAAATTACCTAATTAGGTTTTAAAAGATCTCAACATACAAATGATATTTAACCAACTATTGTTAAATATAGTAGATATGAAATGGATATTAATCCCTCATTTATATAATAAGATACAATAATAATAGGTGAACATAGTGAATTTAGGTTGGATATACAGTACAATATCAAGGACGATCTCACATTATATCCACAATCCAATGTATGTGCCTAAAAATCAAAATCAAACATCATTTGTTAAGTCCAACAAACATTTGATGGGAAAAAATATCAAATCAAAATGAGTAGAGTAAGATTGACAAAAGTACGGTGATAGGGAGAAACATATTTATCTAGAGTTTTCATTGTGTTTAGGAAAGATGTCGATGGGGTGAGGAAGACCTTATTTATAAATAGGATGTAAGAAGTTCATGCAAGTGTGTTGACTCTCCTCCAACTAGAAACTAATGATACACTATTCGTCAAAGGAAAATTTGTTATTGTTGCATTAAAGAATATATGATTTCTCCATATTCTCACTAGAAATTTTGCTTTGTCAAAACTTGATCTTTTTAATGGGGAAGCTGGTACTTTTATGTCTACTAGCACCATAGAATGTGAATGGTTTTGAGTTATGGGAGAGTTGAATTGTGTGTGAACTGGAAATGGAGTGAAGGAGAAAAATAGGCTTTTGGTGGGATATAAATTTTTAAGTGGCATTTATTTTCATTAATCATCACATAAGCCCAACGTTCATTGACGGTTTTGTCACAAGGAATATATGCCTTACAGTGTTCATTTAAGTGAAACAACCTATGTAGACCACCCTTTTGGTCAACACTAATGTCAATCATTGGATATCCTTAAACTAATCCCAACAATTTTATTAAAACATCACAATCTAAAAACGTATATGAAGTAGAAGACTATAAAAATATGACTTTTTACTAAATGTTTAAAATCAAAACACCACATCATATATAAAAGAAATCTCTAATTCATCAACCATTGGGGCCATTTTATCCAATCAAATGTGTGCATCTGAATCTGAAAAAAAAAACATATCATGAGGTCTTGTATTGTACTCTTGATATTTATGAAGGCATGGATAGTCCACCAAGTGAACCTCTACAATCTTCTACAAAAAGACACAACTTTGCGTTTCCAAAATTGATCTCATGTAACTCTGGTCGGATACAATAGAATTTTTTCTTTTTGCAACAATCCAAACATTAGGGAAGTTAAATTGTTCTAAGGGAATCTAGAACTTAGATAACTTCTAGATTCACTTAAATATTATTCCATATTACTCATCCTTCATCAACATATCCCATGCTAAAGGCATTTATCTAACTCTTTCCTAATACAATAGAATTTGTTTCTCTTCTCAATAATCCAAACACTAGGTAAGTTCAACCATTCTAAGGGAATCTTGAACTAAGATGTATTCCAGTTTCACTTGGATATTATTCCATATTGCTCGCCCCTCATCAACATATTCCATGTTAAATGTATTTATCTAATATTTCCAACTCATTTAACAAATTTTGGACTCTAGACTTTATTAACTAGGATTAAGAATGGCCAGAAGATTCTATTCATCAACACCATGAATGCAGTTGGTGCATTAGTTAGTCCAAACGACATAACTACAAACTCATAATGACCATACCTTATCCTAAAGGATGACTTAGGTATTTCACTCTCCTTGATACATAACTAATGATATCCTGACCTTAGATCTATCTTAGAGAACACTGTTGCACCACACAACCGATCAAACAGATCATCTATCCTTGGCAAAGGATATTTGTTCTTTATATTCACCTTGTTAAGCTATCTATAGTCTATGCATAATATCATGTTTTGTTTAGTTGTGGAAATTTAATTCTATAAGCGTGGAACCAACAGAATTGAGCCAACACAACAAACACACATCACATAAGAGCACAAGATTTATGCACTTCACAAATTGTGTCTAGTCTACGACTATGACAATTTCTCTCTACATCAGATTAGGTTATACGATGGACTATATGCAAATTGCTACATGAAATTGATAACTCCCTTACAAGATCTGACCCACAACACTTATTTACTATGTAAGAAAACAATCCTACATACAATAAAATCCCAAAGAGAAATATATGCACATTGATTGTGATTGTTTCCAAAATTCTTTTTGGACGGAGATCAAAACAAGCTTGAGAATCACAAAATAGTTAGGATTCAAGGCACATCTAACAATATCCAACTTGAATTGCATTCTCTCTATCCTGAAAAACCAGATGCATCATATTCCACCACCATGTGCCCCTAGGTAAAGTTTCTCCAACTATCAATATTGAACAAGTCCATGTAATGTCTAAACTTGGTCCTAGGAATAGCCTTGGTGAGTTTATTGGATGGTGCCAACCTTTTTCACCATAATCCTATTCTTCACCATGATAAAGTGGTATCTAATGTCAATGTGTTTGGTTTCATCATGATGCACTTGGTCCTTGTTCAGACATATGACACTCACACTATAAACATATATGATAGCTTGATTTTGTTGAGGACGAGTATCACTAATAAGTTTGCTTAACCAAATTCCTTCTTTAGAATCTTTAGTCAGATCCATGTACTATGCCTCTATAGTTGACAACATTACATAATGTTGTAATATAGACTTTTAATTGACAACAAAGTCACCAAAAATAAAAACACAGAAACTAGTTGACCTCCTTCCATCTTGATCTAAAGATTGATATGAATTAGAGTAACTATAAACCAAATTATAAGAACCACTAAAGCTATGGTGTAAGAGACACACTTGAGCTTGGGAGGCGACTGAGTGTCGTTAGATCCCACCTTGAAGGCCACACCAAATCTAGAGGAAAAGAGAAGATTGTCCCATATATATTTATCAATTTGAGTCTTTCATCTTCTCCATTGCTCAAAGATCGTGAGTGTATGTCTCAAGAACTAATGAGATAGTAGATGACTACTCTATTAATAAGACTATCACAATTACTAAAAATGACAATCATATCTTACCTAGATTTGAAGCCATGGAGAATCTGTATGGAAATATGGCAAAATATATGGAAGTAGAAACAAAAAGTTTTCTTGCCATATTCCCCATAGACAGCAGTTCACATCAACAACTATAGATTGAGAAGGAATGTTGCAAGTCATATAACTGGTCCAGGAGAAAGACCAACAACTTATCCTAGTAGTAGTGTGCTTTTTCTCAAGAAGCACTTGGACGCTAGTTGTCAGAGGCCTCCTGGTGTAGAACCACGAATGGCGGTTGACAACGTCAACTACTAGCAGGTAGAAAAGGCCTCCTCTCCTCTACATAGTCTAGTCAGACCACAGGGAACTCCCATTTTTCTTTTAGAATAGACAAGAAGGAGTTTTCCCTTCTAGTCAACGTGCTAGCATTGACTGCTCTCCTTTATTGTCTCTCCCTTTTACGAGTAAGACTTGCTCAGGTTCTCACGTTGCCACAACTATGAGAACACAAATATTTTCAAAGCATATTGTTGTGTCTTCTGAAAGCCTCGACTACCCTCTATTTATATGAGGGTCAGGGTCAGGCTTTCTAGAATAATTAGGAGTCAAAGAGATGAAATTTCATGATTTTTCCAAAACATACAAACTACAAATCGGTCATCTCACCATTAAACCGACTGGTTCACACATGAGTCGCTCAACACTTTAAATGACCAGTTCACTGTGTTTCCTATTCACAATCATATTCACTTTCAATATTCGATTAATGCATAACATGACGTCAGCATCAATTCTAGATCCTTCTTATTGATCAACCAACAGGTCTGTTCACAACCAGATACATTTGAACGAATCGATTCACTTCCAGAACCAGTCATTTGAGATTTCTGACAACCAATCTTGTTCAAATTGAATACCTAACATTTTAGTAATCAACTTTAAACCATATTCATGAGTAAACTCTATTTCAAGTAAATTGTATGTGTGTGACCCTATAGGTCCCAAGTTATGTTGGCAGTGAATGTCCCTAACTAATTTATGACATCACAAGAAATGAGTGCAATCTAGAAACACACCATTGCTACCCAAGTAATTGAAAAGTTGGAGTATGACTTCAACCTACAATCTGCAATTCATGTTATAATGATCATAAAGTTCATTTGTCTTTGATATCCAGATTGAACTCAAGGCATGGAATCGTCATCCTCTTCAACATTCAATCCATGTTATTTGAACCAGAGAAGACTATCTGAGATTCACGTGAGCTCACATACCATATGTTGCATCACATAAGTATGACCATACGTTTCCCAGTCTTGCTTATCAAGTGGTCGTGATATCAACTCCAGTAGGGGGGACAAATACCATCTACATCACTCACAATTATTCCCCATGTGTCGCAATGTATTCGATCACCACCTTTATGGTAACCCTTATTCAAGGTCATGTTGGACGATGTCAAAGTACATCGAATGACATGTGACGAGTGTCATGATTTTAGGTATAAGAACCACAATGATAACCATCACTCTGAGAGCTAATTCTGAATACCAATCAAGGGTTTCCATTTATCACTCTCAAGGTGGGTCTATCTGATACACTATTTTCTAACAAGTACCTATGCATCTGGTTTGATATCACATATTATGAATAATGGGATTTTGTCATCAAACAACACACATTCTAGTGTTAAGTGTTATTGATGTCTATAAACTTCCACAATAACATCTGACTAGGGACACAACAAGAATGTATGTACTCCTATCATTCATATGATCTCACTGTTCAGGTGCTCAACGTGAAGACATACAACACCAAGTAACATAATTCTTTATACATCTAATGTGTTATATCATTATCTCATAATTGAACAAACATATAAATGAAAATTGTCTTTATTATTAATCAAACCATTTATAAGATATGACATTACAATCATCATATGATTGTCTCTCTAGGCATACATACCAACATACTCCCACCTGCACTTAGATCTAATAACCCATGAACTTATTCCCTAGTGATCTAACATGACCTTCATACGTCTGTTGTGAAAGTGATTTCGTCAAGGGGTCAGAAACATTGCTTTTGGTTGGTACTCTGCAAATTGTCACATATCCTCGTTGTATGATCTCTCATATAAGATGGAATTGTTGTTGTATGTGCTTACAATGTTGATGCGATCTAGGTTCCTTAGCTTGTGCAATATCCCTATTGTTATCACAATATTTCTCTACTACATCTCTAATGCTTGGAACCATCCCAAGTTCAGTAATGAACTTCTTGATCCAAACAACCTCCTTTGCTACATTAGATGCAACAATACTCAGCCTCTATAGTAGAATCAACAACTGTCTCTTGCTTGGAACTCTTCCAGCTTACAACTCTATTATTATGCAAAACACAAATATGGATTGCAATCTATAGTCATCTTTGTCAGTTTGGAAGCTTGCATCAGTGTAACCCTTTACTACTAACTCTTCCTCACTTCTTAGACAAAGAAATGATCCTTATTTCTTCTCAAGTACTTGAGGATGTTCTTTATGGTAGTACAATGAATTTCACCAGGATCTAATCGATAACTGCTAGTCACACTCAAGGCATATGAGACATCTGGGTAGAACATAACATTTCATACATGATACATCCAATTGCATATGCATACAGAATGTTACTCATGCACTCTAATTCTTCACAAGAACTGGTACATTGAGCTCTAGATATACTAACACCATAAGACATGGGTAAGTTTCATCTCTTTGAGTTCTCCATGATGAACCTTTTCAGTACATTGTTAATGTATGTGCTCTGGCTTAGGCTAAGAAGCCTTTTCGATCTATCTCTATAGATTTTGATTCCTAAGATATTGGATGCTATGCCAAAGTCTTTCATAGAGAATGTATTTCCTAGCAAGGTCTTTACCATCTGTAAAGTAAGAATGTCATTCCCCATCAATAGTATGCCATCTACACACAATATTAGGAATACAATCATGCTCCACTAAGCTTCCTGTATGCACAATGTTTATCTTCATTTTGAATAAAGAAAAACTCTTTGACTATTTTTTCAAATTGAAGATTCCAGCTCCGAGATGCTTCCTTCAATCCATAGATTGACCTTTGTAACTGACATACATCCTTTTTAGTTTAAAAACCTTATTTGCATTCTTTGGATTTATAAAACCCTTGGGTTGTGTCATGTAGACATCCTCAAATAGATTCTCATTAAGGAATGTGGTTTTAGCATCCATCTACCAAATCTCACAATCATAATAAGTTTAATGGAAAGCATGATCTTGATGGACTTAACCATGAAAACTAGAGAAAATGTTTTATCATAGTCAACACCTTGAACTTGTATGAAACCCTTTGCAACCAATAGACCTTTGTAAGTCTGTACATTACCATCCATGCCAGTCTTCTTCTTGAAGACCCACTTGCACCCTATGTGTTTTACCCCTTTAGGTGGATCGACCAAGGTTCATACCTTGTTGGTGTATATGGATACCATATCATATATTATGGCCACAAGACACTTCTCAGACACTGTTCTCTTAACAACTTCTAGGTAGGTTGTTGGCTCATCATCAATGACTGACTCATCGCCTTCTTCAGTCAAAAGATAACATAATCTTTCTGACTCAAGGCATGTCCTACTAGATCTGTGAGGTTCCTATGTTACATGAGGAATTTGAGATTCCACAACACTTTATGTCTCTCTATATTCCTCTTGAACCTCTATAGGTTCAATGTTTTCTTGTTGGTCTTGAACCTCTTTGAGTACTACTTTCCTCCCATTGATACCTTTGGAAATGAATTCCTTTTCTAGGAATACAACATCCCTAGCAAAAAACACTGTATTGTCTGATGGGGTATACAATTAGTATCCTTTGGTTTCCCTAGGATATCCAACAAAATAACATTTATCCGATTTGGGTCCAAGCTTTTTGAAAAACTGCTTTCTCACATAAGTTTCACATCCCCAAATCTGCATAAAAGATACATTGGGATGCTTCCCATACCATATCTCATATGGTGTCTTTTGAACCAATTTTGATGGCACACAGTTTATGTAAATACTACGATTTCTAGAGCATAACCCCAAAAGGAAGTCAGAATATCAACATAACTTATAATTGATCACACCATATTTAGCAATGTATGATTCCTTCTTCTAACATACCATTATGTTGTGGTGTTCCAAGTGGTGTCCATTTTAATAAAATACCATGGTATCATAAAAGGTCCTCAAACTCTTGGCTTAAGTATTCTCCATCTCGATTAGAATGAAGTGCTCAACACTTTCTCCAAGTTGGTTATGTACTTCATTCATGAAATCCTTGAACTTTTCAAGGGTTTCTGACTTATGTTTCAGCATGTAAACATAACCATACCTAATGAAATCATCAGTAAAGGTAATGAAGTACTAATAACCACCTCTACAATTTTTTCTAAAAGGGCCACACACATTAGCATGTATGAGTCCTAATAGATCACTAGCCCTCTCACTATTATCAATGAAGGGAGTCTTTTTCATCTTGCCCAATAAACATGATTCATATGTCTCTATTGATTCAAAATCAAAAGAGTCTAGATATCCATATTTATGGAGTCTAGAAATGCATTTATCATTGATGTGCCCTAGAAGACAATGCCAGAGGTATTATTTTTTGAGTTATTGAGTTTTAATCTTTTGGTATTTATATTATAAACATTTGTCTCTATATATAATAAATAAATACCACAGGACATTGGGGCACCCATAAAAGATCTCGTCTTTCAAAATAGTACATTGATCATTCTTTATATGAAATTCATATCCATTCTTGTCCATACAAGATACATAAAATAAAATTTCTATTAGTAGTAGGTACAAAATCAAATTTATCTAACTCAATTACAAGCTCTACATGAAGAGATAAATTATAGGTTCCAACTATAGTGACAACAACTCTTGTACCATTTTCAACACACAGTTTAACATCCCCCTTTCTCAAAGGCTTACTTCTTTTTAGATCCTACATATTTGAACATATATGAGATCCACATCCGGTATCTAGTACCCAAGAAGAAGAACTAGACATATTGATCTCAGTAATGTATATACCTGAAGTGCAGATCTCTATCTCCTCCTTCTTTATCCGTAGTTCCTCCATGTAGAGAGGACAATTCCAGTTCCAGTGTCCTCAAGGAGGTGATGGATATCAATTTACAACTTTCCTTAGAAAAAGTGTATCGGTTTGTGAATGAAGTGATGTTGAGTTCAAATATCTTGCTCAACAAGATAACTAATGGCCAAAAGATTATCCCTAGATAATCCTCAAGAGTTTTGCATGTCAATATAAATATGTGTGCATGGACACATGTCAACCATGCATGGACATGTGGCACCTAGTAGTGTAAAATGATGACACCTCTTATACACCCTCTCCCATGAGCCTCAATTATATATACCACTCCTTTCACCTACTAGTGAATCTTTTCTAACCCTATCACTCCATTTCTCTTAGATATTGTGTAAATAGTTGAGGAGCAAGGAAGATCTCGATCCATTAAGATTAAGGTGAATCCATGGTCACCATCAACCTTGGATAAAGCATGATTTCAGGTTGTGATTCTTCCATACTTTTCTTCTTCACCAAGTTCTTAACTATGGTGATTCCTTGCATGTAGAGGAGTTGTGAATGAGTCTTCGATCTATGATAAGTTCATCTTCAACCTTGGGAATGTGAAGCTTTGGAGCTTGGATCTTTGAGCTTTGAAGTTGTTCTTGAGGCAGGTTATATAACTTGAACCCAGTTATGTTATTATTCACCTTCAATCTTGCTATACTTGATGATCTACTTTCAATTTCGAGTTTTCTTAAATAATTGTTGAATCCATGAGTTCTAATAGTTGCATAGGACTATTGTCCATGAACTATAACAATAATAATGAAGGTCTTGAGCTTGATGATGATGACATCATCATGGCTCAAATCGATATCGGGTAGAAGCACATCTAACCTGATATGGTGTTGAAACCCGATACGGTGATGTGCATACACCACTAGAACGGCATGGTGATGAGTATACACCTCTTTGCATGATATGGAGTCAAACACACACCTCATGCATGATATGATGTCAAGCACACACCTTATGCATGATATGATGTCAAGCACACACCTTATGCATGATATGGTGTCAAGTACACACTTCTAACCCAATATGGTGATGAAACCCTCAATGGTGATATCAAACCCGATATACCTTGGAACCCCACACCCCTATTGATTTGTACACTTGGTTTGGTTGAGAGTAACCAGTTGTCAAGCTTGTCACTAAACCCATGGTGAAGGGTAGGCTGATACAATGAAGGTTTTAAGAGGTATGAGCATAAGGGTCTAACCCGACTTACCAAAACCCTAATTTTGAGCAACCTGATATGAGTGACACACACCTACACCTCATGCACAATATGGTGATGAACATACACCTCATTCCCGATATGGAAGCACACATACACCTCTTGGGTGATATGGAAGCACACATACACCTCTTGGGCGATATGGAAGCATGCATACACCTCTTGGATGATATCAAAGCACACACACACCTCTTACCCGATATGGAAGCAAGCACACACCTCTTGGGTGATATTGAAGCACACACACACCTCTTACCCGATATGGAAGCAAGCACACACCTCATGCCTGATATGGTGGAAGCACCTCAATCCAATATACTTGATTAAGTAATACATGAAGTGTGTTATGTCAAATGATACATTAAGATGTATAGATTTCAATGCATTTTGATCATGTAGGCCAATGTACCTTGAGAAAAGGATTGAGCCAACTTAATAAAGATGATGTAATCATTATCATAGTGAGGATGAGAGAGAAACTCATACTTTATGTGTTAATCATTCAATGAGCATACATTCATACCCCTATATGTGTAGAGCAATGCATTAGGGTTTTGATTCTTAATAATATGAATTAGGGCATTGATTCTTGACAATATGAACTTGAAACCCTAATATATTAAAGAGGGAAATCTCAACCCTAATTGGTTAAAGAGGGAAACTCTAACCCTAAGGGAAACCCTAACCCTAATAGTGGAAAGGTTGTATTTCTCTTATGTTGCATGGTAAGGATATGTACTTGATATTGCTTCTATCATAAAATACTAACCATGTAGGTATCATGAGATGATGAGCATAGCTAGGTATGAGCTATGTTGTTTCATATGATACAAATTAAATGGGCCTTGTGAGCCATGTGAAATTCTTGTGCAGCAAGTATTATGTATACCTGGGTCTGAGGACCTAGAGGTAATAGTTACCTGATAAGAGGTAACAATGTTCAGTGATGAACTAAGTGTTTGAATACCCATATCTAGCAATCATGATGATTATAATGATAAGGGATGAGAATTCCCAGTAATGTGATAAGGGATGGCAATCCTGAGTATTATGCATTCAATGTGTTCCAAAGATAATAAAAGTACTTGATAAATGTATTACACCTTTCTTTGTAGCATCTGTTATAATTCTTGCTTGTAACTTGATTGATACGAAAAGATACTGTAATACACCTAATTAATCAAGTGGAATCTTATCATGTAATTGCCCAGGCCATAGATCCATTCGGTGTCAAGATTTGCTGAATGGTGAAATGAGTTTAACTCGGAGATCATATTTTTGAATATGTGGGGGTGATGGACGAACATATCCTTACGTCTAGATAGGGATTTCCGTGTGATATCCCTGATTAATACCAGAGTTGCCATGTGATTGCCCTAATGAAATGCACCAGGGATTGATGTGTGATCTCCTCGAAGAGAGTGCATGTTGCAGCTATAGCTCTTTAGTGAAGATACTGCTATACTCTGGCAAGCTAGTTGTAGTTTGACATGTTGTCACTACCAGTGGTCTCGTACTGACTGAGACGGGTGAGGTCTTGGCAGCCGACTCTTCCATTGACCTTATATGGTACCGATGATTTATGTAACCGTGGTCGTTTGGAGCATGAGTGGTATACCTCATCTCCTATGGGCATGAGTGTGATTTTAAAAATGTAATCAACCGTGTAGCGTATCTGATTAGGGACTGAATACGAACACATTGGTTGATGTTACATTACTTTTATACATCTTAGTTGATAGATGTTATACATGTTCTTCATATTCTTTATAAAGCAAATAGATGATTTATAGCTCTGTTATGGATAGTTGAACTATTTAAACAATGATATTGCTTTGCAATGAAATTAAACAATGATTAAATATACTTATTTACACAGAAGATCCTCTGCTCAGTTTTATACTATTTACATGTGATAATAATATTGTTGGCAGAGAGTTATATCTCTCGCTGGGACAATTGTCTCACCCTATGGGTTCCACAATTTTTATGTGGATGTGCACGAGGAGGTAGAGACTGTATTGCAGAGGAAGGACAACATCAACAAGGACAGTAGTAACAACTCAGGTTGAGTGTGTTGTCTGTCGTTTCTTGTAGATAGAAGTTATATGTGTCGTCTCTATAGTCTTAGGTCCTTGGTAGTTAGTACGTAATGGTTTTATAAATGATCTAAGATTTTGTCTTGTATGCCTTGAGGTTTTATGTTGCTTATGTATATGTTTGGGTAAAGCAATTGGTATATGATATCCTCGAGATAAGATGGTACAATGTATGTACAATGTGAACGATGATGTATATATTGTTTTAGTTCTTTCTTTAAGAGTTTCCTGGCTATGTATCTCTTTGCAAAATGGTTTAAATTTTTAGTGATTTTCATTAATCCATTGCTAATGGTTTTTCAGTGTAATTACTGGTGGCGATTTAGCTATCGGTCTGATGGCAGGTCATCACAAAGTTTTGGTATCAGAGCCTAAGGTTCACTGAGTCTATAGAGACATAGGGTTAAGGTTGTTGAGTCTATTCTAGTGTCCTCCAGTTTATCTTATAGTGACTTCTATACATATAGGAGAAGAAGTAAAGCTGAAAGATGGCTGGAGCACACGAAGAACATGCTGCTGAGAGCAGTGTTGCTGCACTAGGAGGAGGTGCAAGGGAACAAGCTAGAGAGGAATCAGTGTATGAGAATCCCCATCTTGATCAAGCCATGCTAGAAAACCCAGTCTTTCATGCTATTTTTGGGCAGTTCAGACCACAATGACGCATATGGTAGATCAGATGCCAGCACCAGCATCTAGGGCACTGGTTCCCAATGAGGGACATGGATCTGGCAAAACCTTTGAATGGTTATACTGGGTAGGAGCCATTGAATATGCCGATACAACTGACCGAACAAACACATATTCATGTCTCACTGAGCTGGAAAAAACCTTTAGAATTCTTAGCATCCCAGAAATTGATAAAGTTAGGCATGTTGTGCACCTTTTAAAAGGAAGCGTTGGCCATTGGTGGGTCATTAAAGAAGAGAAAAGACCTGGTGTTGAGGTCGGATGGTAGGAATTCCGACGTGACTTTGTTAGTAGATACTTTCCCAAGAATTATCTGGATGAGAAAATCTCACAGTTTGAGGGGATTAAACAAGGATCGATGAAGATTAGTGAGTATGAAGCTAAGTTTATAGAGCTTCTACAGTTTTGTCCACACATGGATACTACGGATGAGGAGAGGATTTGAAGTTTTGAGAAGGGTCTGAACACTGAGTTAACCACACCTGTAGCTTCTCTAGAGAATAGAGAGAGGGTTGCTACCATCATGGAGTTAGTGAGGTGGATAGAGAGGTCTTTAACTGAGAAACGTGAGGCTAATAGTAGGAAAGTACCTTCATAGTTCTAGGGATAGAGGTCTGGAAGTTTCAAGAAACTGAGATTTCCTACACTAGTAGAACCATAGAGGTTCAGTGCTAAGACGCAGTGGACATCAAGCAAGGGTAGAGGTTGTAGTTTTCTTCCAAGTGGAGCCCATAGCACTACATCAATGTCAGTGATAGGACCATCTAGGCCACAACTGGAGAATAGAGACTGACTACTTCAAGTGTGGGAAGATAGGACATCTGATAAAGGATTGTCTAGTTAGAGACAGGGAGGTAACCCAACCACCGAGGTAGAGTCAACCAGGCTCTCAAAGGAAACTATTTAGTAGTGGCACACGAGGACGTGGACATGTGTCCCAAGTAGGTTCAACTACACCAAACAACAGAGCATGGAGTCAACAATAGGCAACGACAAGATTCTATGCTATGAATCAGCCAGAGGTAGTAGTCAATCAATGAGTCGTGACAGGTCAAATGGAATTGTTTCATTCTGATATTTCTTCATCCTATTTCGTATCTGTTTTGATTGATCCTGGTGCTACACAATCCTTTAACACTCAAGAAGTGATTCATGAATGCAACATGACTATTAGTCATAGAGAAGATAATCTATTATTAGAAACTATGTTAGACAGATTTGTAGTGTTGTCGGAGGTATGTTCTCCCTGTGTTCTTTCTTTTTCAGAACACAACATTCAGGTGGATCTTATACCACTTGAGATGCATGAGTTTGATGTAATTGTTGGGGTGGATACCCTAGAAAAGTATAATGTTGTCTTGGATTGTGGTTCCAAGAAAGCTATGTTCGTAGACAATGATGAAACATGGGAATTTTAGGGGGACAGAAAGATTCTCCCAACCTATATAGTATCAACAATGGTAGTTGAGACATTGATGTGACAAGGATGTGAAGCATTATTGGCACATGTGGTAGACACCAAAGCAGAGAGTTCTAGTCTTTCTGAAGTTCATGTTGATAGGAAATTCAAGGATGTGTTTCTTGAAGAATTTCTAGATATTCCTCCACCTCGAGAGATTGATTTCGAGATTAATCTAACTCTAGGTACACAACCCATAGTACAAACACCTGATAGGATGGCCCCTACTGAGATGGCAGAACTCAATAAATAGTTATAGGAGTTGCTTGAGAAAGGTTTCATTCGACCAAGTACTTCTCCATGGGGTGCTCTGGTTCTTTTTATTAAAAAGAAGTATGGGTTCATAGTGGTCTTCATAGACGACATCCTGATACACAGTAGAGATGGTCAACAACATGAACAACACCTTCGTCAAGCCTTGACCTTGTTGAGACATCACAAGCTCTATGCTAAGTTTAGCAAGTGCGAGATCTGGTTGTCAGAAGTGTCTTTCCTAGGACACGTTATATCTGCTTCAGGTATTCGTGTTGATCCTAAGAAAGTGGAGTCTGTTGTAGAGTGGGAACAACCCACGACATTAACTGAGATTTGTAGTTTCCTAGGTCTAGCAGGTTACTACATAAGATTTATTAAAGACTTCATTTATGTAGCATTACCCCTAACTAGGTTGACTAGGAAGGAGGTTCCTTTTGTTTGGAATGACAAGTGTCAGTGTTCTTTCCACTTGTTGAAACAAAGGTTGACTAGTGCACCTATGTTGGTTTTACCTCAAGAGGGAAAGGGATACATTGTTTTATGTGATGCCTCTAAGAATGGTCTAGGATGTGTGCTGATGCAGAGTGATCATGTAGTTTTTTTTACATCTTAATAGCTTAAGAAACATGAGGAGAATTATTTGACACATGATCTAGAAGTAGCTGTAGTGGTCCACGTGTTGAAGAGTTAGAGACATTATCTTTATGGAGAAACATGTCATATTTTCACAGACCATAAAAACTTAAAGTACATCTTCTCATGACACGAGTTGAATATGAGACAACACTGTTGGATGGAATTAATCAAGGACTATGATTGTACAATTGATTATCATCCAGGAAAAGCTAATGTAGTGGCAAATGCACTAAGTAGAAAATCTCCATCTCCACCCATAGATAAAGCACAGTTGAATTGTTTAATGTGCTTTAAATGGGACATGTTTGTCTCTTTGAGACAAATAAATTTACAGTTATAAGTATCTTTGTTAGCAATATTGCTAGACAAGATGCATGTGAAACCTACTCTGAGACAACAGATTAAAGAGGCATAACAGGTCGATACTATGATTCAGCACATCAGGTGAGAGTATGGTAGTGAGAAATAGGATGGTTTCCATGAGTCAGAGGATGAGGTAGTATGTTACCATGGTAGGATGGTAGTACTTGATTCCAATGACTTAAGAAAGATAGTTATGGAGGAAGCTCATTCATCCATGTATGCAATGCATCCAAGGAGTACTAAAATGTATCATAACTTAAAAGATATGTATTGGTGGCCTGGTTTGAAGAAGGATGTAGCTGAGTTTGTTATGCGGTGTCTAGTATGTCAGCAACTTAAAGCAGACCATCAGAAGCTTGCAGGAACTTTGAAACCCTTACCTATACCATAGTGTAAATGGGATCACGTGACAATGGACTTTGTGGTTGGTCTACCCAGAACAACCAAAACTCATGATTCCATTTTGGTGAAAGTTGATAGGTTGACTAAGTCAACACATTTTCTTCCTATTAGAACAACCTATACTGCTAAAAAACTTGCATAGATCTACATATATGAGATAGTGTCATTGCACAGAGTTCTAGCCACAATTGTGTCTGATAGAGGTCCCCAGTTTACAAGTCATTTTTGGGAATGACTACATAAAGCCTTGGGTATGCAGTTAAAGTTTAACATATTTTTTCACCCTCAGACAAATGGACAATCTGAAAGGACTATACAAACTTTGGAGGACTTACTTAAGGCATGTGTTCTTCAGTTTGTAGGAAGTTGGGACTTACACTTGAGCTTAATAGAGTCTACCTACAACAATAGTTAGAAGACTAGTATTGATATGGCACCATATGAAGCATTATATGGTAAACGTTGTAGATCTCCGTTATTCTAGTATGAGATAGGAGAATACCAACTTCTGGGTCCTGAATTAGTGCAACAGACAACTGAAAAGATTAAAGTAATACAACAACAATTGAAGGTTGCACATGACAGACATAAGTCATATGTTGATAAACGTCGTAGACCTTTAGAATTCTAAGTTGGAGACAAAGTGTATCTCAAGGTCTCTCCTTGGAAAGGTGTTCTCAGATTTGGGAAGAAGGGTAAGTTAGCTCCTAGATTTATGGGACCTAACCCAGTGACAACACATATTGGAAAGGTAGCCTATAGGTTGGAGTTGCCATCTGAGCTACATAGACTACATCCAGTGTTTCATATATCTATGCTGAGAAAGTGTCATCTTGATACAGAGTTGGTGTTGCAACCTTTAGAGGTAGAATTGAATGAAGATATATCCTAGGTGGAAGGTTTAATGATGATTCTTGATAGAAGAATCAAGAAGTTGAAAAAGAAAGACATAGTTCTTGTAAAAGTTCTATGGCATCACTGTGGTGTTGAAGAAGCCACATGGGAGCTGTAGGAATAAATAAGGAGGAAGTACCCTTCTCTTTTCTCTTGAGATTTTAGGGACAAAATCCCTTTTAGGGGTCGATAATTGTAACATCCCTGACCTGGGTTACGACATAAACCTGGAAGTTTTTCTTAAGAAAGTTATTTATAAACTTGTTTTAATCTTTTAAAAAGTAATTAAGGCTCTCTTTGAGTTTAATTTTCAAGTTTGAGCTTATTTGCAATCTGTTTGTGTATTATATGATAATTTGGGTGTAAATTGCAATTTACCCAAGATGAGGGGTTATATTGCAATATGTCACATTTTGAACATGATTCAAGTGCTTTAGAATCATGAGAGTGAGAATGATGCTAAGGTGTAGCTTGTGGAAAGCCTATGTTCCAAGTTAGAACTTGTTTGAATAATGCTTGTGCCTTGTGTACCAGTTTTGGTGCAAGTTGCAATTTACCCCAAATTTAGGATTGATATGCAAATTACCACATCTAGAATGTCTGTACTCTATTAGAATCATATATAGGAGAGAGAAATAAAGAGGCACCATGTTTGAATCAGTTTTGAATGATGGTATTCTTGGTGATGAAAAGACCAAGAAAAGATGTATAGTTGAAGCCTTTATATGAGTTGTATCGAGTTGTAGAGCTTATTTGGGAGTGCCTATCACCCAAGGATCCATAGAGTAGGTCCCATATCGTTTTGTCAACTCTTTGCCTTTGCTAAGATGGGTTAATCACCTCAAGGAGGTGATGGATATCGGTTTACAACTTTCCTTAGAAAAAGTGTATCAGTTTGTGAATAAAGTGATGTTGAGTTGAAATATCTTGCTCAACAAGATAACTAATGGCCAAAATCTTATCCCTAGATTTTCCTCAAGAGTTTTTCATGTCAATATAAATATGTGTGCATGTACATGTGTCAACCATGCATGGAAACGTGGCACCTAATAGTGTAAAATGATGAAACCTCTTATACACCCTCTCCTATGAGCCTCAATTATATATACCACTCCTTTCACCTACTAGTGAATCTTTTCGAACCCTATCACTCCATCTCTCTTAGAGATTCATGCAAAGAGTTGAGGAGCAAGGAAGAGCTCGAGCAATTAAGCTTAAGGTGAAGACATGATCACCTTCAACCTTGGATAAAGCATGATCTCGGGTTGTGATTCTTCCTTTCTTTTCTTCTTCACCAAGTTCTTAACTATGGTGATTCCTTGCATGTAGAAGAGTTGTGAACGAGTCTTGGATCTATGATAAGTTCATCTTCAACCTTGGGAACATGAATCTTTGGAGCTTGGAGCTTTGAAGTTGTTCTTGAGGTGGGTTATATAACTTGAACCCAATTATGTTATTATTCACCTTCAATCTTGCTATACTTGATGATCTACTTTCAATTTTGAGTTTTCTTGAATAATTGTTGAATCCATGAGTTATAATAGTTGCATAGGACAGTTGTCCATGAACTAGAATAGTAATAATGAAGGTCTTGAGCTTGATGATGATGACATCATTATGGCTCAAACCGATATTGGGTTGAAGCACCTCTAACCCGATATGGTGATGTGCATACACCACTAGCACAACATGGTGATGAGTATACACCTATTTGCATGATATGGTGTCAAACACACACCTCATGCATGATATGATGTCAAGCACACACCTTATGCATGATATGATGTCAAGCACACACCTTATGCACGATGTGGTGTCAAGTACACACTTCTAACCCGATATGGTGATGAAACCCTAGATGGTGATATCAAACCCGATATATCTTGGAACCCCACACCCCTATTGATTTGTACACTTGGTAATTGGTTGAGAGTAACCAGTTGTCTAGGTTTCCAATTAACCCATGGTGAAGGGTAGGCCGATACCATGAAGGTTTGAAGAGGTATGAGCATAAGGGTCTAACTCGACATACCAAAACCCTAATTTTGAGCAACCCGATATGAGTGACACTCACCTACACCTCATGCATGATATGGTGATGAGCCTACACCTCATGCCTGATATGGAAGAACACATACACCTTTTGGGCAATATGGAAGCACACATACACCTCTTGGGCGATATGGAAGCACACATACACCTCTTGGGCAATATAGAAGCATACACACACCTCTTGCCCAATATGGAAGCAAGCACACACTTCATGCCCGATATGGTGGAAGTACCTCAATCCAAGATACTTGATTGAGTAACACATGAAGTGTGTTATGTCAAATGATACATTAAGATGCATAGAGTTCAATGCATTTTGATAATGTAGGTCAATGTACCTTGAGAAAAGGATTTTTCCAACTTAATAAAGTATGATCTAATCATTATACTGGAGAGGATGAGAGAGAAACTCATACTTTGTGTGTTAATCATTCAATGAGAATACATTGATACCCCTATATGTGTAGAGCTATGCATTAGGGTTTTGATTCTTAATAATATGAATTAGGGCATTGATTCTTGACAATATGAACTTGAAACCCTAATATATTAAAGAGGGAAATCTCAACCCTAATTGGTTAAAGAGGGAAACTCTAACCCTAAGGGAAACCCTAACCCTAATAGTGGAAAGGTTGTATTTCTCTTATGTTGCATGGTAAGGATATGTACTTGATATTGCTTCTATCATAAAATACTAACCATGTAGGTATCATGAGATGATGAGCATAGCTAGGTATGAGCTATGTTGTTTCATATGATACAAATTAAATGGGCCTTGTGAGCCATGTGAAATTCTTGTGCAGCAAGTATTATGTATACCTGGGTCTGAGGACCTAGAGGTAATAGTTAGCTGATAAGAGGTAACAATGTTCAGTGATGAACTAAGTGTTTGAATACCCATATCTAGCAATCATGATGATTATAATGATAAGGGATGAGAATTCCCAGTAATGTGATAAGGGATGGCGATCCTGAGTATTATGCATTCAATGTGTTCCAAAGATAATAAAAGTACTTGATAAATGTATTACACCTTTCTTTGTAGCATCTGTTATAATTCTTGCTTGTAACTTGATTGATACGAAAAGATACTGTAATACACCTAATTAATCAAGTGGAATCTTATCATGTAATTGCCCAGGCCATAGATCCATTCGGTGTCAGGATTTGCTGAATGGTGAAATGAGTTTAACTCGGAGATCATATTTTTGAATATGTGGGGGTGATGGACGAACATATCCTTACGTCTAGATAGGGATTTCTGTGTGATATCCCTGATTAATACCAGAGTTGCCATGTGATTGCCCTAATGAAATGCACCAGGGATTGATGTGTGATCTCCTCGAAGAGAGTGCATGTTGCAGCTATAGCTCTTTAGTGAAGATACTGCTATACTCTGGCAAGCTAGTTGTAGTTTGACATGTTGTCACTACCAGTGGTCTCGTACTGACTGAGACGGGTGAGGTCTTGGCAGCCGACTCTTCCATTGGCCTTATATGGTACCGATGATTTATGTAACCGTGGTCGGTTGGAGCATGAGTGGTATACCTCATCTCCTATGGGCATGAGTGTGATTTTAAAAATGTAATCAACCGTGTAGCGTATCTGATTAGGGACTGAATACGAACACATTGGTTGATGTTACATTACTTTTATACATCTTAGTTGATAGATGTTATACATGTTCTTCATATTCTTTATAAAGCAAATAGATGATTTATAGCTCTGTTATGGATAGTTGAACTATTTAAACAATGCTATTGCTTTGCAATGAAATTAAACAATGATTAAATATACTTATTTACACAGAAGATCCTCTGCTCAGTTTTATACTATTTACATGTGATAATAATATTGTTGGCAGAGAGTTATATCTCTCGCTGGGACAATTGTCTCACCCTATGGGTTCCACAATTTTTATGTGGATGTGCACGAGGAGGTAGAGACTGTATTGCAGAGGAAGGACAACATCAACAAGGACAGTAGTAACAACTCAGGTTGAGTGTGTTGTCTGTCGTTTCTTGTAGATAGAAGTTATATGTGTCGTCTCTATAGTCTTAGGTCCTTGGTAGTTAGTACGTAATGGTTTTATAAATGATCTAAGATTTTGTCTTGTATGCCTTGAGGTTTTATGTTGCTTATGTATATGTTTGGGTAAAGCAATTGGTATATGATATCCTCGAGATAAGATGGTACAATGTATGTACAATGTGAACGATGATGTATATATTGTTTTAGTTCTTTCTTTAAGAGTTTCCTGGCTATGTATCTCTTTGCAAAATGGTTTAAATTTTTAGTGATTTTCATTAATCCATTGCTAATGGTTATTCAGTGTAATTACTGGTGGCGATTTAGCTATCGGTCTGATGGCAGGTCATCACAAAGTTTTGGTATCAGAGCCTAAGGTTCACTGAGTCTATAGAGACATAGGGTTAAGGTTGTTGAGTCTATTCTAGTGTCCTCCAGTTTATCTTATAGTGACTTCTATACATATAGGAGAAGAAGTAAAGCTGAAAGATGGCTGGAGCACACGAAGAACATGCTGCTGAGAGCAGTGTTGCTGCACTAGGAGGAGGTGCAAGGGAACAAGCTAGAGAGGAATCAGTGTATGAGAATCCCCATCTTGATTAAGCCATGCTAGAAAACCCAGTCTTTCATGCTATTTTTGGGCAGTTCAGACCACAATGACGCATATGGTAGATCAGATGCCAGCACCAGCATCTAGGGCACCGGTTCCCAATGAGGGACATGGATCTGGCAAAACCTTTGAATGGTTATACTGGGTAGGAGCCATTGAATATGCCGATACAACTGACCGAACAGACACATATTCATGTCTCACTGAGCTGGAAAAAACCTTTAGAATTCTTAGCATCCCAGAAATTGATAAAGTTAGGCATGTTGTGCACCTTTTAAAAGGAAGCGTTGGCCATTGGTGGGTCATTAAAGAAGAGAAAAGACCTGGTGTTGAGGTCGGATGGTAGGAATTCCGACGTGAGTTTGTTAGTAGATACTTTCCCAAGAATTATCTGGATGAGAAAATCTCACAGTTTGAGGGGATTAAACAAGGACCGATGAAGATTAGTGAGTATGAAGCTAAGTTTATAGAGCTTCTACAGTTTTGTCCACACATGGATACTACGGATGAGGAGAGGATTTGAAGTTTTGAGAAGGGTCTGAACACTGAGTTAACCACACCTGTAGCTTCTCTAGAGAATAGAGAGAGGTTTGCTACCATCATGGAGTTAGTGAGGTGGATAGAGAGGTCTTTAACTGAGAAACGTGAGGCTAATAGTAGGAAAGTACCTTCATAGTTCTAGGGATAGAGGTCTGGAAGTTTCAAGAAACTGAGATTTCCTACACTAGTAGAACCATAGAGGTTCAGTGCTAAGACGCAGTGGACATCAAGCAAGGGTAGAGGTTGTAGTTTTCTTCCAAGTGGAGCCCATAGCACTACATCAATGTCAGTGATAGGACCATCTAGGCCACAACGGGAGAATAGAGACTGACTACTTCAAGTGTGGGAAGATAGGACATTGATTCTTGACAATATGAACTTGAAACCCTAATCTATTAAAGAGGGAAATCTTAACCCTAATTGGTTAAAGAGGGAATCCCTAACCCTAATAGTGGAAAGGTTGTATTTATCTTATGTTGCATGGTAAGGATATGTACTTGATATTGCTTCTATGATGAAATACTAACCATGCAGGTATCATGAGATGATGAGCACAGTCAGGTATGAGCTATGATGTTTCATATAATACAGATTAAATGGGCCCTGTGAGCCATGTGAAATACTTGTGCAGCAAGTATTATGTATACCTGGATCTGAGGACCTAGAGGTAATAGTTACCTGATAAGAGGTAACAATGTTTAGTGATAAACTAAGGGTTTGAATACCCAAATCTAGCAATTATGATGATGATAATGTTAAGGGATGAGAATTCCTAGTAATGTGATCAGGGACTGAGATCCTGAGTGTTATGCATTCAATGTGTTACAAAGATTTTAAAAGTACTTGATAAATGTATTACACCTTTCTTTGTATCATATGTTATAATTCTTGCTTGTAACTTGATTGATGCTAAAAGATATTGTAATACACCTAATTAATCAAGTGGAATCTTATCATGTAGTTGCCCAGGCCATATATCCATTCAGTGTCAGGATTTGTTGAATGGTGAAATGAGTTTAACTCGGAGAGAATATTTTTGAATATGTGGGGGTGATGGACGAACATATCCTTACATCTAGATATGGATTTCCGTGTGATATTCCTGATGTATACCAGGGTTTCTGTGTGATCTCCCTGATGAAATATATCAGGGATTGATGTGTAATCTCCTTGAAGAGAGTGCATGTTGTGGCTGTAGCTCTTTAGCAAAGATGCTGCTATACCCCGACAAGCTAGATGCAGTTTGACATGATGTCACTGCCAGTGGTCTCGTACTGACCGAGACGGGTGAGGTCTTGGCAGTCGGCTCTTCCATTGACCTTGTATGGTATCGATGCTTTATGTAGCCATGGTTGGTTGGAGAATGAGCGGTATACCTCATCTCCTTTGGGCATAAGTATGACTGTAAATATGTAATCAGCCGTGTTGTGTATCTATTTAAGGATTGAATATGGAAACATTGGTTGATGTTACATTACTTTTATACATCTTAGTTGATAGATGTTATGCATGTTCTTCATATTCCTTATAAAGCAAATAGATGATTTATAGATCTGTTATAGATCGTTGAACTATTTAAACAATGCTATTGCTTTGCACTGCAATTTAACAATGATTAAAT
The DNA here is from genome assembly GCA_963693085.1 of Alisma plantago-aquatica. NCBI lineage: Eukaryota > Viridiplantae > Streptophyta > Magnoliopsida > Alismatales > Alismataceae > Alisma > Alisma plantago-aquatica. Next base: position 555,453,954 of record OY856409.1, read on the forward strand.
ATGCCTATTTGCATAGAAGATCCTCTGCTGAGTTTTATACTATTTACCTATGATAATAATATTGTTGGCAGAGAGTTATGTCTCTCACTGGGAAAATTGTCTCACCCCGTGGTTTACACAATTTTTAGGTGGACCTACACGAGGAGGTAGAGACCGTACTGTAGAGGAAGGACAATAGCAACAAGGACAGCAGTAACAGCTCAGGTTGAGTGTGTTGTCTGTCATGTCTTATAGATAGAAGTCCTATGTGTCGTCTCTGTACTCTCAGGTCCTTGGGAGTTAGTACATAATGATTTTATAAATGATCTGAGATTTTGGCTTGTATGCCTTGAGGTTTTTTCTGTTTCTTATGTATATGTTTGGGCAAAGCAACTAGTATATGATATCCTCAAGATAAGATGGTACAATGTATGTACAATGTGAATCATGATGTATATATTGTTTTGGTTCTTTCTTTAATAGTTTCCTGGCTATGGATTTCTTTGCAAAATGGTTTTAATTTTTTGTGATTTTCATTAATCTGCTTCTAATGGTTATTCTACAGAATTACTGGTGGCAATTTAGTTGTCAATCTGATGGCGGGTCGTCACAAAGTTTTGGTATTAGAACCTAAGGTTCATTGAGTCTACAGAGACATGGGGTTATGGTTGTTGAGTCTGTTCTAGTGTCCTCCAGTTTATCTTATAGTGACTTCTGCTCATATAGGAGAAGAAGTAAAGATGAAAGATGGCTGGAGCACACGAAGAACATGCTGCTAAGAGTAGTGTTGTTGCACCAGGAGAAGGTGCAAGGGAACATGCTAGAGAGGAATCAGTGCCTGAAAATCCCCATCTTGATCAAGCCATGCTAGAAAACCCAGCCTTACATGATCTTTTCAGGGAGTTCATGACCACAATGATGTATATGGTAGATCGGATGCCAGCACCAACACCTAGGGCACCAATTCCCAATGAGGGGCATGAATCTGGCAAAACCTTTGAATGGTTACGCCGAGTAGGAGCCACCAAATATGCCTGTACAGTAGACCAAGTAGATGTAGATTCATGGTTCACTGAGCTGGAAAAAGTCATTAGAATCCTTAGCATCCTAGAAATTGATAAAGTTAGGCATGTTGTGTACCTTTTAAAAGAAAGTGTTGGCCATTGGTGGGGCATTGAAGAAGAGAAAAGACCTGGTGTTGAGGTCGGATGGCAGGAATTCCGACATGAGTTTGTTAGTAGACACTTTCCCAAGACTAATTTGGATGAGAAAATCTCACAGTTTGAGCAGATTAAACAAGGAACGATGAAGATTAGTGAGTATGAAGCTAAGTTTACAGATCTTATGTGATTTTGTCCACACATGGTTACTACGGATGAGGAGAGGATTCAGCATTTTGAGAAGGGTCGCAACGCTGAGTTAACCACACATGTAGCTGCTCTAGAGAATACAGAGAGGTTTGCCACCTTTGTGGAGTCAATTAGGTGGATAGAGAGGTTCGTGACTGAGAAATGTGAGGCAAATAGTAGGAAAATACCTGCATAGTTCCAGGGACAGAGGTCTGGAAGTTTCAAGAAACTGAGATTTCCTGCACCTATAGCACCATAGAGGTTCAGTGCTCAGACGCAGTGGACATCAAGCAAGGGTAGAGTATGTAGTTTTCTACCAAGTGGAGCCCATATCACATCATCAATGTTAGTGATAGGACCATCTAGGCTGCAATGGGAGAACAGATACTGCTTCAAGTGTGGGCATACATGACCTTTGATAAAGGATTGTCCAGTTAGAGATAGGGAGGTAACCCAACCACCAAGGCAGATTCAACAAGACTCTTAGAGGCAACAGTTTAGCAGTGGCACATAAGGACGTGGACAGGTGTCTCAAGAAGGTTCAACTGCACCAAACAACAGAGCACAAAGTCAACAACATGCAACGACAAGATTCTATGCTATGAATCAGTCGGAGGTATTAGTGAATCCACGCGTCGTGACAGGTCAGATGGAATTGTTTAATTCTGATATGTCTTCATCCTACTTTGTATCTATTTTGATTGATCTGGGTGCTACACATTCCATTATCACTCGATAAGTGATTCATGACTACAATATGACTGTCAGTTGTAGAGCAGATAATCTATTATTAGAAACTCCATTAGTCAGATCTATAGTGTTGCAGGAGGTATGTTCTCCCTGTGTTCTTTCTTTTTCAGAACACAACATTTAGGTGGATCTTATACCACTTGAGATGCACAGGTTTGATATAATTCTTGGGATGGATACCCTAGAAAAGTATAAGATTTTCTTGGATTGTGGTTCCAAGCAAGCTATGTTCACAGATAGTGATGAGACATGGGTCATTCAGCTGGTAGAAAGATTCTTCCAACCTATCTAGTGTCAGCAATGGTAGCTGAGAGATTGATGCGATAAGGATGTGAAGCATTCTTAGCACATGTAGTAGACACAAAAGTAGAGAGTCGTAGTCTTTCTAAAGTTCCTATTGTCAGGGAATTCAAGGACGTGTAACCTGAAGAATTTTTAGATATTCCTCCACCTCTAGAGATTGATTTTGAGATAAATCTAATTCTAGATACACAATCCATAACCCAAACACCTTATAGGATGGCCCCTTCTGATATGGAAGAACTCAAGAAATAATTACATGAGTTGTTTGAGAAAGGTTTCATTTAACCAAGTACTTCACCATGGGGTGCTCTGGTTCTTTTTTTAAAAAGAAGGATGGGTCTATGAGATTATGCATAAACTATAGATAGCTTAAGAAGGTGACTATAAAGAACAAATATCCTCTGCCAATGATAGATGATCTATCTGATCATTTGCGTGGTGCAACAGTATTCTGTAAGATAGATCTAAGGTCAGGATATCATCAATTACGTATCAAGGAGAGTGACATACCAAAGTCAGCCTTTAGGGCAAGGTATGGTCATTATGAGTTTGTAGTTATGTCATTTGGACTAAATACTACACCAACTGCATTCCCGGATCCGAAGAATAGAATCTTTTTACCATTCCTTGATCAGTTCATAGTGGTCTTCATAGATGACATCCTGATATGCAATAGAGATGGTCAACAACATGAACAACACCTTCGCCAAGCCTTGACTTTGTTGAGACAACACAAGCTATATGCTAAGTTTAGCAAGTGTGAGTTCTGGTTGTCAGAAGTGTCTTTCCTAGGATACATTATATCTGCTTCAGGTATTCATGTTGATCCTAAGAAAGTGGAGTCTGTTGTAGAGTGGGAACAGCCCAAGACACCAACTGAGATTCGTAGTTTCCCAGGTATGGCAGGTTACTACAGAAGATTTATTAAAGACTTCAGTTCTGTAGCATTACCCCTAACTAGGTTGGCTAGGAAGGAGGTTCCTTTTGTTTGGAATGACAAGTGTCAGTGTTCTTTCCAGTTGTTGAAAGAAAGGTTGACCATTGCACCTATGTTGGTTTTACATGAGCAGGGAAAGGGATACAATGTTTTCTGTGATGCCTCTAAGAATTTTCTAGGATGTGTGTTGATGTAGAGTGATCATGTAGTTTCTTTTGCTTCTCGATAGCTTGAGAAACATGAGGAGAATTATCTGACGCATGATCTAGAATTTGCTGCAGTGGTCCACGCATTGAATATTTGGAGACATTATCTTTATGGAGAAACATGTCAGATTTTCACAGACCATAAAAACTTAAAGTACATCTTCTCACAGCACGAGTTGAATATGAGACAACGTTGCTGGATGGAATTAATCAAGGACTACAATTGTATAATTGGTTATCATCTAGAAAAAGCTAATGTAGTGGCAGATGCACTAAGTGGAAAATCTTCATCTCCACCCATAGATAAAGCACAGTTGAATTCTTTAATGTGCTTCAAATGGGACATGTTTGTCTCTTTGAGACAAATAAATGTACTGTTAGAATTATCTTTGTTAGCAGGATTGCTGCCTGAGATGCATGTCAAACCTACTCTAAGACAATAGATTAAAGAGACACAACAGGCTGATATTGTGATTCAATACACCAAATCAGATCAGATCAGGCTGATACTTGAAAAAAACCTTGGAGACATCATATCTCTCTTATCTATCCTAGTCTTGGTACATGTTCTTAAGATTTGTTACCATCTCAATAACATCCATGTTCTCATTCAAACACTTGACATCTATGGCATCTTCAAAGTGCTTCTTGTAAGCATCTCTGTCATCCTTAGACACATTGCGAGTAGGTTCATCTGGCTCTAGTGTCTCCAGGAGATAGATCTTTCTCTGTTATATGATAACGATTCTCAACGTTCTAAACCAGACATTAAAAATATTCAAATTCTATTTGTCCTTCTGAAGGACCGATCATAAAAAAACATTTTATTGTTTACCATTTCATTCACAAGAAAAAATTACAATTGATTAAAATACTTTTGATTTGATTTGATTAAATTTTTTTGATGATGTTTAGTTAGGACTTTAATTAATTATCACTCCCACTATTTTGTTCAAATTGATAGGCCTCACATATTAGTTCAAAAAATTGGATCCTACAACCTTCTAGTGAGTGAAGACCCAAAACAATTAAGTTATTACCCGATTAATGCCAATGTCCATAACAAATTATTAAGATAGGAAACATTTGCCAATTGCATCTCATGCAATTCTTGGATAGATGGTGTGCATAACTCTTTGTCATAGTCCATCTATATGCTTCTAGGCACTTCGTCTCATTAAGGTCACCTAGTTAAGTCTGACTCAAAAGTCAACATGATAGTTTAATGTACCCTGCTTGGCAGCCACACATAACTACCATCGCACTTCGATGAGATAGATGACACACCAAGATTGGTGTGCCCATGCTTATTCGATCAAGGTTTTCATGTGTGTTTCTTATGGAAAGCATCTAATACTAAACATTGGATAGGGGGATTTCATATTTATATATGTACATTTAAATACCCAATCACCATATACTTATAGTACATATCTTATACATGCTAATCCATAAATGAGAAACATGCAATATTAAAATACAAGCGATGGTTATGGCCACACTAATGCAATTCCTTGGATCCATAAGGAATTGCTACCACCTAAGGTCCACATCATATGTAGATTTTTTTTGCTAAAGAAGATCTATGTGGGAAATAACCTGGATCAATCAACTCAACTCCTGAGCTCATCGGTTGGCCTCCTGATTGGCTGATTGGTCTCTTGGAACGGTCGATTGGTCTCTAGTTCAAGTGATGTCTAGACTCCTACAGTTGATTTGTTGGGCCACCAGCCAATCATTTGGCTCTTCATGTCATCTAGCCTACTCGGTCCACTAGTCGATTGGTTCAACTTATGAGTCAGTCTGTTTGTCTGGTGCAGAACACCTTCTTTGGCATAATAGAAAATAAAAACTATCCTATTCCTATATAAATTATTACATTGTAATAGGGAAACCTCAAGTTACATTCAAGGGGAGCATAGGAAGGAAAGTATTTATACTTTTACATATGGAAAGGAGAGAGTGGCTCAAAGTGCAAACCAAGATAAAACATGAAAAAACCCCATTTAACCATGCACAAAGATTCAGGGAATTACCATAACCACACTAACATCTACCATCAAATTTTTTTAGGGTGACACATATAAATTGCATATATATCAGACACACACATAGATATAGAGAGAGATTATATGTGGTAATTCATCAGATATGAACACTAATCATTTAAATATTCACATCACATGTGATAAATTAATGATAAGATGAAAATATGATCATATTGACTATTTCCCAAAACATAGTAAACTGACATGGCTCTAATACCATTGTAGGGAAATATGGAGACAAATATGGTAGTGGAAACAAAACAAGTTTCTTACCATATTCCCCTTAGACATCATATCAAATTAACAACAATAGATTGGGTTGAAAGGTTGTAAGGCATATACCTAGTCCTGGAGCAAGTCTGATGAATTATGCTTGCAACAACGTGCTTCTTTCTCAAGCAACATTTAGATGCTTATTTGTGGCAGTCTCCTGGTATAGCACCATGGATGATGCTTGATGAGGTCCTCCTAGTGGGTGGAAAAGGCCTCCTTGCCTCTACGTCATAAAAGCAGACCACCAAAAGCTCATGTTGTTCTTATAGAATAGATAAGAAGGAGTTGTCCCTTCTAGTCAACATGCTAGTATTAACTGCTCTCCCTTGTTGTCTCTCCCTTTTACATGTAAGGCTTGCTTAGGTTCTCACATTGCCATAACTGTAAGAAGACAACAATTGTCAGATCTTATTTTTATGTCTTCTAAGAGCTTTGACTACCCCTCTATTTATAGGAGGGTCGGAGTCAGGATTTACAGATCAACTGGGAGTCTAAGAGATGGAATTTCATGAAAATTCAAGAACATGCAAACTAAAAACCGGTCGGTTTACCATTGAACCCATAAGTTCACATGTGAGTCATTAGGTTCAAAACTTGAATCGATCTATTCAACATATTTCCTATTCACAATCATATTGACTTTTAATATTGGATTAATGCATAACATGACGTAAGCATCAATGCTTGATCCAATCTTACTGATAAAAAAATAGGTCAGTTCACAACCTAAAACTGTCGATTCACAACCTGAATCGGTTGGTTCATAACATGAACCAGACATTTCACAACCTGAACTAGTCATTTCAAATTTCTAACAGTCAATTTTGTTATAATACCTAACACTTTAGTAATCAAGTTAAACCATATTCATGAGTAAACACATATTGCAAGTAAATCCTAGGTGTGTGACCCTACAGGTCCCAAGTTATGTTGGCAATGAATGTACATAACTAATTTATGACATCGCAAACAATGAGCGGTATCTAGAAACACATCATTGCTACCCAAGTAATTGTAAAGTTGCATAACAACTTCAACCTACAATCTTGGTTAATGTTGCAGTGATCATATAGTTCCTTTGTCTCTGATCATATTGAACTCAAGGCATGGAATTGTCATCCTCTTCAACATTCAATCCATGTTCCTTGAACGAGAATAGACTGTCTGTGATGCATGCGAGCTCACATATTATGTATTGATTCACATGAGCATGGCCATACATTTCTCAGTCTCACTTATCAAGTGGTCGGGATATGAAATCTAGTAGGAGGGACAAATCCCATCTACATCACTCACAGTCATTTCTCATGTGTCACAATGTATCTGAGCATCACCTTTATGGCAGCTCTTATTTAAGGTCATGTTGGATGATGTCAAGGTACATCGAACGACATGTGATGAGTGTAGTGATTCAAGTCTAAGAACCATAATCACCACTATCATTCTGAGAGCTGACCCTGACTACGATTCAATGGTTTCCATATATCACCCTCAAGGTGGGTGTGTCTGATACACTATTCTCTAACAAGTACCTAGGTGTTTGGTTTGATATCACATATCGTATCTAATGACATTTTATCATCAACCAACACACACTCTAGTCTTATGTGTTATTGCTATCTATCAACTTTCACAATAACATACGACTAGGGACATGACAAGAATGTATGTACTCTTACCATTTCTATGATCTCACTATTCAGGTCCTAAACATGAAGACATACACCATCAAGTAACATCATTCTTTAGACATCTAACATGTTATATCATTATCTCATAATTGAACAAACATATACATGAAGATTGCCTTTATTATTAATCACACTATATACAAGATATGCCATAAAAATCATCATATAATTGGCTCTCTAGGCATGCATACCAACAGATCCACTCAAGTGGAACAACTATCTAGAAGGGTACATTCTCTACTTTAAGCCTCATCTCCCTACCTTAGTTAAATTCCTTCTACTAGCTTTAGGAACTGGGTGGTACTCTGGAGGGTTTTGGGCGGGGGAATGGTCTTTTCATTGTTATATTATCTGATAACAAAGATTTGGTATATGTTCTCAACTCTAATCCCTGGCTAGTTAAAAATCACCCTCTCCTTCTAGCTAAATGGAAGCCTGGTATGGATCTTATTTAACATTACATATGCAACGTACTAATATTGATTCATGTCTATCATTTACCCTTGGATTTGTACATGTTTGAAATAATTAGTTCCTATATTGGTTCTCTTATTCTTGGAGATGAAGATACTCATCATTATATAAGATTTGAGTGTGCTAAGATTTAGATTCATTATCATCTTCTTGTTTTGACAATATTATGCTTGAATTTGATGAGGGTGGAACTCCCAAAGTTCATTTATTTTATGGATGGACTCTGAGTATATTTAGTCATTGTGTTTTTTGTGTCACAGTGAATTGGATTGATGTCATACTATTAAAGCTAAGGGAACTCTATCTCTAAAGGCTAAAATAGGGGTTCAAGTTATTCTTGAGAGTCTATTGATGTTAGAAAACCAATGATTTTTTCTGAATGAGCTCCTAGTTCTATTGGCTCAGTCCACAATGTGAAATTTTTTATGGAGTTCCATCTTAGAAATCCCCAAAGCATTAATTGTCCTATTATCCTCTTTGGTCCATGTTGTGGAAAATGTATTCCTTTGAGATATACATGGACATTAGATCGACATAATACCTATACAAGATGTCCAATAAATGTTCTCTATTGGTTGAAGAGTACAAAAGACTCATGCATGTATTAGTTTGCAATCCTTATGTATAGTGAAATGACCCCACCCCTCGACAACACCCAATTAAGGAAGGCCAAGAAGCTAGATCCGTTATCCCAAAACAAGATCATATGGTTTTGCAAATAATAAAAAATAATTAATAAATTTAACCACAACTAGGCTTAAAGCAAGATAATTTTTTTCTTTTCACATTCCTTTCAAAAAAATAGGATTTCAAAACTATACCCAAGGAAAGAACCAACTAACTATAATCCTATGAATATTATTTAGTCTTGTCCTTTTCAATGTTACCTTTAATTAGACATTCTCTTTCGATAGACGTAACTGCATATTTCCCTAAAATGTCGACAAACAAAATGTCAATTAGTATAACGAATTATACTGGTATGTGGGGGAAACCAAAATTTTGCATCTAGTTGTAACAACATATTGCAACCAAATTACTATTTAACATATCAAACTTTACGTCTTAATCATAACTACTCAATCCTGATCTATCCAATCCTTTGTTCTATCCCTACAGTGGACATAGATACAACCTTTCCCATATGGTATATCCTCATTAGCCCTCTTTGGTCCTACCCCACATGTAGACCAAGACCTAGAGTTGTGTAGTTGTATGATCCTACCCAAAGGTAGACCAAATCTCAACTCGTGATAATCTGTTGATCCTACCCCAAGGTAGAGCAATACCTAGATCATCAATTTCTTGCATATACACAAAACTATAGGGCGTGATTAGGATCTGAGATAGTCATACATATATTTATGGTGATAGCCATAGTCACTTTATAGTTGCAAGAATTAAAGTTCATCCAAGCAGTTAATTTTCAAGCAACTGATAAACCTCAAAAATCACTATGAAACTAGAGAGATTATCCATAAGAGTGACCACATACCTGATTTGGAAGTCTCAAAACCAAGCAAGATAGCTAATCCAATCAAGAAGTCCAATCAACCAAGCCAAGCAATAAATTAAGCAAATCTTCATCTTGAAAAGCATTTATCACACCTAATTGTTATAATCACATCCAAACATCTTTTATTGACTTGGGATTCCATTCTAAGATTTCTAAGCCTTATTAGGGTTTCCTTAGGGTTTCTTGATTTTTCTTTCCAATTTTACCCTTTTTAGGTCAACAAACCCTAAAAGCACTTTTCCCTCATAAATACCCTAATTACTCAAATTATCCAAATTATGGGACTTTATCCACAAATTAGTTCAAGAACATCATTTTCATGCCTTCTTGATTGATTTCCACAATCAAAACCATTAAACCTCACAACTATCAAAATTAGGGATTTTATGCCCATGAATGCACATTTATGAACATGGAACCCTAATTAAGAAAATTATGAGTAAAATATCAACCAATTATATCCATTTCATCCTTTTAATGTAAAAAGCCTAACTTTGCTTAATAACATAAACGAAGTTCATTAGATCTTTTAATCTTTAAAACTTATGGTTTTAAATTAATTAAAACCATTAAAGGTATAACCTTTACATACTTTTCAAGTCAAAAGTATATTCAGGTCTTGAATTAATTTTTAATGGATTCTACATATTTTTGTCATCAAAAATCACTATCTACTTTTAATTTTCAGCTAAAGGATCGATTTTTAGTGAATTAAACAAGATCTAGCTATTTTCCGGATATTCTGACCAGAGAGACAAATTACCTTTCTCTTTTAGAAAAATGTTGGCCATCGGATTTTGGGTCTTCATTGATCGGGTAGGGATCGGTTGGCTCATGTTGATCGCGTCCACTGACACATTCTAAAATGTGGAAAGGCCTTGGTCCATCGACCTCCTTCAGCAGTCAGCAGTTGACTTAGATCTGAGGATCTTCATTCCTCATCTCCATTGAAACCCAGCACTCCCGACTCGCGGCGGTCTACGGTGAAGATCTCTCCAGAGATGAGGGAAATTGAGAGAAATAGAGAGAGAATAAGGGCAAGAGTTGTCTGTTTGGGTTCGTGGGGTTTTGGCGAGGTCGATGGTGGTCCTATTTATAGGTGTGGGGGTCTAGTTTAGGGTTTCCAACCATCACCGTCAACTAAGCTTTCAAAGAAATGGGCATTTCTCTAGAAGCCTCCATGCCCCAAAAAATCTAGTTTAGGTTGGTTTGGAATCCTCTCCCGGACCCAGCCAAGCAACTTCCATGCTTGCACATGCAGTAGATCACGAGAAATTTGAGATGGAAAATCTCATATTCTCTGTCCCTTTCCCAATCCAGCTATAACTGGATGATACACATGCGTTGTTGGATCTTGGATCCAATGGATCACATTAAGCGTGCTATAAAAAGGTCATTTAAATCAATTATTAATTGGATTAGAAAATCGTGGCATTTATTTATATCCCTCTCACTTTAGGAATTTTTCACAAATTCATATCTCCTAAACCACACATCCTTTTAATCAAAAATTTTATGAGAAACTCTTTAATAACTTAATTCACTTGTTTGCAAAGTTTGGAACCTAAACTAAAAAATAAAAGAGTCTTTTATTCATATCCAAGTCATCCACTCAAAAGGCATATATTATGTAATTAAAATTCATTTTTCTCTTTCTTTCTTTTCTATTTTCTATATTTTGATTTCTTTTCTTATTGAAAACCAAAAGGAATCAACACTTAATAAATAGTGGTCATATATACAACTTTCTAGAGAATTCAACATAATTCTCTCATATGCACAAAGTTATCCCTTTATTTCTTTTTCCTTTTATTTATTATGGGATTTCTTTTATCTCTTTTTTCCCTTTTATCATCATTGTATCTATCAAATCAGTATGAACCACAAAATCATGCATCCAAGGGAAATATTGCAAAAGAATCCATTCATTGAAACAAACCATACAAATTTTCATTCAGACCCCTTTTTATTTGAAAATTTGCATTTCCAATTATATAAGCAAAGTTGAGGTTATAACATCTTCCCCCCTTATAGGAATTTCCCCCCTAATATTCAACCAATTAAATAAACAATTCAAGGTAGGCTTTTCCCATGTTCATCTTCAGCTCCCATGTGGCTTCATCCTCTCCATGGTGCTTCCAGAGAACCTTTACCATCTCTATATTTTTACTCCTGAGCTCTTTCACCTTGGTATCTGATACCCTTATAGGTGACTCATGGTAAGTCAGTCTCCCTTAGAGTTCAATAGGTTCGATGCTCAGCACATGGCTCGGGTCCTTCACATAGCACTTAAGATTGGACACATGGAATACATCATGCATCATATTGTACTGAGGGGGTAAGGCCAAATGATAAGCAGCTTCAGCAATCTGTTCGATAATCTCAAATGGACCCATGTATCGGGGACTCAACTTTCCTCTGTTCTTAGCTATAGCTCGGAGGGGTCAGATTTTTAAAAACACATGTTCACCTACAGTAAAGTGCAAGTCAGTCCGCTTCGCATCAACATACAACTTCTGTCAATCCTAGGCTCTCTTTAGCCTTTACTTGATCAAAGAGACTTTATCAACATACAACTATAGTTCCTCTAACCTCAACAAGGTCCTTTTTTCGACATCATCTCAGTAAGTAGTGATCCACATGACCTCCCATAGAGAGCTTCATACAGAGACATCCTAATACTACCCTGGTAGTTGTTATTATAAGAAAACTTGGCTAAGGGAAGATACCGCTCCCATGATCCACCCCAATCGAGTACACATGATCTCAATAGATCCTATAACGTATCGACTATTCTTTCTGACTGTCCATCAGTCTGGGGTGATACACTGTGCTAAACTTTAGTCTAGTACCAAGTTCTTCTTTCACTTACTTCCACAACTTGGAAGTGAACTTTACGTCATGATCAGAAATAATCAAAATCAGAAAACAATGTAGTCTTACTATCTCTCTAATATAAAGTTTAGCTAGATCTCTCACTTTGGTAGTGGTATTTAAGGCAAGAAAATGTGCTGACTTGGTAAGGCAATCTACCACAACCCATATTGCATCATGACCTCTCTTGGCCTTGGGGAGATCCACCACGAAGTCCATGGTGATTTGTTCCCCTTTTCCACTTAGGAATTTCAATTAATATAGCAATCTATTGGGTTGTTGGTGTTCATCCTTAACCATCTGGCACGTGAGACAACTAGACACATATGCTACTATATCTCTCTTCATTCCAGGCCGCCAAAAGTACCGCTACAAGTTCTTAAACATCTTGGTAGTTCCAGGGTGTACCGAGTACTTAGAACCATGAGCTTCTTGCAAGATATGATTCTTAAAAGGAGAATCTTTATGAACCCAAATACGACTCTTGTAGTAGATTCCACCATCTACTCCGACGGAGATATGGGTTTGAGGTTTCTCTAACAAACCTTTCATCTTGTGAAGCTCTGGGCTAGCTAAGTGGATAGTTACCAACTTGGTCAACATGTCTAGATTTATCTGGATGTTAGCCACACATATTCGGTCTACTAATGACTACGAAAACCACCTAAAAAACTCTTCCAGTTTCCTCCACTGGCTACACAAGTTAGCTTCAGACCTAAGTTGTTTCTGACTAAGAGCATTTTCTACAACATTAGCTTTCTCAGGGTGATAGGAAATGGTGAAATCATAGTCTTTCATATACTCCATCCATCGTATCTGTCTCAGGTTTAGGTCTTTCTGAGTCAGGAGGTACTTCAAGCTCTTATGGTCAGTGAGGATCTCAAAAGTGGTTCCATACATATAGTGTCACCAAATCTTCAGGGCATGTATAATCACAGCCAAATCTAAATTGTGTGTCAGGTAATTCATTTCATTGGGATTGGGTTGTCTGGAGGCATAAGAAACAATGTGCTTGCTTTGCTCTAGCATGCATCCAAGTCCCGTCTTTGATGTGTCTGTGAAGATCATAAAACCTTCATTACCTGACGGTAGAGTCAACACTGGAGCTTTGATCAATTTTTCTTTTAGCTCCTGGAAGGGAGTTACATAAAAATCTAACCACACAAACTTCACATCCTTCCAAGTAAGCTCAGTGAGTGGAAAAGTAGTCTTTGAAAACTATTTTATGAAGCACTGATAATATCTGGACAATCCTAGGAAGCTGTGTATATCAAATGGGTTCTTTGGTGCTAGCCAATCTCACATGGTCGACACTTTAGCAGGATCCACTGAGATGTTCCCTCTGTATATAATGTGTACAAGGAACATGACACGGTCTATCCAAAAATCACACTTCAAGAATTTCCACAGAACTTTTGCTTTTTAAGAATATCAAGGACTCTACCCAGGTGGTTGCAGTATTGTTCTAAATCATCGGAGTAAATCAGGATGTCATCTATGAACACTATGACAAATGAGTTGAGGAAAGGTTGGAACACACTGTTCATGAGGTTCATAAATACACTCTGGGCATTGGATAACCCAAAAGGTATAACCACAAACTCATAGTGGCCATAATGGGTTCAAAAATAGGTTTTTAGGATGTCCTCACTCTTGACTCGCAACTGGTGGTACCCCCAGATCTTAAAAATATTTGATCAGACTTAAGTTGGTTAAACATGTTATCTATATGGGGTAAATGATACATGTTCTTAATGGTATCTTGGTTGATCATTCGGTGGTCTATGTACATTCTGAGCGATCCATCCTTCTTCTTCAAAAAAATGACTGTGCTCCCCATGGCGATGTGCTAGGTCAGATAAAACCTTTGTCTATCAATTCCTGTAGTTGCTTTTTCAGCTCAAGCAACTCAGCAGGGACATCCTGTAAGGTACCCTAGAAATAGGGTTTGTCCCCAGAGTTAGCTCTATCAAAAAGTCTACCTCTCTCTCAGGAGTAATCCCAGGAAAATCATTTGGGAACACATCTGCATAGTCTTTGACTACCTCTATTTCTTCTAGAGGCTGCACCTTAGGCTCCGGCTCAATAACTACTGTTAGAAGAGCCTGAAAACCCTTGGTCATCATCTACTTTGCCTTCAAGGCCAACACATATAGGTTGGTGGTAGCATCCTTCCTCTCTGTAATGATGAACGGTGAATGACCCGGTCTCTTTATTCTTATTTTCTTTCCTTAAAGTCGATATTTGCCCAATAAGTATAGAGCCAATCCATACCAATGATCACAACAAAGTTGTTCATGTTGAGGAGGATAAAATTTGTAGGGAGCTCATGATCTAGGTACTTAACATGTATCACTGGGGTTTTCAAAAGAGATGTAAAGATTTGACCACTCGGGGTTGTGACATCCAAAACATATCCTAAATCCTTGATGTCCAAACAAAGCATAGTTGCAAGATTTCTCGAAATGAAAATATTAGTAGAACTAGAGTCAAAAAGAGATTTTATATTGTGTCTCATGACCTCAAGCATGCCTACATTGTTTTTCATACCATGTTAGACTACTGCATGCTTAGATTAAAACATGAAAGAAAAATCTAAGGGTTATTACCCTCTATCAACTGATTAGCATTAGCTTGAGTCTCTTCATTGTCAATGGTGAAAAGTCGAGCTTGTCTTCGCTCTCTAGTAGGTGGGGTTGTAGCTACTAGTTGGGCTGCTACAGGGCCCGGACCTCTTAGGTATGGCAAATGACAGTTGGCTTGGAAGTGTCCCTCTTGATGGTAATGGAAACACACCTTCTTCTTGTAGCAACTCTCGCCTGAATGCCATCTTCCATAGGTGTGACACCTAAGACGGTTGTTCTTGTTGTAGGGTTTTCCTTTACCTCTGTGTTTTCCCTTGGAATGGTTGTGTCCTTGTCCCTTCTTGTGATCATTTTGTTGGCCATATGTTCACTGAAACCCAAGTATCCCTTAGATGGGTTTTGAACAGGCATCACTATCTTCTCCATGTCTAGGGCAGTGTTGTAGGCGTTGATGAAGGTCATTGGTTTGCTCACCATCACATGAGTCTTGATGGCAGGGTGTAGACGTTCCAAAAAATGGTTCATCCATCTTTCCTCAGTCATCATGTAACCGAACCTCTTCGGGAGGCAGAACTTGCGGCCAAAGTTTGTGATAGATAGTTTACCTTGGACCAGGTTGGTGAACTCCTGTTCTTTTTTCTTCACTGAGATTGGAATAAATATCACTAAGATGATGGTTCTAAAGTTAGTCCAAGCCATTGGGTCTTCATTCAGGTCTCGGCCCAGGATGTGGTTCTCCCACCAGACCTTAGCTACTCCTTCCAGAAGATGAGCGGAAAATAGGACCTTCTTGTTGGGTTTTAGGGGAGGCAGATAAGGCAGCGGAAACAAAAATTTTCTCCCCCAAATCCGGAATAAGGAAACGAGTCAACGTCTATACAATAGGAAAGGGATGGTTTGTGGAATCATACCTTGTCCCGAGGCTTGCTCGGTGACAATACCTCGCTCCTTGTGCGGCCTTCAACTCTGGTCTTGGACGGTGTCTGTGCAGCTCCTGGTCGCACCGGGACTGACGACTCCTCTCATCGGGACTGTCGAGATTGACAGTTTTCCTCCTGAGTGGAAGTAACCTCCCGCCTCTGAAGTAGTCCACATGGACCACCTGGAACTCCAATCTCCTTGTCCCACAAGGAATTGGAAGGAGTCACACCCCCCTGTTGACGTACTAGTCGCCAACACACTCTCCTGCTGCCAGTTGCAACTGCAGTTGTCTTTCCCTTGCTGCACCTCCCTTTTCAGGTAGCACTTGCTTGGGCTCTCTCGGTTACCAAAACCAGAGAGAACAAAAACTTTGCAGAGCACTGGTTGCACTGAGTTGTACTTTGAGAAGCCCCCAATACCCCTATATATAGGAGGGTCATGGGACAGGGTTCTCTATCCCGGGCAATATGGGACTAAAGCAGGAGTAGAAGGGCTCCAGATTTTCCACCAAAAACAACCAACTCGCAACCTGAACCGATCGTTTCACAACTGAAACGGTCGGTTGGGGACCTGAACCGGTCGGTTGACACCTCAACCGATCGGTTGGGACCCATGAGCCGGTCGGTTCACTTCTGAACCGGTCGGTTCGTGGTCCTGACCAGTTCCCGATTGACTTTCCAACTGTTGTTTCTAATTGGTATCAAATACCAATCCTTGTTCCAATCAAATTGGGCAAGTGAAACGAAAGGACAATTCTCACCAATCCTACTTTCCCAACTTGCCCGGTTGCAACAGTTGAACCGATCGTTTCAACACTTGAAGCAATCGTTCACCCAATCCTTGAGCTGATCGACTCAACACTTGAGCTGACCGGTTCACCAAGCTCAGCCGATCAGTTCATCACATGAGCCAATCAGTTGGGAGTGCAGATTGTGCAGAATCAATCAATTGCGATTTCAATCAATTTGATACTCTAATCAATCTGTCCAATACCTTGAACACTATGATTTTGAGCTATCAATTGATTGAGTGTTTAATTGAACTACTAAACTCTTTTAGTAATCAATCTAAACATTGTTTGTGGACAAAACTCCTCTTCCAGGTTAAATCCTATGTGTGTGACCATGCAGGTCCATTTCACGTTGGCAGTGAAAGTCCATAACACTTATGACTTCACAAGCAAAGAGCGGTGCCTAGTCACACATCAGTGCTACCCAAGTGAAAGTAGAAAGTTGGAGAACAACTTTCAATCCTACAATCCGTGAATGGTGTTACAGTAAATGTATAATTCCTTTGTCACTGATATCCCGAATGAACTCGAGGCATGGAACAGTCATCCTGTCAACGTTCATTCACTTTCTTGATCTCAGAGTAGATTGAACGAGATATGTATGACATCAATATCACATACTGATCAACACATGCGTGCGCACGCCTATCTCAATCCTACTCATCAAGTGGCCATGGATATCATACTCCCTCAGGAGGGACAAATCCCATATCTATCACTCACCCCTCAAAAGCCCCATGTGTCAAAGCCACCCAATCATCACCTTTATAACAACCCATGTTTCAGGACTGCGTTTGATGATGTCAAAGTGTGCCCAACGACATGTGTTGAGTGTAGTGATTTCAGGTCAAAGAATCACACGCACCACCATCACTGTGAGTAGTAACTGTGTCTACCATGTCATGGTTCCATGTGTCAAACTCACGGTGGATCTGTCTGGTACACTTGTTCTCTAACAAGTACCTATGTGTTTGGTTTGATATCTCTATATCATGACTAATGAGATTATGTCATCAACCAACACCACAATCTAGTCTTGTGTGTCATTTTTGTCTATCTACCTTCCACAATGACATCCGACTAGGGACATAACAAGAATGTACAAACTCTTAGCATCCGTATGATCTCATCATTCAGGTCCTGAACCTGAAGGCATACTTCATTGAGTACTGTCATTCTCTAGACATTCAATCTGTTCTATCACTATCTCATATGACTGAAGCAGAAAGAATTGGAAGCTTGCCTTGATGTTTATCAAATCAATCTTAATGTATCCCACCAATCATCCCATGATTGGCTCTCAGGGCATACATACCAACAGACTCCCACTTGCACTGCGAGCCAATCACCCTTGAATCATATTCATAGTGATTTTCAAACATGTCCCACATGTTACTGTGCTCTAGTACCAACATAGTGAGTAATGGCAACACCTTGCCAAAGTCAGTATAAATTGCATGTCTCACATCTCTTCACTGTACGTCACACGTATGAGATGGAGTTTCCGTAATATGTGATCTAGTATTCCTTTGCTAACTTTTAGCCTCATTGCATGATCAAGGATTCCATACTTGTCATCAATGAGCAGAATATAAGTTCATCTCATGAACTTCCAGATCCATATAGTATCCACTGTTGTTCTCTAACACACAGATACTCAGCATTTCCTTTTAAATGGTTTTATTGGAACACTTCCAATTATCAACAAACTTTCACTTTTATATATATCCTATATTAATTTTCTGTCCTTTCGGAAGTTCGCATCAATGTAACTCTTTACATTGAACTCTTCCTTATCTCCATAGAACTAGTAATTCTCAAGTACTTATCAAGTTCTTATGGTTTCCAGTAATCCTTACTGGAAGTAGACAGACATCCACTCGCCATGTCCCACATACGAGTTATCAGGATGAGCACATCATATTGTCATGTCCTACATACAAGATGATGAATGCATTTTATTCTTGCCATGTCCATACATGCAAGATAATGGGATGATTACATACATGATAGATCCATATCTATTCTTAGTATTTCCATTCTTCATAATAATTGAACACTTGGCCTTGGGATACTAACTCCATGTAACATGGACAAGTTTTCTCCCACTGAATCTGTGCATACTGAACCCTTCAGTACAGATTGCCCATGTATGCTTTCCTTTTTCAGGTCAAGAGGTTTTCGAGAACTATCTCTATAGATCTCTATTCCTATCACATAGGAAACATCTCTATCTTCCTTAAAGATAATTTCCACTTTTGGATTTCCATTCTAGAACATTTCCATTTCACATCAACATGTGGAATGTGAACACACTCCCACTAAATCACAGATCCCTTCTTTATCTTTGACATATCAGTCAACCCTTTGACCATATCATCAAAGTAAGGATCCAATTCTGAGTTGCTTGTACTCAATCAATCACATTGATTAGTCCATTGTAACTTATAGACTTCATTTGTATTAGTGGATTCATAAACCTTATAGGTTGTGTCACATACACATCCTTGTTTTATTCCTCATAGGAATGCGGTTTTAGTATCCATATGCTAAATGTCTTAGTCATTAAGTTGCAATCAACAAGCATCATCCTTCTCAAAATGTTATCCATGTGTCTTAACACTTAAGACTCATTTGCACTTATGGATTTAATCCAATGAGTGCTACCACCAAGGTCATACCTTATGGTTCACATGGATGTCATTTAGGATGTAATGGTCATAAACCATAACTCAAAATTTGGTTCCTCATATTCATCTAGATAGTTGACTCATCACATGAACAACTCATCACATAGATAATTGAGGTGTATCTGTCAAGGATATAAGAACTCACAACTCCTTGTGATTCGTAATGTCCTTTATTAGTGAAGCATATTTTTTATTTAAGAAGAATTCAGTTATTTGATAATCATTCTCTAACTCCTTAGAGTATGATTCCTTCTTGATTTAGACATCACCATGCCTTAATCATGAGTTCACTATGATACACTATCATAATCACTCATAAGGATCTCAAACACTTGGTCCAAGTATTTCATTCATTGATCTCATCAAGAATTAACTCTTCACCAAATTTGCACTTCATCTATGATAATCTTGAACACTTC
Source organism: Alisma plantago-aquatica (assembly GCA_963693085.1). Lineage (NCBI taxonomy): Eukaryota > Viridiplantae > Streptophyta > Magnoliopsida > Alismatales > Alismataceae > Alisma > Alisma plantago-aquatica. The sequence continues at coordinate 555,473,759 of OY856409.1, forward strand.
AAGATATCCATATTGGTATTTCTCTAAACACCATCTGAAGTATTAGCATTTCTTCCAATAGGTGTGTAAATACATCACATGTATCGTACCTAATAGGATAATCATTCTCCCACTACCTTTAGTGAAGATTGATTAATCATGTCCAAGATATTCATGTCTCTTACTGGTTCTCTAACCAAAAGAGTCTAGATTTATCCATCATATGGAAACTAGAAATGAATTTCTCATGATTGATGCTAATTTGATTGTTTGAGTTATCTATAACTTTTAGGTATCATTTTATCTTATGCATATCAAATACCACAAGATAAACAAGGCATTTCCACAAAGATCATATCTTTATAAATTGAAACATCTCTTTATTAATTGCCATCATTGTCATACAATATGCAAAAATAAAGTGTTTCTATCTATTGGCAAATATGAAATGGCATTTCATAACTGTATTACATGCCTTATAGGCTGAAAATAAACTAAAGTACTCTTATATATGGCGGCAACACTTGCCCCAATTATGAGTGCTTTACACTTTACATCTTGGTATCATATACCTCAAAAGTGTTACAAGTTTATTTTCATGACACCTTCAAGTGGAGACTTCAGTTGTCTCCTTCTTTTGTTCTTCCAGATAGAGAGGACAATTCCTTTTCCAATGTCCTGGCTTTTGACAATGGTGGCAATTTCCTTTCTTGGTCACGCCTCCCTTGGCCTTGAGAGATGAAGTTGACTTGGGCTCCTGGCTAGCATCAGAACCTTTCTTAGCTTTGCCCTTACCCTTGCGCTTGGACTTGCCCTTCTTGCCTGTGATCACCATCACAGGCTTGGGCTTGTCCTTCTTCATCTATATCTCGGCTGTCCTCAACATGCCCAACAACTCTGACAGTGGCCTATCAAAGTTGTTCATGCTGTAGTTCATCACAAACTGACTGTAGGGTTCTGGCAACGATTGCAGTATCACATCAGTAGCCAACTCTGGGCTCAGTGGAAATCCCAGTCTCTGCAGGTTCTCCACATACCCAATCATCTTGAGTGTGTGAGGACCAACTGGATCTCCTTCTGTCATGAGACACTTGAACAGTTCCCTTGAGACATTGTATCTCTCTTGTCGTGCCTGATCTTCATACATGTTCCTGAGATGTTGAATCATCTCAATGACACCCACGTTCTCATGCTGTCTTTGCAACTCATGGTTCATAGAACATAACATCAAGCACTTTGCATCAATGGCATCATCAGAATGCTTCTTATAAGCATCCATTTCTGTCTTTGGTGCATTAGGAGCGGGTTCCTCTGGAATTGGAGTATCCAGGACATAGAGCTTACGCTCTTGAGTGAGAACAATTCTCAATGTCCTATACTAGTCGTGGAAGTTTGTCCCATTTAGCTTGTCCTTTTCAAGGACCGATCGCAAAGAAAAGTGATTGTTGTTTGTCGTCATTTGTACTACAAAAAGGAAATATGAAATTTTAGTCCAAAAACTCATTTTTGACTTATTTGATTGATTTGAAAAGTTGACGATATAATTAGGCCTTTAATTAATTATCGCTCCCACTATTTTACTTCAAATTGATAGCCCTCACCATCAATTTGGAAGATTGCAGCGTACAACCTTCTAGTGGGCAAGATCCATATTTCATCAAGTCATGAGTTAGCTTTGGCTGATCGCCCACAATCTTGACTATTTAGGTAGGCCATCATGCCAATTGCATCATATGCAACTCTTGATGAATGAACATGCGCAACACCTTGCCATGAACATTCCTTTCCTCTGGGCTTAGACGCTCTAAGAATCACCAGTTAAGTCTAACCCAATAGCCGACATGGTAAACATGCACCCTGCTTTGGTAGAGCCTACATGTCTACCCTTCACACTTCCACAAGATAGACGGTGCACCACGCTTTGGCATAACCTACGCTTGGTCGATCGTGTTTTTCATGTGTGCCGCTAATGGAAGGCATATAAGACTTATTATTTTAATGAGGGATTTGGTTTTATATACATATACATATCCAATCACCACAATCTATAGTATGTATCATATACATTCTATATCCCACAGAAAACATGCTAAACGATAAAAGCGATGATTATGGCCATCCTAATGTGATTCCTCGAGCCAAGAGGAATCACGGTCATCTAGGTCTACATCACATGCAACCTTTACAAGATGAATTTTGTGCCTTGTCTTCTGAGTAGATCAACTCATCACATGAGTAGCCTACTTGATCTGGCCCGGTCGTCTGGGTGCCACCAGCCGATCGGTTGGCTCCTCCAACCGATCGGTTCACCTGGTCGTCGTGCATGTCATCATGGCCGCCACCCACTCGTCTCGCTCCTCGAACCGGTCATCAACCGATCGGCTCACTCCTTGAACTGATCGTCTGGAATGTCAACCGATCGGTTCATGCCTTGAACCGATCGTCTCAGCTGTCGTCAGATGTCCTCCATTCTTTGATATAACAGGAAATAAAATTCTATCCTATTTTACATTATAAAAGGAGAAACCTCGAGTTACATTCGAGGGGAGAAAAGGTAGGAAAGAAATCTCAAATTATTTCGAGTTACATCAGGAATAGGAGAAGGAAGATCGGTGCGCAGACCGAGATGCAAGCAACCACATACAACCATACACAGATAGGGTTTATTGGCCATAACCACTCTATACATCCACCACAAAACTCGTTTAAGCGCGACGCGTATCAAGTGCATTAATAATACATATCATATATGTAATTGGGATTTGTGGATTTAGGATTGGACATGCATAAAGCCAATTTTATTCGCATCGTATGCAATAAATAAAGGCGACAAACCAAAATCGATCATAACAATATTCCTAAAATATAGAGTAGTTAACGTGGCTCTAATACCACTATTGGGTTTTAGGGGAGGTAGAGAAGGCAGCGGAAACAAAAATTTTCTCCCCCAAACCCGGAACAAGGAAACGCGTCAACGTCTATACAATAGAAAAGGGATGCTTTGTGGAATCATACCTTGTCCCGAGGCTTGCTCGGCGATAATACCTCGCGCCTTGTGCGGTCTTCAACTCCGATCTTATACGGTGTCTGTGCAGCTCTTAGTCGCACCCGGACTGATGACTCCTCCTCTCACAGGGACTGTTGGGATTGACAGTTGTCCTCCTGAGTGGCAGTAACCTCTCGCCTCTGAAGTAGTCCACACGGACCACCTGGAACTCCAATCTCCTTGTCCCACAAGAAATTGGAAGGAGTTGCACCCTCCTGTTGACGTACTAGTCACCAACACACTCTCCTGCTGCCAGTTGCAACTACAGTTGTCTTTCCCTTGCTGCACCTCCCTTTTCGGGTAGCACTTGCTCGGGCTCTCTCGGTTAGCAAAACTAGAGAGAACGACACCTTTGCAGAGCAACTGGTTGCACTGAGTTGTACTTTGAGAAGCCCCCAATACCCCTATATATAAGAGGGTCATGGGACATGGTTCTCTATCCTGGGAAATATGGGACTAAAGCAGGAGTAGAAGGGTTCGAGATTTTCCACCAAAAACAACCAACTCGCAACCTGAACCGATCATTTCACAATTGAAACGGTCGGTTGGGGACCTGAACCGGTCGGTTGACTCCTCAAGTGATCGGTTGGGACCCATGAGCCGGTCGGTTCACTTCTGAACCGGTCGATTCGTGGTCCTGACCAGTTCCCGATTGACTTTCCAACTTTTGTTTCTAATTGGCATCAAATACCAATCCTTGTTCCAATCAAATTGGGCAAGTGAAACGAAAGGAAAATTCTCACCAATCCTACTTTCCCAACTTGCCCGGTTGCAACAGTTGAACTGATCATTTCAACACTTGAAGCAATCGTTCACCCTTTCCTTGAGCCGATCGACTGAACACTTGAGCCAACCGGTTCACCAAGCTCAGTCGATTGGTTCATCACATGAGCCGATCGGTTGGGAGTGCAGATTGTGCAGAATCAGTCAATTGCGATTTCAATCAATCCGATACTCTAATCAATCTGTCCAACACCTTGAACACTATGATTTTGAGCTATCAATTGATTGAGTGTTTAATTGAACTACTAAACTCCTTTAGTAATCAATCTAAACATTGTTTGCGGACAAAACTCCTCTTCCAGGTTAAATCCTATGTGTGTGACCCTGCAGGTCCATTTCACATTGGCAGTGAAAGTCCATAACACTTATGACTTCACAAGAAAAGAGTGGTGTCTAGTCACACATCAGTGCTACCCAAGTGAAAGTAGAAAGTTGGAGAACAACTTTCAATCCTACAATTCGTGAATGGTGTTACAGTGAATGTATAATTCCTTTGTCACTGATATCCCGAATGAACTCGAGGCATGGAACAGTCATCCTGTCAACGTTCATTCACTTTCTTGATCTCAGAGTAGATTGAACGAGATATGTATGACATCAATATCACATACTGATTCACACATGCGTGTGCACACCTATCTCAATCCTACTCATCAAGTGGCCATGGATATCATACTCCCTTAGGAGGGACAAATCCCATATCTATCATTCACCCCTCAAAAGCCCCATGTGTCAAAGCCACCCAATCATCACCTTTATAACAACCCATGTTTCAGGACTGCGTTTGATGATGTCAAAGTGTGCCCAACGACATGTGTTGAGTGTAGTGATTTCAGGTCAAAGAATCACACTCACCACCATCACTGTGAGTACTGACTGTGACTACCATGTCATGGTTCCATGTGTCAAACTCACGGTGGGTCTATCTGGTACACTTGTTCTCTAACAAGTACCTATGTGTTTGGTTTGATATCTCTATATCATGACTAATGAGATTCTGTCATCAACCAACACCACAATCTAGTCTTGTGTGTCATTGTTGTCTATCTACCTTCCACAATGACATCTGACTAGGGACATAACAAGAATGTACAAACTCTTAGCATCCATATGATCTCATCGTTCAGGCCCTGAACCTGAAGGCATACGTATTTGAGTACTGTCATTCTCTAGACATTCAATCTGTTCTATCACTATCTCATATGACTGAAGCAGAAAGAATTGGAAGCTTGCCTTGATGTTTATCAAATCAATCTTAATGTATCCCACCAATCATCCCATGATTGGCTCTCAGGGCATACATACCAACACTTCTTTCTTGGCGGCACTTCCAGCATGCGAAAACCATTTTCCATTGCCAGAAGCTAGGCATCGGCTTTTTCGACCACCTCGGTCCTGTATTCTCCCCAAAACTTCTCAATTTTCAACTTTACGATGTCCAAAATGGTGGCTCCAAGTCGTAGATGAACTGGTAGTGGCTCACCATATTCACCTTTGGCTATTTTGTTGAGGGCTAAGGCACTAATGGCCTCAGTCAGCTTCTTCTACTACTCCATCTAGGGGGCATCGGGAGTATGGACTACTACTCCTGGTCTTGAGCCATCAGTTGGGTTCTCCTTGGGCTTGACCTCATCTTCAGACATTGGCTCATCCTCCTAGTCTTTCTCTAGGTTCATGTTGTCAAAGGGAACTGGATTAGGGTCTGAGCCTTCCTCTGAGGCTCCATCGGGTCTCTTCCTCTCCCTGGAGTCTTCTTCCTCCATCACCTTCCATCTTTTCTCTAGAGACCTTCTCTTCCTACAAGAAAGTCTAACCTCAGTGTTCTCCTAAGGGGTGTCAATGGGGATAATGATATTCTTGACATCAGCCATGCTTCTACACATAAGCATGCAATTAAACCCATTCTAAGTTTTATATCATTAAAACTTATGTCCATGGCATGTTTCTTACATGCTTTTTATTGTTTGGTGGAGAATTTCTTAATCCTTAACATTCTTAACCCCAAAACTTAGGAGGAGGTGGAGAGAGATAAAATCATAAGTTACACTTAAAATTTCTTTAGTGAAAAGGAATAAAGAAGGGATGAAAGTAGATGAGAAGACCTAGAGGTATCTTATTTTGAGTCAAATCCTCAGATTTTGGCTAGTCAATCACATGGATTCTGGGAATCCTCGTAAACCAACTAGTGGGGTGGAGGAAAATCTTTCCAGCCCCCAGATCGTGATCCTTTTCTAGACACCTCCATCTTTAGAAAATTCTCTAATAACTCCCTTAGGTTCTAAAGAGTTTGTAAAACTTAATAATTATTAGTGATTATATGGAAAACCACAGTCTAATACCAAATTGAATGACTTCACCCCTCTGCAAACCCCAATTAAGGAAGGCCAAGAAGCTAGAGTCATTATCCCAAAATAAGATCATATGGTTTTGCAAATAATAAAAAATAATTAATACAATCTACCACAACTAGGCTTTAAGTGGGAGAATTTTTTTTTCTTTTCACATAACTTTTTTAAAAAATAGGATTTTAGAACTTTACCCAAGGAAAGAACCAACTAACTATAATCCTCTGAATATTATTAATCCTTGTCATTTTCAATATCACCTTTTATTTAACATTCTCTTTCCATAGGTGTAGCTGCATATTTCCCTAAAATAGTGACAAACAAAATGTTAGTCAGTATAAAGAATCATACTGGTATGTGGGGGAAACCAAAAGTTTGCATCTAGTTGTAACAACAAATTGCAACCAAATTATTGTTTAACAGATCAGACTTTATGTCTTAATCATAACTACTCAATCCTGATCTATCCAAGCCTCTGTGATGTCCCTGTAGTCGACATGGATACTTCCTTCCCCATATGGTAGATCCTCATCAGTCCTTTTTGGTCCCACCCCATAGGTAGGTCAAGACCTAGAGTTGTATAGTCGTATGATCCCATCCAAAGGTAGACCAAACCTCGACTCATGATAATCTGTTGATCCTACCCCAAGGTAGATCAATACCTAGATCATCAATTTCTCACATATACACAATGCTACAGAGGAGGATTAGGATCTGAGCTAGTCATGCACATATTTATGGTGATAGACATAGTTACTTTATAGTTGCAAGAATTACATTTCGTCTAAGCAGTTAATTTTCAAGCAACTGGTAAAACCTCATAAATCACCGTGAAATTAGATAGATTAGCCATAAGTGTAACCTCAAAACTAAGCAAGACAACTAATCCAATCAAGAAGTCCAATCAACCAAGCCAAGCAATAAATCAAGCAAATCTTGATCCTGAAAAGCATTTATCACACCAAATTGTTGTAATCACATCCAAACATCTTTTATTGACTTGGGATCCCATTGTAAGATTTCTAAGCCTTATTAGGGTTTCCTTAGGTTTCTTGGTTTTTCTTTCCAATTTTACCCTTTTTAGGTCAACAAACCCTAAAACACTTTTCTACTCATAAAATCCTAATTACTCAAATTATCCAAATGAAGGGACTTTATCCACAAAATACCTAAAGAACATCATTTTCATGCCTTCTTGATTGATTTCAACAATTAAAACCATTAACACAACTATTAAAATTAGGGTTTTTAAGCCCAGGAATGCACATTTATAAACATGGAACCCTAATTAAGAAAATTATGAGAAAAGTATCATCCAATTAGATCCATTTCATCCTTTTTAAGTCAAAAGTCTAAACTTTGCTTAATAACATCAACTAAGTTCATTTGATCTTTTAATCTTCAAAACTTATGGTTTTAAATTAATTAAAGCCATTAAAGTTAGAACCTTTACATACTTTTCGAGTTACAAGTATATTCAGGCCTTGAATTCATTTTTAATGGATTCTACACATTTTTCTCATCAAAAATCACTATCTACTTTTATTTTTCAGCCAAAGAATCAATTTTTAGTGAATTAAACAAGATATAGCTATTTTCTGGATTTTCTGACCAGAGAGGAGAATAACCTTTTTCTTTTGGAAAAATGTCGACGGTCGTGTTTTTGGGTCTGCGTCGACCGGGAGGGGATCGGTGGCTCACGCTGATCGCATCCACTCAACCGTTCTGAAATGCAGAAAGGCATTGATCCATCGATCTCCTTCAGCGGTCAGAGGTTGACTTAGATTTGAGGGTCTTCATTCCTCATCTCCACTGAAACCCAACACTCCCAAGTTGTGATGGTCCATGATAGAGAGCTCACCTGAGCAGATAGAAATTGAGAGTAAGAGAGAGAGAGAACAAGGATGAGAGTTGGTCATTTGGGTTTGTGGGGTTTGGGCGAGGTCAATGGCGGTCCTATTTATAGGTGTGGGGGTCCAGTTTAGGGTTTCCAACCTTCACTGTCAACCAAGCTTTTAGAGAAATTGGGTGTTTGCTCTAGTAGCCTCCATGACCTACAAAATCTAGGTTAGGTTGGTTTAGAATCCACTCCCAGATCCAACCAAGTGACTTCCATGCTTGCAAATGCAATAGATCACGAGAAATTTGAGATGGAAAATCTCATCTTCTCTGTACCTTTCCCAATCCATCTAGAACTGGAGGATGTATGCACGCCATTGGATCTTAGATCCAATGGCTCACATTATGCTCACCATAAAAAGGTCATTTAAACTAATTTCCAATTGGATTATAAAATCGTGACATTTATTGATATCCCTCTCACTTTAGGAAATTTTCACAACTCATATTTCCTAAACCACACATCGTTTTAATCCCAAATTTTAAGGGAAATTATATAATAACTTAATTTACTTGTGTAAAGTTTGGAACCAAAACTAAAAAATGAAGGAGTCTTTTCTTCATATGCAAGTTATCCACAAGGCATATATTATGTAATTAAATTCATTTTTCTCTTTCTTTCTCTTATATTTTCTTTATTTTGATTTCTTTTCTTATTAGAAACCAAAAGGAACCAAAACTTAATCAATAGTGGTCATCCATACCACTTCCTAGAGAATTTTACATAATTCTCACATATGCACATAGTTATCCCTTTATTTCTTTTTCCTTTTATTTACTATGGGATTTCCTTAATCTCTTGTTTCCCTTTTATCATCATTGGATTTATCAAATCAGTATGAACAATAAAATCATGCATCCAGGGGAAATATTGCAAAATAATCCATTCTTTGAAAACAAACCATACAATTTTCCATTCATACCCCTTTTTTATTTGAAAATGTGCATTTCCAATTGTACAAGAAAAGTTGATGTTATAACATATAGTCTTCATGAACTCTTATGTAAAACATGAATGTACCAAGATTTATTTATACTTGATATAAATTTTGTAAAAATTTGGTCATTTAGACTAATATTTACACATTTTGTATGAAAGGTGAAATGGTAGGTTTGTGTGCTTCTAGTAACACCAAAATGGTGAAAAATATCCTCCATAGTCAATCTTATTTGGTTCTTAGTTTTAGATCAAGTCTTCAACAACCATTCAAAATTGAACTTTTTGAATTAGACCATGATGTATACATGTTCAAATGAAAAGGTTTGATCATTTATTTATTTCCACTTCTTCAAAGAGTGGTGGACATGTGATGTTGGTAATGGTTTTTGGGGTTTACAGATAAGAAGAGAAGTCACTTCTACATGATGGGCATGGGTACATAAACCTATCTTATTGTACTCACTTCATAAAATCTAGTAGGTTTCTTTTTTTTAGATCAAGAGGAGGCATATTTAATGCTTAGAAAGGAATAATGTTTGGCAAAATGAGGCACACTAAAAGTGGATCTAGCACCTGAAGAGAAGATAATATGTGGTGTGACGTTAGAACTTGAAACATGTACAACAAAAATGTTGATTCATCATGCCAAAGATGTCTTCAAATTTTTATCTTACAAGGACCCAAGTCCATGTCTTTCATGTTCTAATAGTGAGATAGGCTATGCATGCAAATGAAGGTGGGATGCAAAGATTATGTAAGTTGTGAATGATAACTAATGACCGACTACATGACAGGGAAGACTACATGGCTGTATGATTCCTAATTTTAATTGACTACGCATTGTAAAGTCTAGTCAGGTTAGAGCTATCAACCACATACCATATTCTAGAGAGGTGTTGTTTCATTGAGATGATATTATGCTAGACAAATGATTGAAGTATGGACCAATAATTTTTTAGTATGACACAATAGAAATATGGTCACAATATCAATATATAATGGAAGGTGAAGAATGAAGATAAAGAATTTTTTGGAAAGGTTACATGTGAAATACTAGTGGGATATAATGTCTGCCTGTCGGTCGAGAAGTTTTCACATTGATTGTATTATTTATAGGAGCAGGCTACCTGAATTGGTTTGATACCTTACTGATATGATGCCATACAACACTATTAGCCTTGGTTCTTAAAGTAATGGTGACTGACTACTTGTTTTCTATTTTTTATATTTGTGATTGCATGTTTGAATGTAGGAAGTCACCCACTTGGCTATTTCATCCACAAAATTGCTCAGTTTAAGTATAGTACACGGTGTTTGTATGTGTGCATGTATTAAATTGTGGTTAACATCTTAACTGACAAAGAACCATAATTTTTGCTTGATTCATCATCTGATTTGCATATCTAATGTTGTGGAACTAGTAATTTATTTTGTATTATCTACAATTGATTAATAATGTATACATACAAGGTGTTCAAGTTCTAAATTATAATTAAGTCTAACCTCAATGTTATGTTCTTCCCTTTTTATTTTTTAAAATGTTATAAACTCATGATGTTGTATAAATTCGATGACATTGGATTGATTATCGTATTCTTGAGTTTATTCTTTTGGAAAACATACAACTAATTTTCTTGTTTGACTAGTTTTATATACTTAGGGAGTGTAACTATTGTGGATAATATGTACTACTATTAAGAAGATCTAAAGGCTTGGGGATTAGGTCCACAAGTGAATATATTCAATCAATGATAATGAAATGAAGTTCTATTTTCACAAGAAAGGAAGATGTGCAATTTGTGTCTTTCATGGAAAAGAAAGGTAGATCATGATACAAGATGTCAATACTTACCATTTATGGCCATTCACGAGCACTTGTAATGTATTAGAGAACATTCTACCCAAATCATTGCTATTGAAACCCAAACAAATGTTTGGGATAAAATTTGGGTCAAAGGGAGGCAAAAACCAGTAATGCTTTGAATAAGGTAAAGCCACAACAAATCTTAGACCATGTGGCTAACAAAGCAAGTATGGTTTGTATATTGACTATTTGGATGAGGCCCTCTTAAGAGAGTGGTTCATAAGAAATGCAATGGTGGACATCTTCCTCACAACCCCCCCCCCAAGGAGGCATATGGAAATATGTGGAATCAGAGAGGGATGTTGAACCTAGAAGAGTGGTAGATAAAGTTTGTAGATTTCAATTGGATTCCATGGAAGGTACAATATGAAACCATCTTTTAGAATTATGGGATAGCCACACCAAGCTTAATCATCAATCTTTATGCCCAAATAATGAACATCCATAGAATCTATGAAGTGGGAAGTTAGTGAACTAGGCCTAAGCACCCAACACTGAAGAGCAATGGCCTCACCTCCAATAGGACAGACAATAAATGTTAATATAATAACCAAGGTACAACAAGCTCTCTAGAGTACTAGCTTCATTGCAAGAGATGAGACATGCATTTTTTTAGCCCTTGCAATTTAAACCATCTTTTCACCCTCTACCCATAAACACAAAAAACAGTACATGTAAAAATACAAAACAACACTAAACAATCAACTGCTAAGATCCATGTCCATCACCAAAAGTATCTTAAAAAACTACCCCCATTGTAGTCATAACCACCACTAGCCCCATGCCCCATACTACACCCTCAACGACCACAAGAACCACCAACGCTCCAATCCTGACTCTAGTAGCTACTCCACCTATAGTGTTGCCTCTAACATCAACACCACCACTAGCCTCTGCCAAACCCTCCACCACCTCAAGTACCACATCTATCACCAATTGTTCAACCAAATGTATGCCAACATCAATGCCTTCACATCTACATATGCCTAAAAACCACACCACCTTTAGTTCTACTTCCACTATCGACATTGCCACCCTCTCATCGACCTCCACCAAAATCAGCACCACCTCCAATGCCGACTCCACCATCTAGGCTACCACCTACACTAATTTGTGATATGTTTCCACTTCCACTTCCAACACCACCCATTTCATCAATGTTGCCTCCTCCTCATGCAGTAAAACCTCCTCCTTATTCACCATCACCGCTAGATCAGAGTCTACTGTCAATGGATTTTCCAACTTCAAAGCCTCTACCTCCACCCCTTCCACCTCCAAAGAATCCTCCTTGATCATCACAACTTACTCAACCTCTGTGAAAAAGCCTCCTTCTAGATCATCACCACCACCTGCATCACCTCATCCTCCTCCACTGAATCCTCCTCCTTGAAAGCTGCCACAACTTCTTTCCTGCCACCAAATCCCCCACCTTGACCATCGATGAGACATGAATATGGGTCATATATGATGCCATAAAATATATGGGAGTCGACCCTCTAGATAGTGAATTGTTGGCAATCAAGAGAGGACTACAAGAAGAAAACAAGGACAACATAAAGACACGTGTGTCGTTCAATGACTCCAAATTAGTAGTCTCATTCATTAGATATCAAAATAGTATCCAACACACTAAAATGTGCATGTAAAATCATCATAGAGTATGGTCCATACCTATAAGAATTAGGCATTCAGTACATACCCAGAAGCACCAATCAACTTGTAGACAAGATGGCAGAATGGTTCCTAAAGCAACCAGACACGTCCATTGACTGCACATAATGTCAATCAGGCATACATGGATATTATGCAAAATAAATACCTAATTCACCAAGTGTTGTTCCATGCAATAAATGTGTAACATATGAGTCTAGTGGTGTTAGTGTAATAGAGGCGGGTTAACGAAGAATTGTTAGGTTATAAATTAATGGTGAAACATACCAATTACACAACAACATAGTAAATAGGAGTATGTTGCTAATTATGATAACCAATCAAGAAACTTCTTCACTCAAAAACGATGCAACTTGTAATTCTCATATTTCATGTTAATGGTTGTTGTACTTTCCAATTTATCTATTATCTACCCATACAGTTTATGTCAAAGTAGTAGAAAATAAACTAATATAAAAGTACTGGTATCTTTTGAGAAAACTCGTTTCACCTGCGTCCTCGTCGCTCTGGCGATTAGGGCTAGCGGGTGTGCACGTCTTCCTCCCTTAGCTTAGGGTTTTCCCATGCAGGTTCAAGCGAGGGGGGCTTGCTCTTGGTTCCGTCTTAGTATGGCAGATGAACTGGCAGAAAGGTACGTTGGATTACGGCTGACAGAGGATGAGGAGGACCCCATCGACATACAGGCGACTGGGAAGGGTGAGGAGGCAGAAGATCACACAGCGTTGGTGTTGGTGGGGAGGCTATTGACAGATAGATCCTTTAATTTCCGTGTGATGGAGAGGACGATGGCACAAGCGTGGAGCCTTCGTGAATCAGTGGAGTTCAAGAAACTGGAGGGTGGAGCCTTCGTGATGCAGTTCACCCACTGGTCAGACAAACAACGCGTTATGGAGGGGGCACCGTGGAACTTTGATGGTCGTTTGCCCCTATTCAAAGAGATCGATAAGGAGGAACAGCCAGGGAGGCTGCGGATCAACAATACACCCTTTTGGGTTCGTCTTTGCAGCGTCCCTCTAGGGTATCGGTCCGATGCCACCATCAGGACGATCGCGGCTCGCATCAGAGAGGTGTTGGATACGGATAGAGACTGCTTGGGGTGGGACTCGTCTCTACGAGTCCGGATAGCGTTGGACGTTATCAAGCCTCTCAAGCGATCACTGAAGATCAGGGTGGAGAGCGGGAAGATTGTAGAGGTGGAGATTAAATACGAGCGTCTGTCGACGTTTTGCTTCTTGTGTGGGTGTCTTGGACATATTGACAAAGATTGCCAAGCCTACGGTGAGGACGTTGATAGGCAGAACCAATGGGGAAACTGGATGAGAGATTCCCCATGGAAGCAACGCTGGCAAGCGGGAAGCAGGCCCGAGGGATGCGGACGAGTGAAGAAGACACTCACTTTTAGGGTGAGTTCGTCGGACGAAGGAAGGAGAACGGGGGAGACTAGCGACAACGCTAGTGTTGTGAGGGGGCATGGCGAGGGGGCAGGAGGTAGCGGAGTGGGAGAAGTAGGGCAGAAGGAATGTGGCGGTAGCAATGTAGCGGGGAGGAAGGGGGCCCTCCAGTGGGCCTGGAAGGGGATAGTGAAGGTGGACAGGTGGGAGAGGGAGTCGGCGGCGGTATGGGAAACGCCAACAACAACACTGGGGGGGGAGAAGGGGAATCGGGGGGAAGAAGGAGGTGTGATGGATTTGTTGGGGTCGTCGAGGGTTGCTAGAGTCAAGAATATCATGAGGGAGGAGCTCATAGGTCTGCGGTATGTAGGGAGAATACAGGAGACGGTGCTGCCGGAGGGGGAGGTGATGGAGCAACAAGGGGAGCAAGGGGGTCAGGAGGAACAACTCTACGTGAGCAGTGATAACCAGCAGGCAGGCAACAGGAAGTCTGATTATAACCGTGATCATGCAAATCATGGCAACGTTCTGAAGATCAGTGAAGACTGGAAATTGTATGGGCGTGAGGAAAACGACGCTGAGCTATAGATGAGCTATAGTCAGGGTGTTGAGGAGTATCAATCCCAAAGCAAATGTGAGAGAAGGGCCATTACCAGAGTGCAAAGGCGGAAAGAGGCGGGGACAAGGAGAATGCAGGGAGCTAAGCTGGGACAAGGAAAAAAGAAAAATCAGCCATGGGTTTATAAAATGAGCCGGGGTGCTCGGTTGGGTATACCAGAGGATGAGGTAGTGTGGGAAAGTGCAGCAGGAAAGCGGGTCAGATGTGGGGATCTTTGTGACATGGAACTGGATGAACAGGTACTATAGCCTACAGGAGAAAAAAGACAGAGGACAAGTGCTGAGATTATGTCTGTGATGATAGAGGGTGTTACAGCCCAAGTAGCGGCGACTGGCGGTGACCAGTCCCGCGAAGGCCAATGAAAATCTTTAGTTGGAACTGTCAGGGGATGGGTGACCCTGACACGTGCAAAGCCCTCCGGGCCTGGGTCTGGAGGGAGCTCCCAAATATAGTTTTTGTCATGGAAACTAAGATGTTTGACAAACAACTTGAAGACATCAAAAGGAGCTGTGGTTTTTCTGAAGGGATGTGCATCTCTCGTACGGGTAGGGCATGGGGCCTTGGTTTCTGGTGGAAGGACTTGGAGGTGGATATTCTGAGCTACTCAAACAGGCACGTATCGGCTTTGATTAAAGATGGGACAACTGACTGTTCTTGGAGAGCTATCGGGATCTATGGTTGGGCAGATCAGCAGAATAAAACAAAGACCTGGGAGCTTATGAGGAGACTGAAAAATGAGGCAAATGAACCGGTCATATTCTTCGGGGATTTCAATGAGATTGTTTCTAATGCAGAAAAGGAGGGGGGACTGCCAAAGGATTAAAAGTTTATCCAGAACTTCAGAGATGTCATTGACGAATGCAACTTGATTGAGTTGGGCTTTGAGGGCAATATGTTCACGTGGAAAAGGGGGCTGACAGCAAGAACTCTAGTTAAAGAGAGGTTAGACAGATTCCTTCCGTAACTCAAATGGAGAAATATGTATAAATTTTGTAGATTTTTCCACCTTCCCATCTATGCGTCGAATCATGCACCTATCATCTTAAAAGCTGACAACAAGGGCAGCAAGAAGAGGAGGGGAAGTGGCCACTTCAGATTTGAGCCCATGTGGGAGAATGAGGAAGAGTGTGCTAATATCATTAAGGAGGCCTGGGAGTATGGAGGAGGGTCTGATCTGAACACAAAGCTTCTATTATGCAAAGACAATTTGAGAGAGTGGGCTACTGAGAAGTTTGGGAATAGACAGAAGAAAATCAAAGAACTGGAAGATGACTTGAAAAGACTTCAAGCTCTTCCCCCAGATCATACAAATCTCATGGAAGCGGAGAAAAAGTCAAAGGAGTTGCAATATTGGCTTCAACGAAATGAAGAGTATTGGGCTGCCAGGGCGAGGGTGAAGGAACTGAAAGAGGGGAACAGGAACACTGCCTACTTTCACCAAAAAGCTACTAATAGGAGACAGAGGAACTAGATTGAGGGGCTTGAGGATGAGCAGGGCCTGATGAGACACCATGAAGGGGAGATCAGCAACATCATTGTAGATTACTTCACTCAGATTTTTCAGTCGAGAAATCCTTCGGGTTTTGAGGAGGCAATCAAGGGGATTCGGGAAGTGATTTTTGGAGATCAGGTAGATGAGCTTGAGAGGGATATTACCGATGAGGAAATCAGGGTGGTGCTGAAACAGATGCATCCTAATAAAGCACCGGGACTAGATGGTATGAAGGCGATGTTTTACCATAAGTTTTGGGGAGTGGTGGGCAAGGATGTTGTAAACTACATCAAGGGGTGGTGGAAGGGTGAACGAGACTTGACGGAGGTAAATGAAACACTAGTGGTGCTTATCCCAAAGACTAAAAAACTGAAAATAGTGGGCGAATACCGACCGATTAGCTTGTGCAATGTGGTGTACAAGATTGCATCCAAGGTGCTGAAAAATAGACTAAAGCCTCTCATTAATAGTATCGTTTCTGAAAACCAAAGTGCCTTCGTCCCAGGGATAATGATCACTGACAATGCCATCATAGCCTATGAGGTTTTTCACCACATGAAAAGAGATAAAGGGAAGCCTTGCCTTGAAACTAGATATGTCTGAAGCCTATGATCGAGTCGAGTGGAGCTTTTTTGACGTTGTCATGAAGAAGATGGGGTTTGGGAGTAAATGGAGAGACAAGATCCAGGAATGTATCACTTTTGTCCAACATACCTTTGCCGTTAATGGGGATATGACCAAGAGCATGAGACCTGCATGCGGACTTCGCCAGGGTGACCCTCTTTCCCCATACCTTTTTATTTTATGTGCTGAAGCATTTTCCACTTTGATTAGCACTGCTGTCCGAGACTCCCAACTACATGGAATTCAGACGTGTAGGGGAGCACCATGTATCTCACATCTTTTCTTTGCATATGATAGTATTCTTTTTGCTAGAGCAACCACTGCAGAATGCCTGAAGATAGCTGAAATTATCAGCCAGTACGAACAGGCATCCGGTCAGAAGATCAATCTTTTAAAGACAGAGGTTGTTTTCAGCAAAGGTGTACGAGACACAAAAAGAGAGGAGTTGTGAGATCTCTTGGGAGTACGTGTTGTGGACCGACATGCTTGCTATCTTGGTCTTCCTACAATGGTGGGAAGGTCAAAAAAGCAGGTCTTCAGCTTTATAAAAGAAAGAATATGCAGGAAGCTTCAGGGATGGTCTGAGAAACTATTGTCAAAAGCAGGGAGGGAGGTCCTCATTAAGGCAGTGGCACAAGAGACCCCCACCTATGTTATGAGTATTTTCCAGCTGCCCGTGGGTACTATGGAGGATATACAGCACATGGTGACTAGATTCTGGTGGGGAGCTAAGGAGAAGGAGAGGAAACTCTCATGGATGAGTTGGGAGAAACTATGTAAACCAAAAAGGCAGGGAGGGCTTGGTTTTAGGGATTTTCATACTTTTAATCAAACCCTTCTAGCAAGACAAGCATGGCGGATAGTGTGTCACCCAGAGGCTCTTGTCACAAAGGTGCTCAAAGCGAGATATTTTCCAAGGACGTCCTTTTGGGAAGCGAGGAGGGGGTACGATCCGAGCCATGTGTGGAGGAGTCTATGGGGTGAAAAGGCAGTGCTGAAGGAGGGGGTCCAATGGAGAGTGGGGGACGGGTACGACATAGATATATGGGAAGACAGGTGGGTTCCGAAGGAAGGGGACACGCTTGGAAGGTTCAAACACGGAGGCATCCCATATTACTACAAAGTGAGGGAGCTCATGTCAGAGGACGGGACAAGATGGGATGAGAGCAAGGTGCGGGAATGTGTTCCAGACAACATTGCTAACAGGGTATGTGCAATCCCGATCAACATTAGGAAGCCCAAGGATTCGTTGATGTGGTGGTCGTCCAAGAATGGGGAGTTTACTGTCAGGTCAGACTATTGGATGGGTTTGCTTGGGGTGGAGGAGGCACGGAAATACAACGATCGGGGAGGAGACGGGATATGGAAGAGGGTATGGCAGGATGGTTGGAGTCCAAAGACTGCTCACTTCTTGTGGAGAATATGTACGGGTGGGCTTGCTACTAGGGGACGACTTTTCAACCGGCACTGTACTGAAGACGGAACATGTACTCTTTGTATGTCCGAAAAGGAGACTATTCCTCACATACTGTTTAGGTGCCCGAATGTGACAGAGACGTGGGACCAATCTCCAAGGAAGATCCAACAATGGGTTGAAGATAGAAAGGATGGGGAGATCCAATCAACCATGGTGGCTTCTTTACAAGACACAACACCAGAAGAAAGGAAGGTATTAGTGGCAGCAATGACGGCAATATGGAGAGGTCATTGGATGTGAGTTTTCCAATCTGGTGTAGTTAACACCGGTGTGTTGTTTCGTTGTGCTATGAACATGGTAAGCAATTATGTGGAGGGGGGTGGGAGCGATAGCAGTGAAGCTGCCCAGGCAGACACGACTGTGCAGAAGCACGTCGGGGACATCTGCATGGCGTCCAGCAGCGCCGTGGGGAGCAGCTGGAAATGACCGGAGCAGGGCAACGTTAAGATTAACATCGATGACTCGTGCGGGGAGGAGGGGGCGGCGGGGCTCGGAGCTATAGCTAGGGATGGAGGGGGAGCAGTCGTGGGGATGATGGGGGAAAGAGTGATGACGGGGGTGATATCACTTTAACAGAAGTCCTGGCGATTAGGGAAGCACTGACATGGGCAAAGGAGAAAGGTTTCGATAGAGTAGAAATCGAATCAGACGCCAAGGCAATCATTCATGCATGTAACAGTAGCTGTCTCAGGAAAGACTACATTGGCTCCATTGTTGAAGACGTTATCCATCTGAAGCAATTCTTTTCTTTCTGTAATTTTAGTTATGTTAGTCGTAGATGCAACAAGGTTGCCCACGAGGTAGCAAATGCTGCACGCAGGGGCCAAGTAGATAGGTTTTCCTTTTCTCAGCATTTTCCTTCGAACTTTTTGTCTTTTTTAATTAGCGACTTATCTAGCTAATAGATGACGGGGAGCCCCAATCATAGGGCTTCCCGTCCTTCCTCAAAAAAAAAACTAATATAAAAGTACTAACTGACATTTTCACTTCATGTGTACATTTGTTGTCAAGCTACTTAAGGGACCTATATGAAGAAAATACTCTAAGAACTAGTGTTTAGTCAATAAGTTACATCTACTATACTACCCAATATAATATAACATATATTAAATAACTACATGTCCCATCTATTATACTACTTAGTATAATATGAGCTTTATAATTACTTGATTAATAATGTGTAGTCCAAGTTCATCTTTTTTTATGGGACAAAGGTTTACTTTTTATATTTTGACTAATAATATACTTCTTTTAAAGTTCATAAAATGTTTTAAAACAATCCTAGTTCTTTACCTAGAATGAATATTCATCATTTGTGATATTTGCAACTATAAAGGTCTTGAATTTTATTACATTAGGATGTATTTACTCCACTGCATATGGTATAAACCACATGGATATGAGAAACCACCAACATTTAGTGACTTATATGTATATAAAGAGTCAACAACTATACATGTTTGGTTTATATATTAAATTTTGTTCTTCCCCAAAATTCTATTACTCTTAAAATACGTTCAAATTTCAAGGTTATCTAACCAATATTATACCAAAATTAAGTATTTAATGTATGATTCTATTTCTAGTATGTCTTAATAACTTATTTGGTAGATGCTTATTACAAGGTTATACCATCACCAAATCCATGGTTCAATCATAGAGAGGGTTTGAGATCATTGGGAGGGGTGGAGGATTGTAGTTTGTCTTTTGCCTTCTCTTATCATGTTAGTATTCATGATGAGACCTTGCACTTTTATGTGAACAAAAAATTGCATTTTACATTCTTGCACTAAATACACTATTGAATTATTTTGGATTGCAAACTATATTTTAGAATCACCTCTTATGTATGTTCTACTATATATTCACCAAAAAATATTAGATGATCATGTTTAAATTATCTATTGGTTGCACAAAGTTATAATGCCATGATTCAATATATACTCAATACATTTTCTAGAAGGGTAATGTGGGCATGCTCTCCCTTCAATCTGAATGTTTTATTACTATCTAAAACTTGAAACATTAAACACATGTGACAATGTTTTCCATCGTACCTTTATTACATTGGGAAAGTTATGATTGCTTCCTTTTAAAAATTATTAGTCAATATCATCCTTGATATAAAAGTAATTTATATTAATTATTAGATATGTATTCTCATTTGTATAGTGGGATTACCATACCTACAAAACCCTTATGTCTCTTTGATACATGAATAATATGACTTGAGCAGTCCAACCGCTACAATTTATGCTCATCCTCTTTGTAACATCCCTGACTTGGGTTATTCTTTAACCCTAGATGTTTTGTTTAATAAAGTTAATTATATGCTTGCTCTTATCTTTTGAAAAGTAATTAAGTCTCAAGAGGAACTTATGTTTCAATTTTAGTCCTTTTTGAATAATGTTGAAATATTGTTTTGCTTGTTTTGGACTAAAGTGCAAATTACCCAAGTTGAGGGGTTAACTTGCAAATATTACATGATAAAATGTTCCTCAAGTTTTGAAGCATCATAAGAATGAGAATGATGCATAGTTATGGCTTGTAGAAGCCTGAGCACCAAGAAAGAGCTTATAAAGCAATGTTTGTGCATTAAAACCTAGTTTTGGTGTAATGTGCAATTTACCCAAAACCTAGGGTTCAATATGCAAAATACCACTTATAGAGAGTCCCTAATGTTTATTGGTATCAATTAGAGACAAGAAAATCATAGGGGTGTCTCATTTGAATCCCTTTGGAGGAGAGAGAATCTTGATATTAAAATAATCAAGATTTAAGCATAATTGAAACCCTAATTCAATTTAATGAAAAAATAAATATATTAATTGAATTGCCTTTCAACCAAAAATGTGATGGTTGAATTTGCATAAGTGTGGATGTCCTTGTTCCTTGTAAAGGCAACGAAATATCTAAAGTGAGTGGAGAGCCCACTCACATTAGTTAACTAAAAAGTAGTATCCACTCAAATTTGGATATTATTATTATAATGGTTAAGGTGCTTAATTTGTTTTCTTTAAATTCATGGATAATGAAGAAGAATTAAAAGATGGGGGAGATGTCTTAGTATGCAAGGGATGGAGGGGAGTATGTGGCACAAATCTTGGGAAGTTGAAGGAATTAATTATCACTTTCTCTCTCATTGAAATTTCCTTATAAACATCCCATTTCCAACTCAATTGAAAATCTTTTTCGATCCCTTTTTCTTTCCTTTCTTTGTCCGTGCACAAAGGAGCTTAGGAGAAATAGGAGGACGTGCCCCAACCTGTAGGTAAGCTCCATAGTCATCTTCAACCTTGATTTCATGGTGGAAATCGAAATTCAATGCTGAATTTCTTCTTTTCTTCAATCAATCTTCAACCTTAGCCATTCATTTCACTCAAAGACTTGAGAACGGACCTTGGACAGTTGAGAGATCTTCATTCACCATTGAGGACGTAAAGCTTGAAGCTAGGATTCAGCTTTGAAGGCGGGTTATATAACTTGAACCCTTAAATGTCATTATTGCTTGCAATTTATTTATTTTGTGTTGAACCTTTCTTCTTTCTCGATCTCCTTTTGATTAGTTGTTGAAATCACCATAAGAATTACAACTGATTTTGAAGGTTTGAAGCTTGAAGATGATGATGTCATCTTAATCACACACCTCAACAAATGAAGGGGAAATCGGTTTTCAAAACCGATTGAGTTAATTTGGTTTCAAAACTGATTGAATTGATTCGGTTTCAAGACCAAATGGGCAATTGAGTTCAAGACCGAATGGGTAGTTGAAACCAAGAACGAATGGGTAATTTACTTCAAAACCAAATGGGTAATTAAGTTCAAGACCTAATGGGTAAATGACTACAAGACCGAATGGGTAAATGACTACAAGATCGAATGGGTAATTGAGTTCAAAACCGAATGGATAATGGATCTCAAGATCAAATGGGTAATTGAACTTCAAAACCGAATGGGGTTAATTGCTGATGTGATTGATGAAGATCCAATGACTCAAATTGATTTAATTATAATGAATTCTAGAATGAATGATCCATGGATTGCAAACCCTAATTGATTGATGAAGGATTCCTAATTGAATTGGATTAATTTCTTGGTTGATGGTCCAAACGGTCTCAAGACTGTTTGGAGGCAAACGGTCTCAAGACTGTTTGAGACTAAATGGTCTCAAGACCATTTGGAGTTCAAGGTCTGTGATAGATGGTTGGAGATCCAAGGGTTGTAATTGGATGAACTCTCAATGGTTCAATTAATGATCGACTCTATAAAGCAAACCCTAAAATGAATTGATTGATTGGAGGAAACCCTAATTGGTCCAATCGGTTTCAAGGTGGTTTGGACCAAACGGTCTTGAGACCGTTTGAGTCCAAATGGTCTTGAGACCATTTGATTCCAAATGGTCTTGAGACCGTTTGGGATCAAATGGTCCTCAGACCGTTTGGAGGACAAACAGTTTCAAACCGTTTTACGTTCATTTGGTTTCAATAATAAATTGAGCAAATAGTTTTAAGACTGATTGAAGGACAAATACTTCAAGACCGTTTAAAGGTCTAATACCTCAAAATCATTTGAAGGATTAATTGATTCAAATCTTGTAAGTACAATCAACCCCATGATTGTTGATGATGTTTATCAAAGGTAATCACAATGGTTGTACCTTCAAGGTACTTAAGTGATTAGTACCTTTTTGAGTGGTTAATCTTTGATGCTTAAGAAAGCAATGCCTCAACACACTATGCTAACCCTAAATGTGTGTACTTAAATGAGGGGTTGACCTAATCTAATTTTAAGTAATCAACATCCTATAGAGGATGAGAGAGAGTGGAATTCATACATATATAATAAGCATGTAGTGATTAAGCCTCAACACTTTCAACATGAATATAATTTGTAATAGGGTATGATCCTTTATAAAGAGATCATGAAACCCTAATTGAGAAGGTACATGAATCCTAAACCCTAATTAAGGGTGATGTCATGTGAAACCCTAATTAAGGGTGATGTCATGTGAAACCCTAATTAAGGGTGATGTCATGTGAAACCCTATTTAAGGGTGATGTCATGTGAAACCCTGATTAAGGGTGATGTCATGTGAAACCCTAATTAAGGGTGATGTCATGTGTAACCCTAATTAAGGGTGATGTCATGTAAAACCCTAATTAAGGGTGATGTCATGTGAAACCCTAATTAAGGGTGATGTCATGTGAAACCCTAATTAAGGGTGATGTCATGTGAAACCCTAATTAAGGGTGATGTCATGTGAAACCCTAATTAAGGGTGATGTCATGTGAAACCCTAATTAAGGGTGATGTCATGTGAAACCCTAATCAAGGGTGATGTCAAGTGAAACCCTAACATAGATATGTGATGTGAAACTCAATCCAGGGTGATGCTATATAATGCTATATGAAACCCTAATATGAAATTCTAACCCTGATATAGAGTAAAGGTATGTGAAGCCCTAATCTTGGGTTATAGTGCATGAAACCCTAATGTTAGGCAATATGATTATAAACCACAACCCTAATTTAGGTAATGGGATGAATATTCCTAATTGACATGAATTGGGAAATCCTAATTCTAATGAGGGAATAGTGATGCTACTCTTACATGCATAGTCCTGATATGTAATTGATATAACTATTATCATGTGCACTAATCATGCAAGTATCATGAGATGTTGGACATAGCCAGGTATGAGCTATAATGTTTTATTATTGAAATTGTTTTATGGGCCTTGTGAGCCATATTATGCTTTATTTCCTAATAAGAGGTAACAAAAGATTAATGGGCTTTAAGAGCCATGTGAAATGTCTGTATTGCAAGTATCATGTTTACCTTGGTCAAATGACCTGAAGGTATTAGTTACCTGATAAGTGGTAACAAGTGTTCTTGATGAATTGAGGGTTTGAATATCCATATTCCATAATCATGATGATGAGATGTTAAGGGATGAGGATGCTCCTGATATGACAAGGGATTTAAGATCCTAATGTTTTATAAAGCTTCAAAAAGTAATGGATAGAAGCATTACACATTCTTTGTAGCATTTGTTATAGTGAATTATATTTGAAAACATGATTGATGCTAAAAGAGTATGGTAATGTACTTAATTAATCAAGTGAAATCTTATCATGTAGAGCCCTGACCATAGATCCATCATCGTCAGTAGTTGGTGATGGTGAAACAGGTTTTCCTACAGGAACTCCTGGAGGGCATACTGTTGAGTATGTGGGGGTTATGGGCACGAATATCCTTATGCCCTAATAGAGGAATTGATGTGAGATAAACATAAAATCTCTCAAATACTTCATTATATATGCCAGGATGGATGTATCACTAATCTCCCGATGATGTTAATGCCAGATCGATGTGAGATAAACAAGAAATCTCTCAATTGCAAAAAGAGTACAGCTGCCACTGTAACTCTATAGCGAAGTTGCCAGTATACCCTGGAAAAGCTATTTAGCAGAGATACAAGATGTCTTGCATTTTGTCCTCACACTGACTGAGGAGGATGAGGTCATGGGAATCCGGCTCTTCCATTGACCTATGTATGGTACCGATTTTGATTTCACAATGGTCGGTTGGAGTATGAGCGGTATACCTCATCTCCTCAAGGCTTAATTATGATTGTAAAATGTAATCAACCGTGTAGCATATTTGCTTAAGGATTGAAATACGAGAATCATTGGTTGATGATATCTTGCTTAGTATACATGTTTTTCATATTCCTTATTGGACAAATGATATGCTATTTTATCAATCATATTTGAGATGTTTTAATAAGGATATTGCTCTAATCTATTTAGACATTGAATTATCTGCTGTTGATTACTTATGATTCTTCTTCTCAGTTTTGATCTATTAAACTGCAATAATAATGTTTCTGGCAGAGAGTTATATCTCTCGTTGGACAATTTTTAATTGTCTCGCCCCCGTGGGATCCAACTTTTTAGGTAAACACAGAAGAAGAGGCAAAAACCCTACTACAAGGGAAGAGTAGCAGCATCAACAACAGGGACAATAGTGATATTCTAGGTGGAGACACTGGCTGTCATGTTTTGTATAGAGAGTCCTATGTGTTGTCTCTTTACTCTCAGGTCCTCGAAGTTAGTAGTTAATACTTTAATGAATCGGTCTGAGGTTTTTGGCTTGATGCCTCAAGGTTTTTATGCTGTCTATGTATAGCTTAACAAGGCATTCAATGCTTGTAATCCTCTAGATAAGACGGTACAGAATATGTACTTATGAACCAGGATGTAAATAAAGTACATCGGTTCTTGATAAAAGAGTTTTCCTGTGTTTGGATCTCTTTGAAAATGGTTTTAATTTTTAGTGATTTTCAGTAATTCCGCTGTTAATGATCACTTCCGCAATTAATTACACTATGACGATCTGATTTGGCATCGGGTCGTCTCACTCTTGGTACTTAGAAAAACTTAATAAGATCAGCCATTACAGTTTGTAGATAAATAAGGACCTTAGTCCATGAAATATGTGTAGTTATCTTGTAAAGTATCATGCACGTTCTTTTTGTCCATCAAGTTTTTGTTAAACAGTATGTGTATCTAAAATATTAATAACGTGAATATTTTCCATGAAAATGATTCTCTTCAAATACGCATTAGAGAATACATTAACTGAATAAGGTGAATATGTTCTATGTAACTTAAGTATATAAAACCAACTTATAAGATTTGTTGGGACATATTAACTACTTGTCAATGTATTCCTTCTTAGAAGGTTTTGATGTTGTTAGATAGTTATAGTATTCCTTGATTTGTCAATATATCCCAATCATAAGAAAATGTATACAAAAATGACATAATGTTAGATGGGATCATTATACCTCCTGAAGCATGTTCTTTGAACCTAGTAAGGCTCAAACATATTAACCGAATTGTCTTCTTCCCTTCTTTTTTAGTAATAGGAGCAAAAAGTACTATGTTGTCGTGTTTAAAGCTTCTTTTGGGTTGGAAATACATGAATTTACCACTTTGATTACTCCCATTGTACATGTTTAAGACTAGCCCAGTTGTTGATTTTTTCTGATAGGACAATTTAGTTAACTCAACCTATGAAGTTGTTAAAAAAATCACTCGACAATAGTAACTCTTTTATCTTTGCAAGAACCCACTACGAAAGATATGAGATTCTTATTTTCAAAATTATAGTTAACTTGGTGAATAGAAGTCACTCCAACACATTTTGCAACAGACCTTGCAAGTTTGACTTTTTGTTTTAGGTTTACTATATATCGATATAGTGTACAAAACACAAAAATGTATTTGTTTGAGAAGATATTGTTCATAGAGTAAACAATGAATTAGTATCTTTCCATTTGAAACATAAGTTTTATAACAAATCATAATTTAAACAAGCACATTTTCAATACATCAAAGATTAAAATATCACCTCATAAATTCTTAAGGCATTTTTTAGTTTCAACATGTTGTGGGCATAGTTAAATTCAAGATTACAAAACTATTGTAACCAATTATTCAAGTAGAATATATCATTAATTTCTACTTAATCCCTAGTTGATATATGATCCATATTTATTTATCATAAATATCCTATGTATA
This sequence comes from Alisma plantago-aquatica, assembly GCA_963693085.1. Taxonomy (NCBI): domain Eukaryota; kingdom Viridiplantae; phylum Streptophyta; class Magnoliopsida; order Alismatales; family Alismataceae; genus Alisma; species Alisma plantago-aquatica. The sequence continues at coordinate 555,500,477 of OY856409.1, forward strand.
TCGATGGATTTCTTGTAATGTACCTTATGTTTGCCATAGTCATTTGGATTGCTTGATGCTTTGTGATACTGTAGTATTGTTGTGGATGTAAGAAAATTTATCCTACTAACCTTGTATATGCCTTTGGTTGCAACATAGATGTAATTTTAGTTATCTTTGTGCACTATGGACTTACTCCTAGATGATCTATGACAAACACTTCAGAGAAGATCTATTTTTAATTTTTCCATGATACATATACATGTTGTTTTGTTCCTAATACTCTGATTTGACTTGGGTATTTATATTTTTCTTGGAAGTTTTAGCATGAAATATTCAAATTTTAACTTCATTACACTACTAGATGACCTCTACTATATATCTCTACTAATGCTTAAAATTCACGAACTTTGTTATATTCAAAGGTTAGTATTGCACAACTAAGTCAGGTAGGGTTTGAGCTAAGGTAGGAAAGTGGTCTCAAGTTTCCTTCCTCCCTTTAATTGTTGGTTGACATTGTGTCACGGAACTATTTGTTACCCTAAGTCCACAATCCTAATGGATACAAAGCCAAAGGTGAGTGGACTTGGGCGTCTATCTATAGAATGGCACAAATATGTCATACAAGTAATATATATGAAAAGGAAATAATAAAACTAAAGAGATAACATGATACTTAAGCATGGAGATAAGAGTTATTTACCCATTTTTATATCAAGATAATCCATTGGTGTTTCACTTTAGAGATTAGAGTCTTGAGTGTAGCAGATCTTCATTTGGAAACTACAAAATCGATAAAAAAATATCAATGCCAATAAATGAGTACGCTATGAAAAACATGTAACCACAATTTAAAAGTACTATAAAAGTTGCTTGACTAGAAACATCATATTAAGGAAGAAGTAGAAAACTTAACGACATTGTTTTATAAAAAGTATGTTTTAGGTTTCTTTATCCATTATATCAACTTGGTGTCCTCACCCTAAAACTTCACGTAGGTGCACTAGGATATATAATAGATCTATCTAAATTACATTCAAGGTTTGTCAACATAGTATAATCAGACATGAAATTAGTATTCATAGGAAACACTAGCTCAAACAAGTAATTGTCTAACCAAGTATTCATACAAACATACATATAAACAAGCCAATAACATAGTAGGGTCAAGAGATTAAGCGTACCTTATGAGTAATGACCATGATATGGTAAGATATCTAAAGATGGTCCAGCCCAAGGGGACCTAAGATGCAAAATATATAACATGGGTCTTATATTAGTAGGGTTTTGATGAGATAAGCATCATATATGTCATGTTTATGTTCTCTTATACCTAGGTTCCAAAAGATCAAAATTAATTCCAAAGTTCTAAACTTGCATGTAATTATTCAACATAGTCTAAAAATCAACATTAAGTCCTGGGTCTAGGTGAACCATTTACATTATGAGTAAGTCTTACATAAACATAAGGTATGATTTGGATGTAGGGAAGGCATGAGATTTATATTATTATTGGGGTTTAAGCATGCAAGATCATAACTAATCATACAAGATCAATTCCATGCAATAAGGCCATATTTCAAAGTCATAGAAGCATTAAGTAGATCAAGTTAGGATGTAGAGCTATGACATGATAATTCTACTAATTTGAAGTCATTACGATACCATGTAAAGCATCAGAGCAATCATGTACATATAGATCACACTATGTATTACATGTAGATCACACTATGTATTACATGTTGTCCATAGGAGTACATGAGTATGCTACATGGAAATTGGTGAGACAAGTCATTAGGGGGTCTGATTTGAGGGTTAACATAGAGGTTTGGTCATATGGAACCACTCTTTCATTAGAATTTGAGGTTCTATCATGTAGGTACATACACATTACATTTTGAGACATAACAAAGTACTCAAGTAGGTCTTTTAGTCGTATGAGTTATTAAAGGAAAACATAGTAAAAAGACTTAGTCATACTTAGCACATAACAATAGTAAAACTACTGTCCGGCCATAGTAGCCCAGGTGGCAAGAGCTCGACAATTCCCAATGAAGGACCTGGGTTCAAACATCACCGAAGGCACTGTGCAAATGACAATCCATGTTGATTTAGCACGCGAGGGGGGTGACTAGACCACACCCTCTCATGCCTTGAAAGTTTACCTTGTCGGGCTCACCTGAGATGGGTTCTCTCGGTCACCAAAAAAAAGAGAGTAAAAATACTAACTTCAAGGTGGGATAGTCATTTGATGATCAAAAGAAATCAAAGTTCCAACATTAGATAAGAGGCATCATGTACATGCATAAAAGAGCCCTTTTAGGTCAAAAGTGTAAACATAAGTGCATCAAGGAGTTACATATTGTGATTTATATCAAGAAGTTGTTAAAAATTATAGGTCTAAGTTTTAAGAATGGTATTTTGAAGCAACTATACTAATTAGGAGAAAGTGACACCATCAAACATTACAAAAGTGCTTCAAGGACATGCTTTATAGGATATCAAGTGAAAACAAAGAGGATTTAGATTCTAAAACTAGTCCATTTGGATAGATCACGTAGAGAGAATAAAAAACCATATACTATATCCCAAGATGGGGGCACGAAGGCACCACCATGAATAAGAGGGGGAAGGTGAAGAAATTTTTGGTTCTACAGTTGCAAAATGAGGGGAAAAGGGTGGAAAGAGTCGGGGAGGAGTTTTATAGACATATAAGGAGTTGATTAGGGGAAATAAGGCATGAAAAGGGGTATTAGGATGGCAGCATTGGTGGTGGCTGATGGTCATAGTACCATTTCCGCTGACCTCGGTATGGAGGTAGGGGATAACATCTTGGATGTTGGATGGGGGAATAATCTATAGAATCGGGATCTAATGGCCACAAACCCCTGCTCATGAATCCGGGTCTCATGATTGGTCAAGAGAGGAAGCAACGGATTGCCAAGGAGAGGGAAAGAGAAAGGGGGGAAATGGGTCGTGTATGCGCTCACAAATTGGGCCCAACAAGGATAAAACTCGATCTAAATGGAGTAAAACATGGTGAAATCAAAGTAATATTAAAGGAGCATAACATTCTCATCCAAGTTTAGAATTGAGTGAAACTAGGTTGGTTGGAAACATGAGAATGAGCTCCACAACATGGCGATAACATCAATTTTGATGTTTTTGTAGCCTTTTTCATAATCATAATCCTTAGAATTTGTGTTTCGATTATTTATTTTACTCCTTTTACCTTCTTTTTGCTAGTTGTTAGGTTCTAATTAAAGTTTTGTTGATACTTGAAGGAATTTGGCACAAACTCAGGGAAATTGGTGAAGGAAAAGCAATTGTACGACATATCCCTCTCATCCAATCGACCAATGGGTCGATGATAAACCTTTATGCAAAGAATCGACAAAATACTATTGAGTTATGATGGACAGATCCTTCAAGCACCAACTTGTCGAGCAAGAGAACCTTGATAGAAACTTATTGAGTGCTAGCTATCAAGCAATTTAATCTCTCACCTATCAAAGAAATGTCGACAATTCACTTCATCGACAACACCACTGATAGATAATTGTCAGTAGCAAGCTGTCAAACAGTACCCTCGATACTCCTCTCAAGGAGTCATCCTGATGACACCAGTCGACATCATTGTTGATACAACTAAACACCGACAAGATCTTATCAAAGAACCATTCTGTCGATGCCATGAAAAAACTGATAGTACTATCGATCGACAAAGACTTATTGAAGAAGTTCTTCGTCGAAATTGAGTGTCAACATTGGAGTATGATGCCACATGGATTAGTCATCTCGATAGGACCTAGCTGTCTACCTCTTCCCTTTGTGGCTCAATTCATCACCATCAATGATTTGATGGACCTACTTGCACTCGGGCATGATTGAAGGGAGGAGGAAAGTTGTCGACCTCATTGTCGACCACTTTCCTGATCATCTAAAAGGTTGGTAGATCGGTCACTCAATCTACCTTTGTATCGACCCCTTCCTCTTCTTTTCTTATCATGACTTTTTCAAGTTGTAATTTGTTTATTTTTGTTGTCATGCATGGATAAACTCCATAACTGGGGTTGTGAGTATCCTTTAGGCCCTCCCAGCCATGTAATTGTTCATCTTTATATTTTATGGCATATGTTCTTTAAAGTTTTATTTGTATACTCTTATTTTATCACATCGATTGATGATTAGCTACCCTCTTCTGAAATTTGATATGAATATTGTTTGAGAGAATGATTTCAACTAGATCTGGAGTATAGGATAGTAACAATACACAAGAGTGAGGAGTTGATATAACAAAATTCATGTGGTTTTCCTTGATCTTTTAGTTATTACCTCGAGAGAGAAAACCTTGTTATATAGAAATCTACTCAGATCTTGAGAGAAGGACAAAACAAAATTTTTCTTATGGTTGTTTGCAAAATGAGTAGAGAATATATATAAAATAGGAGTGAAGGTTTTATATGGTTGTGATTGGCTTGATTGGTCAAACTCAATCCAAACACCTTTTTATCATAGTTTCCTAAATCATCTTTATTTCTTGTTTTAGTTCTTTCTAAACTTAGATTTTACTGTTTAATTAGATTAACTCATTCCTTAATTGGAACACCATCAAATTCACTTTTTTTGTTAGGCTAGAGTAAGATAAGATCCCTCGTTCTTATTCTATTATTCACCTTATCCCTGTGTTCGACCATGTACTACTATAATAGACTCTATATTGAGTTGTGGTTGTATCTTCTAGTTGGGTATAACTTTTAATTCTGATACATTTGACTGGACAATTGTGTTTACACTTTTGAACCACGGAAAAAGAGCGATCAACTTTTTATGCCATTGCTGGGGATGAGGCGACAAATAATCTTTAAGAACTTTTGGCCTACTTAGCGCTAGCCATTGCTTCTAAACTTTGCAAAACATTTATTAGCATCTAAAAACTATTTATTTACTAGATTATTGTTCAAGTTTCCAATCTGTGAATTTGATCCATTTGATATTATGCTTATAGGTATCTAAACATCATTTCTTTGTCAACACTGGAGTTCCTTGCTGAATTTCCAAAGGTAGATATCCTCCTCATCGACCCAATGGCAGCACAGTGGCCACCCGATGCCAATGTTTCTAAAAACAAGCCTTCTCTTAATTTTCTAGTCATTGGGTGCGTAAATGACAATAGAGAACCTATTTTCCTTCCTTGCATACCAGTAGAAAATTTTGAGTTAAAGCTTGGGTTTAATAGTATGATATAGAATCAATCATATGTTTGGAGGAAACTCTATTGAAGAAAACCCTTACCATCATATTATGCCTTCAAAAATCTCTATGATGCTCTTAAGATGAACATAGCTCCCCAAAAATGCATATGCATGAAGGGTTTTCATTTCTCTCTCAAGGAAAAAACTTTATAGTGGTACCTTTCTCAGAAAGGGATTACATCTTGGCAACAACTATTTGAGGTGTTCGTGATTTACCTTGTTGAGAAAACTTTCAGGTGTAACAATTAGATTATTGATTTCAAGTAGAAACCTTCTGAGAGTTTATACAATGCATGGGAGAGATATCAGGAGTATATGAGACTGTCCATATCACAGCTACGATGAAGGTTTCATCATCACCACTTTATATGAAAGTCTTGCTTCAACCAAAATGTCATCTCTAAGCACTACAACTGGTAGAGACTTTATGAAATATGATGTTGAAACTACTAAGAAAATCATCAACAACATGGTCTCACTTCAACTCGGAAGGGATTATCATAGAATCTCTACTGCAAATGCGTAAGCCGACAGTAATTCACTGGATTCCAAGTTATTGGAGAATATCAACAATAAACTTGACAAGATGGCAATCAATGTTTAGAATCTGAAAGAACCAATTCAAGATATTTTACTAAGGTGTTGTAAAATGTGTCACATGTAGAGAAGGTGGTCATGGTGTAGATCATTGTATCTACACCCATGAAACAAAAGACACTTAGACTAAGAATGTTTCATATGTGAATTACAAGCGCCCTGATCATCCTAGATTTTCCTATGGAAATACCACTGCAGCATAAAATTCATTTCAACTAAATCAACCATCTTAAGGGGACAAGCCTGGGAAGAGGAATTCCACCCTGATTTTAGAAAAATAGACCTCAACCTCAACCACAACCACAACAATAAGGAAACTTCAATGGACAAAGAGGCAGTCTATTTCAACAACACCAAAAAATACATAACTAATTTAGAATCTTTAACTAGAAGATTGATGGGGATGAGGCGACAAAGTTTCACCACTTTAATTGAGGCCAAGTTCCACTTTTCCTATTTTCAATGTATTAACATGTATTAGAGTGTGTAGTGCGCATTAATGTATAGAAACCCTAATTTCAGAACTTTTTAGCAAAATTCGGATTTATATTTTTAAAATATCACCAATGAACTTATTAGGTTCTCCTAATCAAGAAAACATATTTTTATGTTAATTTTGGAGTTATGAGGATTAAGATGTACTTTTTATGGTTTTTATACATTAAATTCATTTTACAAAAACCATCCTTCTTAAAACCATGAAATAAGACCTTTAAAATATTTTTATTAGATAGATATTAATTTTCCAATTCCAAAACATATTTGTTTGTCAAATTTGAATAAGAGGATTAGAAGATATGAATTTTTCAATACTGGCCAATAGGAAATTTCCACATCATCAAATCGATCGAGATAATTGAAGAGATAGGGAGAGGGAGAAAACACCATTTTACCCAATATCAGGTTTTAAGTTGCATAGGTGACCAAACTAGAGCTTATAGAGAAGGTAAGATAGAAAGAAATTAAAATCGTAGAAGAACATGGTAGATAGAGATGGAGATCATCGATTTAAAACATAGAAGCATGAGTTTTAAGCATGTACTAAGAAATATATGAGAAGAGGGTTAACCAAACTTGCCTCTAAGAAGGTAAGAAGGTCCAAACAGCAAGGACCCTGAGATTAGAAGGTTTGGTTGCTCCAAGCCAAGATCCTTTCTTGAGCAAAGATCACCTTCTCCACTTTAGAGGTGCAAACCCTAGCAAGAGAGCATGGAGATGAGATGTTTTAGGGTTCTAGGTGGAGTTTTACCATGGAAGGTCATGGTTCCAACTTGTAAGAAGGTGGGAGGAATACTAACAGTATGAAAACAGGGAAGGAAAGGAGGATACTTACTAGTTTTGGTCAAAATCACCAAGGAGGAGCTTAAGAAATCCTAAATAGAGAAATTTGGAACCCTAGGAGCCTTCTTCACCAAGGTAGGCACTATCTCTTACCTTGGGACAGAAACTTCATGGACAAACATAGAAGGGACGATGCTCTAAGATGGGGGAAAGAGAAGGAGAGGATTTCTTCTTGGATTGGGAGGTGGGAAGGGGTAGGCATGGCTTTATAAAGAAGGGGGCAAGCATGAGGTGTCTATGGGACTTTCCACGTGTCCTTAGGCTAAGGCTTCATGGACATGCAAGAGGACAGCTCATAGAGACTTCTTGTATATACAAGGTTGGTCCTAAATGCCCATGGAGGCTTCTAGGCCATCCCCACCGTCCTCCAATCAAAGAAATAACCTCATTGGTTGATAGCTTTTAAAGATAAGCTCATTTATAAAGAGGGCAATCCCTATAATGCCCTTGGAGAGAAACACATTCAAACCAAGGTGCAACCAGGTGCCCCATTGTTCAAAATCTCGAGAAATATCTAAGGATTAAAATTCAGGTGATAATTTGCAAAGAAAACCTCCCAATTGGGTAAATTGCATAAAAGTCCAGAATGCACCTAAAATTGTATAACTTGCACAAACAACATCCAAACCGAACCAAATTTGAAACTTAGGCTCATTTTATATTTTAAAATTATATAAAAAATTATAATAAGGTTTCTAGAACTTAATTATGGTAATTAAGCTTGTTTAATACATTTAATCAAGGTTTAGGGCCTTGCACTTCTAGCACAAATTAATACCATTGTTCTACTAAAGTGGTGATTTTGCATTTTTTATCCTTCAATAATCTTTCACTGAGGTATTTGTGCATAAACCCTTATATTGATACAATTGGTGAATAAATGTTCACTAAACCACTATAAATTCCACTACTTAAATATGAATGACATAAAGGACAGAAATGGAAGGGAAACTTGGGAAAAAGGTTTACATGGAGATTACATCTAAGATTCATTATGTTACAACACTCCACCCCTTTAAAAGGATTTCTTCCTCAAAATATCAAGAAAAAAGAGATGGGTGAATACATAACATTTCATCTCTCAACTCCCAAGTGGTTTCTTCCAGACCATGATATTTCCATAAAACTTTTACCAGCTTAATATATATGTTCTTCAGTTGCTTTACTCAAGAGTCAAGGATCTTCACAGGTAGCTCTTCATAGTTCAGATTCTCATGTATCTCCAAAGGCTCAATAGCAAGCACATGAGAAGAGTCCTTCATATACTTCTTTAGCACAGAGACATGGAACATATTATGAATATTATCATAGGAAGGAGGTAAAGCTTAGCGGTATGCACAGTCTCCAACCTTATCTAAGATTTCAAATGGTCCAACATAGTGGGGACTCAACTTGCCTTTAACTTTAGATCTAGCAATAGAACGGATAGGCTTGATCTTCATAAATGCATAGTCACCCACTAGGAAGTTAACATCGTACCTTTTCTTGTCAACATACATCTTCTATCGGTCTTGAGCATCTTTCATGTGTTTCTTTATCAACTGTATCTTTTATATCATCATTTACATGTCATTGGTCTTCACTAGAGAACGTTCACCGACATCATCCCAATGCAAAGGTGAACTACATGGTCTACCATAGAGAGCTTCAAAAGGTGGCATACCAATACTAGCTTGGTAGCTATTGTTGTAAGAAAACTCAGCTAATGGCAGATACCGATCCCATGCACCACCCCAATCCATCACACAAGCACGAAGCAAGTCCTCCAGAATATGAACTGTTCTCTCAAATTGACCATCAGTCTGCAGGTGGTAAGCAGTACTGAAACACAAGTCAGTACCCATCTCCTCCTAAATCTGACCCCATAAATGAGAAGTAAACTTTGGGTCATGATCAAAAACTATTAACTTAGGTTCTCCATGCAGGCGTATGATCCACTCAACATACAACTGAGCCATATCTACAACTTTGTAATTGGTTTTAAAAGGCAAGAAATGAGAAGATTTTGTAAGCCGATCAATAACCACTCAAACAACATCATAACCTTTCTTGGACTTGGGGAAACCAGTAATGAAGTCCATTGTGATCTTCTCCCACTTCCATTCTGGAATTTCAAGAGGATGAAGAAGACCACCAGGTCATTGATGTTCGATCTTGACTTTCTGACCTATCAAGTACTTTGCAATGAACAGAGCTATATCATTGTTCATGTTCTTCCACCAGACACTTTGTTGTAAATCCTTGTACATTTTTTTTGTGCCAGGATGAATAGTGTACATGGACCCATGCACTTCACTCAACACCTTCTATCTCAGATCACCCACATCAGGAATCCACAACCTTTGTCTGAAGTGGATACCACCATCCACTCCGATACAGAAGTCATATTGTGGTTTCTAGGTCAAGGCCTTCGTCTCTTCCATCTCAGATCTTTCCAATTGTGCATCAACGACTTCCTAATACAATTCGGTGTAATAGTCAAACTACCCATATGGACACACAACTTGTCTTCTTTCACTAAATCGACAGGTTGAGGTCAACAACTAGTCACATATTCAAGTTTTTCCCGCATCAAACATCTTAGAGCAGCACAAATGGCATCCTTCTTGCGACTTAAAGCATCAACTACAATGTTTGCTTTACCTGGATGATAGGTGATGGTGAAGTCATAATCCTTGAGATATTCCATCCACCTTTTCTATCGTACATTCAGATCCTTCTGTGTCAATAGGTACCTCAAGATTTTATGGTCAGAGAAAACTTCAAGCTTCACACCATAGCGATAGTGTCACCAGATTTTCAAAGCATGAACAATGGCAGCAAGCTCTAAATCATGTGTAGGCCAATTAGCTTCATTTGGTTTCAATTGGTGGGAAGCATAGGTGATCACATTTCTATCATTCATCAAAACACACCCTAAGGCTTGTTTAGAAGCATTAGTGTAGATGACATAGGGTATGCTTTCAACGGGCAAGGCAAGAATGGGAGCAGAAGTCAAACACTCCTTCAGCTTTTAGAAATTGTTCTCACATTCTGGTGTCCAAGAGAACTTGACCTCCTTTCACATCAGCTTGGTTAAAGGCAAGTCCAACTCAGAGAAGCTCTTGATAAACCTTCGATAGTAACCTGCTAAGCCGAGGAAACTACGGATCTCTGAGGGTCATAGCTTCTACCTTTGTAGGATCAACAACTATATGTCCGACAGAAATCTCATGACCCAAAAACATCACTTCCTTTATCCAGAACTCACACTTTGAGAATTTTTCATAGAGTTTATTTTCTCGCAGTGTGTTGAGTACAATCCGTAGATGCTCACGATGTTGTTCTAACATCTCAGAATAAACCAAAACATCATTGATAAACACCACCATGAACTTGTCAAGGTATGGGTGAAACATTCAGTTCATCAAGTCCATGAAGGCAGTAGGGGCATTTGTCAAGCCGAATGACATGACCATGAATTCGTAATGCCCATAGCAAGTTTTGAATGCATTCTTCGGGACATCATCATCCTTCGCGCACATCTAGTAGTAGCCACTTCGAAGATCCATCTTGGAGAACATAGTGGCTGACTTAAGCTAGTCGAACAAGTCATCGATGCGAGGCAAAGGATAAAGGTTCTTCACTATCACTTAGTTAAGCATGTGGTAGTCCATACACTTCCATATCAAACCATCCTTCTACTTCATGAATAGGACAGGGGCTCCCCAATGTGAAACACTGGGGTGGATGAAGCCCATGTTGAGAAGCTCTTCTATATACTTTCTTAGTTCGGAAAGCTCAACAAGGGCCAAGCGGTAAGACCGCTTCGATATTGGTGAAGTTCTGGGTACAAGCTCGATGGAGAACTCCACCTCCCGAGTTGGTGGCAAATTGGGTAACTCCTTGAGAAAGACGTTCGGGAAGTCCTTCAGCACATCTATGTGGTCGAGAGAAGGAGGTGTAGCCTAAGGACTATAGAGGCTAAGAAAGCTCTACACCCTTGTGAGACTAGCTTTTCAGCTTTGATGGTAGAGATAACAAATTGCCGATCCTTTCACTTCCTACCCTTGACATACAATCTTCCCTCAACAGGATGTGACAAACTAACCATTGATTCTTCACAAAACAAAATAGCTTTGTACCTTTTTAACCAATCCATTCCCAGGATGACATCAAAGGCGGTCATGTTGAGCAAGATGAAATCTGAGGGAAACATTATACCAGATATACAGAGGTCCATGGTTGGAGTTCTTACCACTAGGGATTTTTACATCTAATATATGATCCATATACTCAGATTCTATTTCTAACATAGAAGCAAGCTAACAGGATATGAAGGTATTGGATGAGCCAGAATCAAACAGTGCCTTTATAGGATGCATATTAAGATGCAAGGTACCTTCAATAACTTCATTATCTTCGCCTACTTCCTCAACATTGAGAGCAAACACTCTCCCATTCTGCCTCTCCACTTGCGGTCACCTCGGGTTCTGGTTGTTGTTGTTGTTATTACTCCATAGAGGCAGATTCTGCCTTGGCTGTTGTGGATGTTGGGCATTATTTTGTCCCTACTAGAAATGGGGGTGGAGTGGTCGGATATGCCCAACTTGGCCACACTCATGGCAGGTTGGAGGAGGTCGATTATCTCTATGAGCAGGTGCATTATTGGTAGGACATCTCCCTGGAGGATGGTGGCGAGAGCACCTATTGCACCAATCACGTCCGCGATTCTCATTCTGGGTAGGGTTCTTCCTCTTGTTGTTTTTGTAGCCATTACTGTGTCTATAGGATTGGAATCTTGGGTAGGACTCGATGACCAGGGCCTTATACACCATCTGCTGGAAGGTGAGTGGAAGATGTGGAACAAGACTTCGGCCCACCTAGTAGTTCAGGCCCTCCAAGAAAAATGTTGCCCTTCTCTCGGCTCCAAGGTTGGTGGCGTAGCATTCCATAAGTAGGAACTGTTGGATGTAGTCGGCCACACACATGCCTCCCTACTTGAGGCTGTAGAACTCAGCTTCCTTTTTCCTCAAGAAGGCGGGACATATGTACTTCTCCCTGAAGAGCTTCAAGAACTGGTCCCACTCCATGGTAGAGGTGTCTCGAGTGCGGGCGACACCATTCCACCAGACACATGTCGGTCCATCCATCACATACGTCATGAACCGAACCTTTTGGTGAGAAGGGCATGCCATACCCTCGAAGGTCCAATCCAAAGCCAACACCCAGTCATCGGCTTTATCCACCATCTTGTGTTCACTTTCACCCTTGAAATAGGGTGGTTGCATCTTTATGAAGTCGGTGAGGGTAAACTCCCTCGACTTGTTGGCATTGGCAGCCACTGTGTGGAGTTGCCCCATCATGGTGGAGAGCAACTGGAACAACATCGCTAGCTCTTGCTCCAGTGTGAAGGCGGGGGTGCCCAGAGTAGTAGGGTTGACCATACTATGGCCGACAGGAGTCACAGGAGTGTTTCCCATATTGGAGTCATCAGGGTTCGACTCCTTTCCCTTGTTCCTACTATCAAACAAGTCACCTATCATGAAAGGTAGGGTTAACATATTAAGTTCCCAGGAGTATTTGAATCATAGATGAGAAAAGAATAGAAGCATAGATGAGAAAAGAATATCTAGAATGTTATTCCCTAAAAACTACTATTTTGGGCAATTCGTATGAGCTCAGGCTAGGCCAGTATCATATGGGAACATGAGTCCTCGTAAACCAAGCTAGTGGTGCGGAGGAAAATATTGCCAGACCCCGAAACCCTAATCCATTCTAGACACCTTTGCTTCAACTTCATGTCCTAATAGTTTCCTAAAAGGCTCTGATACCGTGAGAACTCGTTACACTAAATGAGATTACTCAAAACATAAAGCACAATTGACTGCTAATTAATCACATACCCATAAATATGGGTAAATTAAAACCGATTTCAACGCCAGCACCTGCTCAAAAACATTTGCATAAGATCTCAACATCTTTCTTATATCCATACTATGTCAAGAATTTGATACAAATTATTCTATCACCTTAGCTATAACATATATGTACAAGAGAACAATATGTGTATATTCCACACAACAAACATTAACATGCTAACAAAATTCCGATTTATTTGAAACACCATATACAAACTTTTCCTACCCAGACCTGAGAGTACAGGTATGACTCTAGTACACACTAGACATCTAATCAGCTTTCTCAAGGATTCATTACTATAGCTCCTCTTTGTTGCCACATGTTTGTTTTTGTCACTTCTGATTACCTAAAAAAAGGTGGTGAACCACAAGGGTGAGACCCATGTCCCAACAAGAGATATAACCTCCAACAATGCTTATTTATTACAACATTTTAAATAGTAGATAGCTAAGCAGTTGCAGTATTTAATAATCAATTGAATGTATTGAACAATTCAAGTATACTAAACAGATTAAGCAAATCATCTTAGCAACAAGTATGATCATCAATGCAAATATAGATAACAAATAAATCCATTTCTCTGGATAGATATCTACTCAAATATCATCAAATTACATCTAATAACTATCATTATCATTAGTCTGACTATCATCATATTACTTGCTAATAGTACAAGCAATCTAGTAGCATAAGCATCCCTGACATCATGAATATGTCTAGTAACATAACATGGCTATCAATATTGACATCTCAAATAAAGTAAACAGATCTATATCATAAGTAGGACTAACATCATAGAACAATTAACTGCATAGGCATGATTAGTAGTTCAAGCATTTATAATTACATAGGCATGGCTAGCAATATCAAACATGGCTAGTAGCATCATTTTAACCATCAGTGTCAGTATATTTGACAACATAAGCATGTTTACAACATGAGCATAACTACAACATAAGCATATCTATTATCTCTTATTGTACTATACATGATCTCAATGAAAAGAAAGCAAACAAGGGTTATTATCCAATATGAAGAGTTGTGTATAACCCTAAAAAGATTTTCTACATGACTGTCTTACATCTTTTATTATGCCCTGGGGAATTTGAATCATACCATCCAAAGTCCAACTGACCCCTACGAAGGGCTATTTGGTTCTGTACAAGATCTAGGAGTGACGGTATCCAAAGATCTCTTCCCCTCAGTCATTACGAGTAAAAAGGCAATGACATATTAGTCAAAGCTACCACCACAGTGACATATAGTCAACCTGCTAACCACTAGTCCACCCTTGGTATATGTCACGGCACTAGAAACTAGGGTATACAAAACCCTCTAATCCGAGGTACAACCGCAGTTGTCCTCAATCACATCAGATGTATGAGGCATGACCATACCCATCCTCCACAACCTCCATTGTGGATGACAAGGATATATCCTCAACTTGCCACCCCCACATACTCAACAGTATGCGCTCTGAGTTTCCCTTAGGAATACTCATTTCACCATCCAACAAGTTCTGACACTGAAGATGGCTCTACGGCATAGGGAACTACATGATTAGAGTTGCACTTGATTAGTTATGCCAATTGGGTGAATTAAGGTTGCATCAAACAAGTGGACATATAAACCCTAATTCATTTCTAGCAAGCATATGAATATCACAACTTCAAAAGATATAAAACATGTGAAACATAATTTCTCATCTCATCATCACATGGTACTCTTCACTTGCCATTCATGAGACCACACTAGTCATCATATTATCACAAGATATAAATCCTTTTCACAATATCACATGGTATCAACCCTTATCAACCCAAGAGGATTAAACCTCATTCAGGGCTCAACCATGCCCAAAGGTCATTAAGACCATCATACTATCACATGATATAAATCCTTTTCACAATATCACAGGGTATCAACCCTTATCAACACAAGAGGATTACACCTCATTCAGGGCTCAACCATGCCCAAAGGTCATTAAGACCATCATACTATTCCCTACTAGATCATCATTATTTTTACATATCTTATAACAAGGCTCAACAATATCAATTACATATAATACACTGGATCATCACAATATTGAATATATGAGCTGGGAGATATTCATAAACTATCATAATAGGGTTATATTAACATTAAGAACATTCCTTTATTACATCAACATGCAAGGAATATAGATATGATTAACCCTCATCGTATTCATAATGCCCATGTTTAGCATAAAAAAGTATCAACAATGTGGCTATGATAACCACCAATTAACACAAATGTTATGATCATATTAAGAAGGCTATTTAACCATCATGCCATCATATAATAAGGTTAAGCATGAATAATCATCTGTATTTATTTGCATTAGAGTTAGGCTCAACAAGATAAATTATATTAATGTTACTAATAAGCACTAATACCCAAATCCTAACTCACGGCATCCCCATTGGATCATGGATGCATAAGGTGAAGCATCACCATCACATTCCATACTATTTTCAAGTATGAATCCACACATAAATCAAGGAGTAACCATCGGCTTATAGCATACAAGGGTTTCAACAACAATAAGAGAGTACTCCATGATTGTATTAATCATTCAAGGACTATTCATACCCAATTACCATCATTTAGTTATATTAAAGCTAGGTATAACAAGATATACCTCATTAGGGTAACATATCAACACAATATGGTTATAATCCCTTCTATTCATATGAGTGAATAGGTAAGACTACCTTATTAAGGGTAACCCTCCATTTGTTCCATCATCGTTCAACCCATATCACCATACCACAATGTCACCTAGAACCATTAGATGTTTAAAAGGTAAGACCATTGGTTGTTTACATAAGTAAACACCTTGAATGAATCATCTATGATGTTATTGAGTTGTGATCTATAAAAGTCACCATTTAACCCTAGACATCCTTTGGTTAACAACAATATGAGTTTTGTTGAGAGTAGGGTAAAACCCACAATCGACTGTTCATTTAATACAAGCCATCCATTGTCAACAAGTAAGCTCCTTAAGTTGATCATCTAAAGGAAACCATATAAATCACATTATTAGGATCAAGATATTACACTAGCCATCATTCCACTTTATTGGAGGAATAAACATTAGATCTTGACTATAGGGTCAAGTTCATATATTAAAACCATCAATTACAGTATAGGTATGACCATTGCATCAAGTGACCCAAGAAACCATTGGTCTAAGGCTTAATTGATGCTACAACTATATGATTAACTCACCATAGGTTTTGGAGACCTGATCCACCATAATTAGTGACCATTAAGTCATCATAGGTTGTTAGATCAACACTATATTCATTAATTAGCATCAAATATCAAACTAATATCACCACTGATTGATAACATCATTAGGGTACTTAGTTGTTAATCACTAGGCTTCTAATTAGGCCAAAACATAACATAAGGGGTGAAAGTTAGTTGACACCCATGGTTACCACCATTGATTGTCATGAAGACAACACCATAGGGTTGTTTCAATGGTACCATCATCAACTCATGGTTTTTTAGAAGAAATCAGGTTAAAATCCTAAAATTGACCATTGGTTGATAGGTGCCTAGCACCACAGGTTGTCAAACCAACCTGATCCTAGTCATATTATACCTTAGGAATAACTTGCACATGATCAAAGGTTCATCTAGAACTGAAATCAGAATAGGGAACATTATAAAAATTGAAATCCAAGTCAAGCATAGCTTTTTAGTGCATGGACCATCATTTTCAAGCAAGAACATGAGCTAGCAAGCTTATGGTAAGCAATAAGTGTGGAGAAAGTTTAAAACTTGCCTCTAATTAGAAGATAAACTCCCAAATAGAAGAAAACATGAGCAGGTAGGGTAGAAAATCCAAGCATAAGTTGTGGACTCATCCATCTGGCACATTTCTTCATCAAATGAGCAAACCCTAAACATAAGGAGCAAGAGAGGTAGGGTTTTAGATCTTTAGAGCAATTTATACCATGGAACAGCAAGGTTCTGACATGGAGAAAGGTACGAGGAAGGAAAAAAAAGAAATAAATAGAGTAAATAAGTGGATTCTTACTCTTTTAGGTCAAGATCACTAGAAGGAAGCCTTATAAACCCTAAAAGGAAGTCAATTGCAATCCTAGATTGTTTTCCAAGAAGATCCCCTCTTTCTTCTTCCTTGGATAGGAAATTCACAAAAGAACGAAGGAGAATGGGGTTCATAGAAGGAGGGAAGTGGTCGAGATAAAATGGCTCATTTTTGTGCTTTGGGATAAGTATATGAAACTTTAAGATAAAGAAAAAGAAAAAGTTGAAGTTCTAGTATCTTTCCAAGTGTCCATGGCCTTAAACTATTAAGAATATACAAGAACACACACAATAAGATCCCCCACCGTCCATAGAGACATGATTATCCCTCGTTTCTTAAATTTCCAAGCAAAACAAATAATTCATTAGTTGATAGCTACTAAAGGTAGCTCATCCATGAAGGGGTAAACCCTAAAATACCCTTGGAGAAAAAACCTTCAAACCAAGGATTAAATATGTGCACCATGGATCAACAAGATCAAAAATTATGAGATAATATCCAAGGAGAATAATTCAAATTATAAGTTGCAAATAAAACCTCTCAATTGGGTAAATTTTAGAAAAGTCCAAAATGTGCATAAAATTGCATAACTTGCTCAAACAGTGTCCAAATCGGACCAAATTTGAAACCTAAGCTTATCTTGTGATTTAAAAGCATATAAAAAGGTTATATTAGGGTTATAAGAATTCAATTATGATAATTAAGCTTATTCAACTCATTAAATAAGTTTAGGGGCCTTACAACTATAAACCCCTAATAGGGATTTCACCCCTGAAATCCAATGTAAACAAAGATGAGTACTTCCCTTGCACCTCATACTATTACATTCACATGGTTACTTGCATATCATGGTGATGTCACATCATCCATACATATCTCATCTTGGATCAGCACAAAAACCCCCCACATAAGAAGACATTTGCAAATATGGAACATAGAAAGTTGTTGTGCCACCTGTACAAATCTAATAGTAACTTTCAACTTTAAATTCTAGATATCATCCTAAAATAATATCTATTATATCAACAAACCATCTATCCTTGATAGTGGTCTTGCCCAGCTATCACTAGACCAAACACAACATTATAGAGTCACTTTTGTTTTTCCTTTCAAATAACATTTATAGGATCATCATCAACTCTCTCTCTCTCTATGGGAGAGGAATACTTGGAATGTTCATTTAATAAACATCTCCAACCTTCACATATTTCCCATATTGTTGATACATCTTGGATACTAGGATTTATTACCTTGGTATCAACCTCATGTGTTATAAGGAACTCACATCCTTATCTCATCTACTTTTACCAACATAATCAAATCTCAAGACATATAAGAGGAGTCTTCCTAATTATTGGAAGGCTCAAAAGCAAAGTCATCACAAAATTTATGATATTGTAACCATAATCCAAACAACCTGATGCTATAATAAGCTATCCACCCTCATGTTTACAATGAATCCACACATACAAAGTGGCAATGATCCACTTGAACGTTGTGCCCTAGAAAGGAAAGACACAAAGGGAAACACACTTCCCACATCATTGCAGCATTGTTCAAGGGTCACTAGCAAAAAGGTAACCAATTCTATTTTCATTATGGAGGTTACAACTTCTTATGTGTCATTTTACAATTTTTATTTTGGGTTCCTTGCCATTAGCATAGGAATCATCATGATTGACATATCTCATTACTCCTTCCCTAACGACCAGTTATCACACTTTGATATGTTCTTATGACACCTCATCATGCTAAATCAGATTACTCAAAACACAAAACACGATCAACTACTAATTAATCACATAGTAAAAAATGCGGAATAATTAAAAAAATTCCAATAATGTAAATAAACTCTAGAACATTTACAAAAGGTCCATCATTCCATTTTCATATACTGTAACAAGTATTTACATATGGGTCCAAAGACCTCAGTCACATCATGCATACAAAAGATATTTCACATGTACATGCCATATATTTACAAACATTGGCATACTACCAAAATCTCATGTCAATACGAGTATATCATCTAGAAAACACATCCCATACTCGGACCTGGGAGTACAGGGATGACACTAGGACTCTACTACTAACATCTACAACTAACCAACCTTATGAATCTATTGATCACTAGGTTGGTTCTCTTCCATAGTGTGACCTCGATCTCATTGCCCGTGACCACCTAAAAAAAGGTGGTGACCCATGAGTGAGACCCAGTCCCAGCGAGAGATATAACTCTCTCCAACATATATTGATTATAACATATTAATTAACAGTAAATACATTGAGTAGTTAGGATATTGAATAAGCAATATGAACAGATTGAACAGTTTAAGCATACTAAGCAGTTAAGCAAATAAGTTGTAACATCAAGTAGAATTACACAATTTTCATAAGTCTACATCATGTAAGAACTATGTAGTATAAAGACAAGACAAGGGTTAATCAACCAAGGTGATACGTATTAAACCCTAGAAATTATACTACACGACTGGTATTATATCTTTTATTGTTATGCCCTAGGAATTTTGAGTCGTACCACTCAAAGTTCAACTGACCACTGTGAAGTGCTATTTAGTTCCGTATAAGATCTATGAGTGTCGGTATCCTAAGATCACTTCCCCTCGGTCAGTACAAGTGAAATACAGTGGCAAACCATTCAAACTGCCAACAGTGACATATAGTCAATTCATAACAACTAGTCCGTACTCGGTACAAGTTACGACACTAGAAAATAGGGTATACAAAACCCTCTAATCCGAGGTACAACCGCAGTTGTCCTCAATCACATCAAATGTTAGAGGCATGACCATAGCCATCCTCCATAACATGCATTTGTGGATGACAAGGATATATCCTCAACTTTCCACCCCCACATACTCAATAGTATGCACTCTGAGTTTCCCTTGGGAATACTCATTTCACCATCTAATAAATTTTGACACTAAAGATGGCTCTACGACACATGGCTCTACATGATTAAGGTTACACTTGATTAATTACTGCCAATTGAATGCATTACGACTTTATCATACAAGTGGACATTCAAACCCTAATTCTTTTCTAACAAAAGTACATGTATAACAACTTCAAAAGATATAAAACATTTGAGATATAAATCTTAATCACATTACCACATGCTATCATTCATTGCAAATTATTGGACCACACTTATCATCATATGATTACAAGATACCAATATCTTATAACAAGTTCCAAGGTTTTAACCCTTATTGGAACATGAAGAGTATTTCACCTCAATCATGGCTTCAAACATGCCCAAAGGTCATTAAGACCATCACAATATTCATAGTAAGATTATCATCATCACTCCATGCCTTAAACAAGGCTCAAAAGATCATTAGCACATATATATCCATAGATATTAACATGGCAAGGCACTATGGTATTCAAATAGTACTACATTGTGGTTTCAACACAAAAAGAGTGTAATTCATTATCATATTAATCATTCAAGAGGTCTGATTATAACCAATCAACATCATATAATTACATTAAGGTTAGGTATAACAAGCTAGTTCACATGGGAGTTACGCATCCACTTATTATAGTGATTTATCAAATATAACTATATAATGGCAAAGGTAAGACTACAAATTAATGGTATTGAACCATCGAATTATCATCACTAGGACCCACATATAATACCATGTGATTTATTCTAATCCATTGTATGTTGAAGCACCCAATGTTATTCATTGGATCAGGTTCATTGTTCAAGGTAATCAATTGAAGTATAGGTCTAACCATTAGATCAATTGAACCAAGGAACCATTGGTTCAAGGTTTAGTCAAATATACAATTACATTCCTAACTCATCATATATGGTGATGACCTGATCCACCATTAATTGTGATCATTAGGTCACCATTGGTTGTTAGATCAGTAATACATTCAGTTAACACCATGAAATATTAAGCTAATGCCATCATCGATTCATAACATCATTAGAATACTTAGTAAATGATAATTAAATGTCTAATTGTGCCAAAACCTAACGTAAGGGGTGACCATAGGTTATCACCATAAATTTGACACCCTTGATCACGAACATCAGTTGCCAAGATAGAAACACCATTGGTTGTTGAATGGTATGACCATCGATTGTGTGATAGGGAAGGAAATAGCGTGAAAACCCTAATTTGAACCATCAATTTTTGTGTGCCTAGCACCATAGGTTGATGCTATCAACCTGTCCCAGATCATGTTACACCTTAGAAAGGTCGTACACATGTTTACAAGTTCATATAGAACTGGAAAAAAATAGGGGACACCACAAAAATTTGTAATTCTAAACAAGCATGGTTTCTCTATGCTTAGTTCATCACATTGAAGCATAAACATGAACTAACAAGCTTCTAACAAGAAATATAAGTGACGAATGTTATATAACTTGCCTCTATAGAGTAGGTAAGATACCAAAAGGCAAGAATATTGAGCAAATAGGGCAAGAAATCCCTAGATTCCGATATGAACTTGGCCAAATAGGTACTTCTCTCCACAAAGAAGCAAAATCCTAGAAAAAGAAACAAGAAGGATAGATTTTTGAGTTCTAGAGCAACTTTCACCATGGAACAGTAGGGTTCTGACCTAGAGAGATATAGGAGGAATAAGAGCAAAGAAATAAATGGAGGAAATAAGGTAATACTTATATTTTTAGGTCAAGATCACTAGGAGGAAGCTTTTTAGACCCAAAAAGGAAATTAATTGCAACCCTAGAATTTTTTTCCAAGAAGATCCCCACTTTCTTCTTCCTTGGGCATGGAATTCACAGAAGAACAGAGGAAGAATGAATTTCAGAGAAGGAGGGAAGTGGTGGAGATAAAATGGCTCATTTTGGTGCTTAGGGGTAAGTATATATAACTTTAAGATAAAGAAAAAGAAAAGGTTGAAGTTCTCATATCTATCCAAGTGTCCATGGCCTTAAATTATTAAGAATATATAAGCACACACACAAGAAGCTCCCCCACCATACTTATATACCTGATTAGCTTTACTTTGTCGAATTTCCCAACCAATCACATAATTCATTAGTTGATAGCTACTAAAGGTAGCTCATCCATGAAGGGGTAAACCCTAAAATACCCTTGAGGAAAACACCTTCAAACCATGGCTCAACTAGGAGCCCCATGGCTCAAAACACTCAATAATGATAATATAACATCTAAGAAACAAAATTTATATGAAAAATTGCAAAGAAAACCCCAAATTTTGGTAAATTGCAAAAAAGTCCAAAATGTACAGAAATTGCATAACTTGCTCAAACAATGTCCAAATTGGACCAAATTTTAAACTTAAGCTTGTATTATGATTTTAAAACATATCAAAAGGTTATATTAGGGTTATAGGCATTCAATTATGGTAATTAATCTTATTCAACTCATTAAGCAAGTTCAGGGGCCTTACAGTTCTCTTGTTTTATTACGTTTTTCAACCAGTTATCAATGGGTAAATCATCATATTCCACATTTTATTCATTAAACAGGGATCATCTCTCTTAATTTTTTTCACATGCCATGCTGATTTTACATTAACACTTTCTTACACACATAGGTTTGTCTGAGATTAACTCAGGTTCTACCTTATTCCTTTGTCATTGTTCCCGTTCATCTTCTCATTTTATACATATTATAGGTGTTCTCTCCATCTTATGTGGATTTCATACCTTGATTCACTTTATAAGCATAGACTTATCTGTCTTTTACTTTATTATCTTCTTGAATCACATCTTCAATAACTCCTCTTTTTCTAATTTGTATTCGGATTTAGATTTCATGGGGTTATATCTTTCTCTTATAGTTACCAAACATTCAAGTTTTGATAGATTGTGATGTAATTCTTGTATTCTTTAAGGTAGGATTGAGATATTCATACCATGATTTCTTATTCATTATGCTCTTTATATTGTCTCAAAATGACTACTTAATCAGAGTAATCAGAAAGATAACAATCTAAGAGTTCCATACTTACCTTCAATAATTGAATACCTGGCTAGGGCACCCAAATACTGAGATTAGGCAGTATGCACCATATTTTTATGTCATATTCCTAATTTTGACATCATACTAGTCCTAAGTCCTAGTGTCCCTATAAACTCAGTGAACCTAAAGCTCTGATACCAACTTGTGAGAACATGTTACAGTAAACGAGATTACTCAAAACATAAAGCACTATTTATCACTAATTCATCACATACCCAAAAATATGGGTAAATTAAAACCGATTTTAACGTCAACACCTGCTCAGAAACATTTTCATAAGAGCCCAACATCTATCTTATATCCATACTTTGTCAAGAATTTGATACAAATTGTTCTATCAATGTAGCTACAACATATATACATAGGAGAACAATATTTGTATATGCCACACAACAAACATTAACATGCTAACAAAATTCTGATTTGTTTGAAACACCATATACAAACTTTTCTTGCCCGAACCTGAGAGTACAAGGATGAATCTAGGACACACTAGACATCTAATCAACTTTCTCAAGGATTCATTACCATAGCACCTCTTTGCTGCCACATGTTTGTTTTAGTCACTTCCTATTACCTAAAAAAAAGGTGGAAAACCACAAGGGTGAGACCCTTGTCCTAGAAGAGATATAACCTCAAACAATGCTTATTGATTACAATATTTTAAATAGTAGATAACTCAGCAGTTGGAGTATTTAATAATCAATTGAACAGATTGAACAATTCAAGTATACTAAACAGATTAAGCAAATCATCTTAGCAACAAGTATGATCATCAATGCATATATAGATAACAAATAAATCCATTTCTCTGGATAGATATCTACTCAAATATCATCAAATTACATCTAATAACTATCATTATCATTAGTCTGACTATCATCATATTACTTGCTAATAGTACAAGCAATCTAGTAGCATAAGCATCCCTGACATCATGAATATGTCTAGTAACATAACATGGCTATCAATATTGACATCTCAAATAAAGTAAACAGATCTATATCATAAGTAGGACTAACATCATAGAACAATTAACTCCATAGGCATGATTAGTAGTTCAAGCATTTATAATTACATAGGCATGGATAGCAATATCAAACATGGCTAGTAGCATCATTTTAACCATCAGTGTCAGTATATTTGACAACATAAGCATGTTTACAACATGAGCATAACTACAACATAAGCATATCTATTATCTCTTATTGTACTATACATGATCTCAATGAAAAGAAAGCAAACAAGGGTTATTATCCAATATGAAGAGTTGTGTATAACCCTAAAAAGATTTGCTACATGACTGTCTTACATCTTTTATTATGCCCTGGGGAACTTGAATCATACCATCCAAAGTCCAACTGACCCCTACGAAGGGCTATTTGGTTCTGTACAAGATCTAGGAGTGACAGTATCCTAAGATCTCTTCCCCTCAGTCAGTACAAGTAAAAAGGCAATGACATATTAGTCAAAGCTACCACCACAGCGACATATAGTCAACCTGCTAACCACTAGTCCACCCTTGGTATATGTCACGGCACTAGAAACTAGGGTATACAAAACCCTCTAATCCGAGGTACAACCGCAGTTGTCCTCAATCACATCAGATGTATGAGGCATGACCATACCCATCCTCCACAACCTCCATTGTGGATGGCAAGGATATATCCTCAACTTGCCACCCCCACATACTCAACAGTATGCGCTCTGAGTTTCCCTTAGGAATACTCATTTCACCATCCAACAAGTTCTGACACTGAAGATGGCTCTACGGCTAGTAGCATAATCTTAACCATCAGTGTCAGTATATTTGACAACATAAGCATGCTTACAACATGAGCATAACTACAAAGTAAGTATATCTATTATTTCTTATTGTACTATACATGATCTCAATGAAAAGAAAGCAAACAAGGGTTATCATCCAATATGAAGCATTGTGTATAGCCCTAAATAGATATGCTACGCGGTTGTCTTACATATTTTATTATGCCTTGGGGAATTTGAATCGTACCATCCAAAGTCCAACCGACCCCTGCGAAGGGCTATTCAGTTCAGGACAAGATCTAGGAGTTTCAGTATCCTAATATCTCTTCCCCTCGGTCAGTACGAGTAAAAAGGTAGTAACATATCAGTCAAAGATGCCACCATAGCGACATATAGTCAAGCTGCTAACCACTAGTCCATCCTTGGTATAGGTCACGACACTAGAAACCAGGGTATACAAAACTCTCTAATCCAAGGTACAACAACAGTTGTCCTCACTCACATCAGATGTATGAGGCATGACCATAGCCATCCTCCACAACCTTCATTGTGGATGACAAGGATATATCCTCAACTTGCCACCCCCACATACTCAACAGTATGCGCTCTGAGTTTCCCTTAGGAATACTTGTTTCACTATCCAGCAAGTTCTGACATTGAAGGTGGCTCTATGACACAGTGCAACACTACATGATTAGAGTTGCACTTGATTAGTTATGCCAATTGGGTGAATTAAGGTTGCATCAAATAAGTGGACATACAAACCGTAATTCACTTCTAGCAAGAATATAAATATCACAATATCAAAAGATATAAAATGTGTGAAACATAATTTCTCATCTCATAATCACATGGTACTATTCACTTGCCATTCACGAGACCACTCTAGTCATCATACTATCACAAGATATAAATCCTTTTCACAATATCACAAGGTATCAACCCTTATCAACACAAGAGGATTAAACCTCATTTAGGGCTCAACCATGCCCAAAGGCCATTAAGACCATCATACTATCACATGATATAAATCCTTTTCACAATATCACAGGGTATCAACCCTTATCAACACAAGATGATTAAACCTCATTCAGGGCTCAACCATGCCCAAAGGTCATTAAGGCCATCATACTATTCCTTACAAGATCATCATCAATTTTGCAAGTCTTATAACAAGGCTCAACAACATCACTTACATATAATACACCAGATCAACATAATATTGCATTAATGAGCTGGGAGATATTCATAAACAATCATAGTAGGGTTATATTAACATTAAGAACATTCCTTTATTACATCAACATGCAAGGAATCTAGGTATGATTAACCCTCATCATATTCATAATGCACATGTTTAGCATAAAAAAGTATCAACCATGTGGCTATGATAACCACCAATTAACACATTAAGGTTATGATCATATTAAGAAGGTTATTTCACCATCATGCCATCATATAAGAAGGTTAAACATGAATACCCATCTGTATTTATTTTCATTAGAGTTAGGCTCAACAAGATAAGTTATATTAATGTTACTAATCAACACTAATACCCAAACCCTAACTCATAGCATCCCCATTGGATCATGGATGCATATGGTGAAGAATCATCATCACATTCCATACTATTCTCAAGTATGAACCCACACATAAATCAAGGAGTAACCATCGTCTTATAGCATACTAGGGTTTCAACAACAATGACAGAGTACTCCATGATTGTATTAATCATTCAAGCACTATTCATACCCAATTACCATCATTTAGTTATTTTAAAGCTAGGTATAACAAGATATACCTCATTAGGGTTACATATCAACAAAATATGGTTATCATACCTTCTATTCATATGAGTGAATAGGTAAGACTACCTTATTAAGGGTAACCCTCCATTTGTTCCATCATCATTCAACCCATATCACCATACCACAATGTCACCCAGAACAATTGGATGTTTAAAAGGTAAGACCATTGGTTGTTTACATAAGTAAACACCTTGAATGAATCATCTATGATTTTATTGAGTTGTGATCTATAAAAGTCACCATTTAACCCTAGACATCCTTTGGTTAATAACAATATGAGTTCTATTGAGAGTACGGTAAAACCCACAATCGATTGTTCATTTAATACAAGCCATCCATTGTCAACAAGTATGCTCATTAAGTTGATCATCTAAAGGAAACCATCTAAATCACATTATTAGGATCAACATATTAAATTAGCCATCATTCCACTTTATTGGAGGAATAAACATTAGATCTTGACCATAGGGTGAAGTTCATATATTAAAACCATCAATTACAGTATAGGTCTGACCATTGCATCAAGTGACCCAAGAAACCATTGGTCTAAGGCTTAATTGATGCTACAACTATATGATTAACTCACCATAAGTTTTAGAGACCTTATTCACCATCATTAGTGACCATTAAGTCACCATAGGTTTTTAGATTAGCACTATATTCATTAATCAACATCAAATATCAAACTAATATCACCATTGATTGATAGCATCATTAGGGTACTTAGTTGTTAATCACTAGGATTCTAATTAGGCCAAAACATGATCTTAGGGGTGAACGTCAGATGACACCCTTGGTTACCACCATCAATTATTATGAAGACAACACCATAGGGTTGTTGTAATGGTACCATCATCAGGTCATGGGTTTATAGAAGAAATCAACTTAAAACCCTAAACTAGACCATTGGTTGATAGGTTCTTAGCACCATAGGTTGTCAAACCAACCTGATCCAAGTCATATTATACCTTAGGAATAACGTACACATGATCATAGGCTCATCTAGAACTGAAATCATAATAGGGAACATTATAAAAATAAAAATCCAAGTCAAGCATAGCTTTTTAGTGCATGGATCATCATTTTTAAGAAAGAACATGAGCTAGCAAGCTTATGGTAAGCAATAAACGTGGAGCAAGTTATAAAACTTGCCTCTAATTAGAAGATAAACTCCCAAGAAGAAGAAAACACGAGCATGTACGGAGAAAATCCAAGCATAAGTTGTGAACTCGTCCATCTAGCACCTTTCTTCATCAAATGAGCAAACCCTAAGCATAAGGAGCAAGAGAGGTAGGGTTTTAGAGCTTTAGAGCAATTTCTACCATGGAACAGCAAGGTTCCGACCTGTAAAAAGGTAGAAGGGAGGATAACAAAGAAATAAATGGAGGAAAGAAGGGGATTCTTACTCTTTTAGGTCATGATCACTAGAAGGAAGACTTTTAAACCCTAAAAGGAAGTCAATTGCAACCCTAGATTCTTTTTCCAAGAAGATCCCCTCTTTCTTCTTCCTTGGATAGGAAATTTGTATAAGGACAGAGGGATAACGAGGTTCATTTAAGGAGGGAACTGGTGGAGAGAAAATGGCTCGTTTTGGTGCTTAAGGATAAGTATATAAAACTTTAAGATAAAGAAAAAGAGAAAGCTGAAGTTCTAGTATCTTTCCAAGTGTCCATGGCCTTAAACTATTAAGAATATACAAGCATACACACAAGAACCTCCTCCACCGTCCATAGAGACATGCTTATCCCTTTTTTTCTTGAATTTCCAAGAAAAACAAATAATTCAATAGTTGATAGCTACTAAAGGTAGCTCATCCATGAAGGGGTAAACCCTAAAATACCCTTGGAGAAAACACCTTCAAACCAAGGATTAAATAGGTTCCCCATGGATAAACAAGCTCAAGAATGATGAGATAATATCCAAGAAACATAATGCAAATGATAAATTGTAAAGAAAACCTCTCAATTGGGTAAATTGCAAAAAAATCCAAAATGTGCATAAAATTGCATAACTTGCTCAAACAGTGTCCAAATTGGACCAAATTTGAAAATTAAGCTTATATTATGATTTAAAAGCATATAAAAAATTTATATTAGGGTTATAAGAATTAAATTATGATCATTAAGCTTATTCAACTCATTAAGAAAATTTAGGGGCCTTACAGATACCATGTTGTAAAGAGGCGAGATCGCCTCCTTACTAAAATTTAAATGAAGTACAAAACATCCAGCTTTTTAGAAAGACAAAAGATATTGAGGGATGCATGTATAATATTACAAGTAAATAAACATGCACCAGATACATTATAAAATGTCAATAGCAGCGGAAATAAAAGTATTAAGCCTGTTACATGGCTTTCGTTGTTCATTACATGATTGTTCCCAAAAGAAAAAGATAAGATAAAAGATCTAGCTATAGCAACCTAGACATCCTTTCAGATAGATTGAGATATATTCCTGGGATGACTTCCTTCAAACTTGTCCTTCTCCTTTCTTAGCACCAGCACCTGGGTGGTTGGGAAAGCACCCAGCAAAAGGGGAAAGAAAACAAGGTATGTGTCACAAAGATAGTCTAGGATAACAAGATAAGTAAAGCAAATATGAACATGATATAGTTCATCATAAGATGAAGATAACAAGAGTATGAGGATATATTCAAAAGAAATTTTCCATTAACAATTAAAAAGGATTTTCATGTAAAATAATTATGTCTACTGAACTAAGTAGGGTTGAGGCACCTACCAGACCTCTAAGCTATAGGTAAGGGGAGAATAAGACATTTCCAGTCACCTACACAATTATAGAGGGGAGAATAAAAATGTTCCCCACGGTGATTAAATACATGCCCTTTGTGGGTGGTTGTACATAAGTACCGCTACTTTAAATTAAATAGAACATAAATATACATGCTATAAAAGTATTCATGGAAAGAGTAGTCATAATATTCAATAAGAATGGTAGTGGGGGTATAAGACTCAAACAAGAAGATATTATAATCTGATTTGAGGCATGAACAACATTATGATTCAAGATAGAATATTTAGAGTTCATTTAAGCCTCATTAGGGAAATATAGGCTTTGGTTGCAACAATCCCAACATAGGGTGTAAGGAATGCACATACCTCTCTTACTAATATCAATTATAAGTTTCACCACTTTATTTGAGACCAAGTTCCACTTTGCCTATTTTCAATGTATTAACATGTATTAGAGTGCATAGTGCACATTAATATATAGAAACCCTAATTTCAGAACTTTTTAGCAAAATTTGGATTTATATTTTTAAAATATCACCAATGAACTTATTAGGTTCTCTTGATCAAGAAAATAGATTTTATGTTAATTTTGGAGTTATGAGGATTAAGATGTACTTTATATGGTTTTTATGCATTAAATTCATTTTAGGAAAACCACCCTTCGTCAAACAATGAAATCAGACCTTGAAAATATTTTTATTAGATAGAGATTAATTTTCCAATTCCAAAACATATTTATTTGTCAAATTTGGATAAGAGGATTAGAAGATATGAATTTTTCAATAATGACCAATAGGAAATTACCACATCATCAAACCGATCAAGATAATTGAAGAGAGAGGGAGAGGGAGAAAACACCATTTTACCCAAGATCAGGTTTTAAGTTGCATAGGTAACCAAACTAGAGCTTCTAGAGAAGGTAAAATACAAAGAAACCAAAACCCTAGAAGAACATGGTAGATAGAGATGGAGATCATTGATTTTAAACATAGAAGCATGAGTTTTAAGCATGTACTAAGCAATATATGAGAAGGGGGTTAACAAAACTTTCCTCTAACAAGGATCCTGAGATTAGAAGGTTTGGTTGCTCCAAGCCAAGTTCCTTTCTTGATCAAAGATCACCTTCTCCACTTTAGAGGTGCAAACCGTTGCAAAAGAGCATGGAGATAAGATGTCTTAGGGTTCTAGGTGGAGTTTTATCATGAAAGGTCATGGTTCCGACCTGTAAGAAGGTGGGAGGAATACTAACAGTTTGAAAACAGGGAAGGAAAGGTGGATACTTACTAATTTTGGTCAAAATCACCAAGGAGGAGCTTAAGAAATCCTAAATAGAGAATTTTGGAACCCTAGGAGCCTTCTTCACCAAGGTAGGCACTCTCTTTTACCTTGGGACAACAAGTTTGTGGACAAACATAGAAGGGATGATGCTATAAGCTGGGGGAAAGAGAAGGAGAGGATTGCTTCTTGGATTGGGAGGTGGGAAGGGGTAGGCATGGCTTTATAAAGAAGGGGGCAAGCATGAGGTGTCTATGGGACTTTCCATGTGTCCTTAGGCTAAGGCTTCATGGCCATGCAAGAGGAAAACTCAAAGAGACTTATTGTATATCCAAGGTCAGTCCTAAAAGCCCATGGAGGCTTCTAGGCCATCCCCACCGACCTCCAATCAAAGAAATAACCCCATTGGTTGATAGTTTATAAAGATAAGCTCATTTATAGAGAGGGTAATCCCTATAATTCCCTTGGAGAGAAACACCTTCAAACCAAGGTGCAACCAGGTGCCCCTGGGTTCCAAATCTCGAAAATGGTAAGGTAATATCTAAGGATTCAAATTCTTGTGATAATTTGCAAAGAAAACCTCCCAATTGGGTAAATTTCATAAAAGTCCAATATGTACCTAAAATTGCATAACTTGCACAAACAACATCCAAATCGAACCAAATTTGAAACTTGGGCTCATTTTATGTTTTCAAATCACATAAAAAGGTTATATTGAGGTTTAGAGAACTTGCACTTCTAGCACAAATTAATATACCATTGTTCTACTAAAGTGGTGATTTTGCATTTTAGATCCTTAAATAAGCTTTCACTCAGGTATTTGTGCATAAACCCTTATATTGGTACAATTACTGAATAAATGTTCACTAAACCACTTTAAATTCCACTAATTAAAATTGAAAGATGTAAAGGACAAAAATGGAAGGGAAACTTGGGAAAAAAGTTTACATTGAGATTACATCTAAGATTCATTATGGTACAACACATGTTACTTGGGAGGCAACCCAAGCATTTATCTTTTTTGTCTTTTCAAATTGTTTTATTTTCCCGCCGATTTTTGCTTTTCACAAAACCTTTATAAGTATGCCTCATCTAAATCAAGATGGATGGCTATTTTCTTTATAAATGATTATTGGTCGACAATTGCTTCACCATGATCTATTGACCCAAATTCTAATCTTCCTTATTGAACTTTACTTAGAAAATTTTTGAGCACCCTGTCAATGTTACGTCGACATTGTCGATCGACCGTTTGTCAACAGTTGTCTATCAACACTTTTGAAAGTTCAAGATCAATAGTATGAGGATTCCTTCTATCGACCACGCAACTGACATATCTCACAAAGGTTGATTGTAATGACCAATAAGTCGAGCTGTCGACTCTTCTAGTCGACATCTCTATCAAATTTTCTTCCTAGTTGTCAATTTCTCTGATTGATAATCATATCGACAAACCCAAATCCACTAGCTGATTAGTCAATTATGTTTCATTGATCTTAACTCTCAGTTATAAATATGCGACCTAGAGTAAGATTTTCTTACCGAATTGTAATCCAAGTGAAGCTCTGCCTCTCTGACTATTTTCATGTCAACTCTTCTATCGACAGTCCCAATTGGCACGCTCCTAGTCACTTCCTTGACCTTTGTCTCTCATTTTTTTTAGTTGATAAGTATATGTTCATGCTAGTCGACATCTCTGTCAACCTTTTGTTGTAGTTCATGTTGACGTGATATGCTTACTGATAGTTTTCTTCTTTGATTGTGTCAACCTTGTCTTGAATCAAATCGAGAAGTAACAACCCTGTCAATCATCACAATCGATAGAACTTTCGACCTTCCTATTCTTATTTTTATCGACGACATGTCTCAGTCGACACTTTGTATTGATAAGTGTACTTTTTCTTATTGTACCTTGTCTACCCTACCTTCTTTTCCTGTCAAAAATTTCATCAATAGCAATGCATGATAGCCTTGTATTTCATATCTGGTCTAATGTCTCTCTCATTTTCCTTTGTTTCACAACAATGGATCACCAAGATAGTTTAATCTCAGCTATTAGAGGCCCATCTAAGAAAGGAGAAAAGAGGCATCATCCTAAACAACCCTCGATTGAAGGTGACAAGAGAGAAATGATCATTAAGCCCAAACCTGATTCACCTTAGGGCTCGCAGTTGGATATTCCTTACTGTGGAATTTTTAGGCCTCGCAATAATGAACATCTAGTGGCATACAAGGCAATGAGAAGTGAAACCTTCAAACCTACCCGCTTCATTTCTTCGACTACCCTTAAGGAGGTAGGCATAGAGGTAAGAACCTGAGACTTACTGACCCAGTCCAACATGGCTCGTCTCTGCTTCACTAAGCCTAGAGCATATATAGAGGAGACAATTGAATTCATATAATCTATCCAAGAAGTCTCATCTCTAAAATTGAAAGTTTTCATCAACAACGTCGATCATGTTTTGACTGATCAATTCATGAATAAAAAATTTTGTGTCTCAGAGGAAGATGATACTAGGGCTTATTTAGGATTACTTGAAATGGAGGATTCCAATTTTAATGCCTCTAAGTAGTGGGCAAGGTTGACAGGTCAAAAGGAGTACCAATCTAGACAGTCCAAAACATTTGTAGTGCATTTTGGGTTTTGGAAAATTATTCACAAGATAGTTGTCAATGTTCTCTTCATAAAATCAGAGACAGGGAACATCTATGTTGAGGAGATTTACATACTTGCTCTTATTATGGAAGGCAAACCAGTCAATAGTGGTCGCCTTCTGATTGACAAATGGTTACTTATCTCTTCCACTCCAAAAAAAGAATATTGTATGGTTGGTCTAATTGACTCATCTATCAAGCATATGGAAACCCACCTTCTAAAGGTTTCAGAGAAATGCACGACAATAGTTTCATCACAACAAAGTATCTAACATATTCTAGTATTTTGTTCCACAACAACAATGCCAGCCACTGCCGGTTCACAAGAACCAACATCTCTATCCCTTTACCATAATTGGATGATTATGACAAGAAAATTAGTCGTATTCTAAGGATGAAATTACTACACTTATTAACAAATTTCACAAGACCACTGCAGTATAGTCGGGTGCATCATCCAACCAAGTCTGCTGAAAGCCTATCATTACAAGAACCTCCAAGAAGCATATGTCCAAGAGATCTGAGGAAGAGGAACATAGGAGGATAGTCAATTATGATTTAGAAGAACTGGGGCCATCACCAAAGTCGGGCCCAACTTCTCCACAAATCTCAAAAGATACACCAAAAATTGTTGATTTATCATTTTCCATGCATAAAGATCATCGGGCCACCACAAAGAGTCCCATCACCAACCCAGTTCAGGTTGTTGTCAAAATCCAAACTATATCTCCACAAAATTAGAAGATTCATGATGTCATTGATAGTCCACCATGACATCATCCTCATGATGATCTCCCTTCTACTTCTCATAGGGCACCCTACTCTGAGAACCAATCTTCATCATCCTCTGATCAAGACTATCCTAAGACAAGAAGGACCATATTTAGATGTGAGTTCAATATCATCTGTAAGGCCACTGCCGCAACTATGACTACTATTCCTAAAATACATAAAGATCAACAAAACAAGTACAATCCCTCTATCTGTAAATCCGCGAGCTTAGCACCATCCCTCACCACATGGTAACCCTAAAATGCTATCTTGACAAAATCCTAACTATTCAGATTCATATCCTACTGCATATCAAAAGTCCAGAATCTGAAATACAATGCAAAGAAAAATAGAGCACTCTTCGATGAGAGTCACATCGTGAGTTTCTTGGTCATTCTGTTGAAGCATCATCTTCTTCATATTCTCACTCTTCTCAAGGGAACTCTTATGTTCCAGATACCATGAGTGACGGCACCCACTGCCTCTCTCCTATACAGGCCACTAGGTCATTATGGGATTCTATGTCCCATGTGTCTGAATCAATTCTAGGCACAGGTAAACCTCTACCATCAAACAACATTCGATCTATTCCATAGTTCCAACCTGATGGACTTCCTCCCTCTAACACTGCGCCCATTGTCACTCTGTCTGATTATATCCATGCTCACCCATCAGAGGACATTTTTCCTCCATCTCCATCATTATCCCATGATTCTTTTAAAAAGGACATAATGAAGAAATCGGATCAGGCATTGCTCAATCTAAGAATGATCTGTTCTCTCTTCATTCCCCACACCTCAGAGGAGGATATATTTTTTGGAGTGTATACCGCCAATCTAGATCTAGAGGATGATGTTAATAGTCCTTCAAAAAATGAGAATGCTTCTTCTTTTGAGGATGATGGTAATCTCTCCATCATTTTGTCAGTTGTGCCTCCCCGTTTATTCGATCTGATCTTTCTGAAACCACTACTACCCCTTCCACCTCAAATTCCTTTGAAGATGAGTGGACTTGATCCTAATTGATTGCAAGGATTTGCAGTCTATAATATTTTTGTCTTACAAGATCACGGTGATGGGAACCATATTGTTTATAATAACAACTTGATCACCCTTTCCTGTGGTGATTTTTGAAATATATTTTGCACTCCTAAAAAGTTACAAAAGGATGTTCACTATCTTAGTGTTGATTATACTAGAAGATGTCATGCCCAGTAATAATGATTGGCTATATTATAATGCAACACCTTCCTTAGATGACTATTTATTCAAAGAGTATGATATCCCAGCTATTTCAACCCTTAAGGATAAGCTCGAGTTTTAGAAAACAAGAGTCATCCTATTACCTTTTCATTTTTGGGGATTATGGCTGCTTTATGTTGTTGATCTGAATAAACTCCAAGTTACTTTGTTCAACACTTGCTCTGAAGAACTAAAAAATTCTGACATGATATTCAACGACCGCGCTATAGAAAAACTTCCTCATATTCCTATCTGTCTTCAAAGGGTTGTCTGAGAGGTTGGTTATTACCAACCAAATTAGACAAGTTTTGTGATTGCGCCATTAACCCACCAACACAACCCAGACAAAAATGACAGTGCTCTCATATTCCTCAGAGTTATGGAAGCTCTCAATCATGAAATACATGTTTCCAGCTTGGATCCATATGGGTTCAGACCTCTTCGTGGACACTACACAATGGAGGTCATCCACAATAAAAGGTTCTTTCAGCATCCAGAAATGCTAGAGAATTTACAAGATTTGTACCCATTAATTCCACGACTAGTAAAGGAGCCCTTATATAATGTTCTACAAAGAGAAGAAGCGGAAGAAGGATAGATAACACCATCACCTCTAGTCATTGATCATCTTGCCACAGTAACAACCACTACAAAATCAAGAGAGGCCTCTGCAATACTAGACTTCTTAAATGAACCTGAGTCAGTCCTAGTTTATGGCATGATATCAACCATAGAGCCCAATTTTGATAACTTTGACCGTAGATCATGTTGTGAACTCACATATCCTCAGCTCATGATGTTAATGAAGCAGTTCCAACCTAGAGGCGATCATGTTGTTTTTAGTAGATATGATGTTTTGGTCATGAAAGATGACCTACTTGAGACTCTTCAACCTAGAGGATGTTTATCTCATAGCCTCATGGTGGCCTATCAATCTCTTATATGAAAAAATATTGATGATGTCTATATGGTTGGCCCTGATCTTGTAAACGACCTGTGTAAAGGGATCGATTCTGGTGAAAATGACTTAGTCCTTTGTCGTCTTCATGACTATATTCATTGATATATTTTCTTACCCATACTTCACAATGCTCATTGGACTTTACTTACTATCTACACTCATGAAAGAGAAGTCTTACTTTATAATAGTTCTGAAGCTTCTTTTGACCATGAAGGTTCTCTTTATTCTATTTTAGTTCACAGTGAGCACGAGAGCATTGTTGATGCATGTACAAAAGAACTCATTCCACTGATAAGAGAATTTGGCAGTGGATATACTTCTCAGGAACCCAAATGATGGAAAGTCCCACAATTTTAGCATCGTTGTCTTGAGCAACGTCAGTTATCCAATGATTGTGGTTTCTATGTATTGCACTAGATGTACACCATTAGAGAGCTCCATGATACAATAGAAGAAGCTCACAATGACAACTATCATTGCTTTTGAGGGAATTACACTATGATGTTGCTCAAATATCCATGGGCAATAGTTGACCACCATTGAACATCTCACATCTTTACATTTTTTTCCTTCTTTTATTTTCACACTGAGGATAGTGTGTGTTGTAATTTCGGGGGGGGGGGGTAATCCCATGAGATAGGTATCTATAGTATCACCAACTTTGTCTTCTTTTTCCTTACCATTTCTTTTTATTATTTCTTTGTTTTCATCACAATTTTCAGATTTTTCTTGTATAAAGGCATGAAGATGTAGATGATGGAAAACTCCCTCTATAAAGAATCTAGTGTGCCTTCAAACTATACCTTTTTGCACAATTATAAGATATCATAAGAAGAATCTTTTTAGTTACTGATATTACTTTTATGCTTCCCTCTTAGCAAAATGTCAATTCTTCCTCTATTTTGATTTTAACCTCAAGAAGTCATCAAATGATTCTTACCAAAAATATTCAATTAATATAAAAAGAATCATGTCTTGTCAAAGGAATGTTTTCCCAAAGTAAAGAAAGAGCTACCTCGTTTCTTTTTCCAAAAATTTTATCAATCCCAAAAAGAGTAAGAAGTGAAAAGGAATAAAAAATATGTGCCACAATGAAGAGATATTAGAATGGTGTATTGTTGTGATCATGAACACAGATATGTCAATTTTATTAGTCTCAAAAAACATGACCTAAATTTCAATGGTGTTCATTTAAAGGTATTGAAATCTGAGGTAGTGATGCTTAGGATGTGCAAACACTACTCTAAAACTAACTAGCTTGGAGCACAAGGATGACTTACCCATATAACAGACCTGTACCGGAATGATCCAGAAAGAAGAAAGGAATATCAATAAGCCTTTTTTCTTACCTAACTCTTCCACATAATACCTTGATGAGAGTAAAAGCTACTTTGAAAGGTGACATATATGCCAGAGATAAGAATATGACTCAAAAACAATTAAGAAAAAATAAAAGAAAGAATCTTAAGGCAAATTGATATTCTTGATAAGTTAAGTCATTTTATGAAAAAGTGAATGGTTTTAATAAGAGGTTTGTATAAATCTTTATTTTCAGTAAATTTTGGATTCGACTTGCTTGATCGATTAAATAATTATTCTATTAGCTTGAGGACAAGCTAAATTCTAAGTTTGGGGGAGTTGATAACATCAATTTTGATGCACTTTTCATAGCCTTTTTCATCTAAAAATCCTTAGAATTTACGTTGAGATGATTTTTTTTCTCATTTTACCTTCTTTTTTACTACTATTTAGGTTCTAATTAATTTTTGTTGATATCTGAAGGAATTTAGCACAAATTTGGTGAAATTCACTACAACAAAAATGCCCATTAGTGGCCTTTTAGAAATGCCACTAAAAAAATAAACGCCACTAAACATGTTTAGTGGCTTTTGTTGACACTTAAAAAAATGCCTCTAGTACCAATGCCACTAGAAAGATAGTGACATAAGTTGTAAATGCCACTAAACATTTGGCTTTAGTGGCTTCCAATAAATGCTAAATAAAGGCCACTAAAACATCATTTGGCATTTATAAAAAAGACACTATCCATCAATTGGCTTTTATACAAATGCCACTATTTTGTATTATGTTTGTGTATGAAATGATTCTTTTCTATTGTAATGGTGTATAATAAAAGCCATTAATGACATACTAGTTTTGTATTACTACATTTTTATGGTTTTTAGTTATTTAATTTTTAGTTCATTATCAGGTTTTCTAATTGAATGCCAATTGTAGCCGAACTTAGTTTTCCAAAAGTACGAATATTTTTTATTTATAATCAAATGACAATTACATGGGGAGGACATTTTACCTTGCTCCTTATATTGAATACAACACCATTGATATACTTTCATACAACATTTTTCTATTCAATACAATAACTTCTACATCATTGGATTTGTCTCTTCTTCCCTGATATGACTATCTACTTTTCATCATGCTGACTTCAAAGCTCCTTCAGGAATTAGATTTACATTATGGTGGAATCCTTGAACCACCTCCCAAAACCACTGGATAACAGGTGATGCATTATTGTAGCCGGAGTCACCTCCCAGAACCTGTAGCTGCTTGGAGATTGCAATGAATGGTTGAACATCTTCTCTTATTCCAACAACAAGAATGGCGATATTCAATTTAGGAATAGACTTGTTAAGCTAAGCGACATCATCTTCCATTGTGGAAGGCGTCAATGTGCCATCCCTTTTTATCTTGATCTGGTTCTCTATGATTCTTTTTTGAGTCACGGATGAAGTAAAAGCATATTATCACTCTTTGAGATAAGGATAGTTAATGCAACATTCCATTGTGAAGTTCAGACCATAATAATGAGCCTTGTAAAAGCATTGAAAAAGATCCCGGTGTTGGGAGTACATAGGGAGTGGATAGCAGGTAGAGTTATCGTCATTCAGAATGTCTTGTGACAGTGTAATACATTGTGAGAAGAGAAGAGCAGGACAGAAGCACCTTTCAGTATCAGAGAGATTGTCCAGTCTAGAGTTGTACTTGGAAGCTTCCCTCTTGTCAGTCCTACATCAGGATAAAGAAAGTTGTTGGCCGCTAAGGAATTGGCTCCCACTATTTGAATGCACCAGCGTAGTTTTACAATGCTCCAAAACTAGAAAAGTCAGTCAGATACATTCTTGTTGGACCATGCCAGCTAGATATGCAATTTATGTCTTTCATTCCAAACTAGAAGTTCAAGTGAGTAGCTAATTATTTACCTTCTTACATCCATATGCACCCATGACATCCAAGAGAGTTATAGTGCCAATGAGATTATTGTTGTAGTATAGAAGTGTCTTCTATACACTTTCTCCTACTACTTTCAGAGCAGTGAAGTGTATCACACCATCAAATCTAGAGTCAAACAAAGAGAGTTTAAAATAGGTGTGTAATTCACTCCCATCTGCAGCAGTGAACCACCATATTTGACATACCTCAAATCATAAGGAATCTTCCTGAATTGGCAGTTGGATTTCTTCACCTCCAATAGTAATTCGAGACTCACATGAAAGATCTTTGCTAAAATAATCTTTGTATTTCTTGAACCCTGGAGACTGAAGTTCTGGAGAGTAAATATACAAACAATTACTGAAACTATAACAGAACCTGGAAGCTCTTGCAAGCAAATGATGTATAGTCTTCTCATACAATTCTGTCAAAATTCACCTAAATTTTCACCATCGATGTGGATATTTCTACCTAGTGGCCTATTAATGCCTCTGGTAAAATGACTATTATCCTCTCCATTCTTCTACAAAGAGAAGATCACCATAAAATTAATAATGTCAGACCACATGATAACAAATACATAGATACCTAGTGAAAGAATCGGGTTATTTATGAATCCTAGGGAGTATACCGGAACGAAAAGGTCTAACCTCAAAACTACTTAATCCATTTTCCAATGCATTTTCACATTTTCTGGGAATATCATCATATCCACAAGAATTAATCCAATTACACATACAAACTATGAAAGCAAAGAAATGTCAGTTCTAGCAACTCAAGGAAGCTGAAATTATGATAAACCACAATATATATATATATATATATATATATATATATATATATGAGTCAGGCTAGAATACACTCGAGTGTATCCGGAGCAGAATACACTCAAGTAGTTTTCCATGATGCAATATTTTTTTTTGAAAATCTAATCCATTGATCTTCTTAAACATCTTGTGAACAACTCATACGCAAAATTTGAGCACATTTGGATATGTATAGCTCATGCTATGAAGACTGCAAAAATTATGTATTTCAAATTAGTTTCGCGCGTCGATTTTGTTGCCCTTGGATGAGTAACTTACACTCATCCAAATGGGCTCAAAATTTGTATGTAGCCTAGTTATAGTATGACGGTGAAGATCAACGGTTTACATTTTGCAAAAAATAATCTTGATATTCAAACACACTTGAGTGTATTCGTGTGATCCGTACACTCGAGTGTATTCTAGCCTGACTCTCTCTCTCTCTCTCTCTCTCTCTATATATATATATATATATATATATATATATATATATATAGCATTTGCAGTCAAATGTCACTCTATCATAGAAATACCTGATAGGCCATCATCTTCAACTGCGCATATCAAGTTATTTTTACCGCTATGAAATTGCAAAGCACTTTCAACCTGCCACTCAATTGAAAAAGACACATAAAGTCACATACCATCTTCCTTATGTTTCTAAACTAGAAAGACTGAAGTGTTGAACATTAAGACTGGCCTATAATAATTGGAACTTAAAGCGCCTATTGATAACAAATCTATAAGGGTTATGGATACTAATGATAGGTATCTAGCAAAAGAATAAAGGCTGAGTTTGGTATTGCCTGCATAACTTCAATATAATACAACTTATCTGCTTTGATGCAAAAAGTAGTGTAATGCATTATCTAGAGGGAAAAGTAGGTAAAGCATGGTTTTGCATGTGGCAAAGATCCCATACAGATGAGATTATGCCAAGAAAGCCTACCCTGCTTCAATCACAGAGAAACTGAGGCTCAGCTAAAAGAAACCAGAAGGGGCCATCAGAGAGAAGGAACATGACCATATCAGCCAAAAAATCATCCAAGTATATGGACATAGTAGAACAGAGATTTACCTATGTATACAACTGAGATGTGTAGAGTGGATGGTTGGTTGGCATGTTCCTAGCTTCCAGAACCTAATTTTTTTGTCATTGGTTCATTATTCAATGTCTAATTGAACAATATAACAAGGCTGACAATAAGCACAC
This sequence comes from Alisma plantago-aquatica, assembly GCA_963693085.1. Lineage (NCBI taxonomy): Eukaryota > Viridiplantae > Streptophyta > Magnoliopsida > Alismatales > Alismataceae > Alisma > Alisma plantago-aquatica. Next base: position 555,542,128 of record OY856409.1, read on the forward strand.
CATTCAAATTTATATACACTACATTAGCAATCAAATAACTAGATCAGAATAGGTCTGTTAGCTCATCTACCCTTTTCAACCTTGGTACAAGGATGAGGCCATTAATTAATTCATAATTTCACATGAACATTTCTCATTTATTTTCATCATAAACAATTCTTGGGCTTCAGTGCTATACTATAGCTCGACTAGAATACCCATATCTTCATTAGTTGAAAAACCTAGTGTAGTAATTGGTTGGTCTTCTTGTTATTGTAGTAAGAAAATCCTTCAAATCAAAAGATAAGAGTCCTCAAATTGCTTCTATACAGATGGAGGACGATATTTGTAGTGCTTTGCAGAAATTATAATCATACTAAAGAATAATAATTAGCATAATATAAACAAATAACTAATAGTAACTTTAGAAAATGACCCAGAATGCCAGAAGGCCCGTGCTAGCCATCACGCCCATGGTACCCAGAGCCCAACATAGCCATTCTAGCCAGCATGCCCGTGCTAGCCAGCAGGCCCGTGTTAGCCAGAGCCCAGCACGGTCGTGCTACCAATTCCAGAAACCCAAAATTCCCCTATTCATTCCATTTTTCCACCATGGTCATTCCCATCCACCACGCACGTTCTACCCACTACCCACCACGGTCGTGCATCCCAGCACGGCTGTGCTACACACAATTTTTCCTGTCAAAAATTTCAATTGGTTCAAACATGTACATGAATGGTTGTCAACTTGTAAATGAATGTAAGAAGGCTTGCTATGAAAGGGTAGTCAAGGATTATGTGTTGATATGTGAAAAAATAAGAAATAGGAGGATGAGCATTCAGTGGATTTAGGTACACAAAGATCATGTGTTGATATGTGCATAAGTTATAAGCAATTGTTTAAATACATCTAATCCATGGATCTAACCAAATATAATAACAATCTAATAAAGAGTAGTGTGCTATGCAACACAATATGAAACATGTGCACCTCTAATAGGTAGTTGTTCTCAGCAAAGATGTAACAAATCACGTACTCTAGCTAAAGGTCCAAAGCAAAAAACCTCCTTAGTCCCAGAATTGTTCCATAAAACTTTCATGAAAAGCCTTTAGGCGGGAGACGATAGCAGGAATCTTATCCTCCTGAGGAAGGATGGTACAATGGATATGCCATGTCCCAGGAACCTGCATGCTCAAACAATTGTTTCCACAACAAAAAAAATAGTTAGAAACTGAACTATTCTCTCATGGTGTCTCGGTAGGTAGTCACTCTTAACTTGAAGAGCTACAAGCTTGAACCTATTTAGTTGCATACCTTTTCATGCCTTGCTAAGGATGATAGAATATCATTTCTTTCAGTTGTATAAGATTCATAGGATTCAACTCCAACCTACAATTATAAATATCAACTTCAAAATCATTCTAGGAAAGTAGCACATATGATAAGGGGAAAATACAAACACAGCCAAGCCCACAAAATGAAACAACTAAAAGTATATCGAGCTATATAGGTCCAAAAGCCAACTAAATAGAATGAAGACGCATATACTGTGACATCCCACCATCATACAGACAACAAAATGCCACGCGAAAATATGCAGAACCACCATAAACCACATATTATCAAAACATGGGTTAATTAAAACCGATTGCGGAAAGCATCATAAGAAAGGAACTATCACAACCATATCCACATCCTACAAAGAACATGTTATACATATATATATATATATATATATATATATATATATATGTGTGTGTGTGTGTGTGTGTGTGTGTGTGTGTGTGTGTGCATGATATATGTCCACCATCATTTATGATCCAACTATTCCATATCAACCAAGGATGCATCACCTATTTATATACATATCAGACCTAGCCAGGCCAGCAACAGGTTACAAGAAAACCATACTAAGATCATATATCATGAAACCTCATCAAAACACCTTCAAGGACCTGATAGTACAAGGAAGACTCTAGGACTCTACTACAAAACAACCACAGCATCAGCTTATCCAACCTTGCCTTCTACTGTCTTTCTTGCTACTCAGCCGCAACCTCACGACCACCACCACGTCTAGCTTGATCACCTAAAAAGGTTGAAACCAGCAGGGTGAGCCACACAGTCCCAGCGAGAAACATAACTCCCTACCAAACTATAAAATCTCGGAAAGCTAGAACAGATAAAGCATATAGCAAATATAACCAGATCAAATATGAAATATGAAGAACGGGACTATATGTGTGGGCTCTGATCTCCAAACTACGATATAAACTTAGCGGAAGCGATTCGATAAACAACGGAAGACAAAAATCTCGGGAAATTAAAACTTTTCGAGACAAGAGCTTGAATCCATAAAAGCTTCTTCCATAAAAAGAGATAAATTGTTTACATCTCATGATAATTACTTCTTGAGTAATTATATACATCAAGATACAAAATCTCAAGAACACATAACAAAAGACTCCAAGACCTGAGAGTACAGAGGACACATAGGACTGACTCTAACTACACCACATGGCAGGCTAAATCTCCACCTGAGATTTCACTGCTGCTCCTGGTGCTGCTGCTGCTGAGACTGGTCACCTGCAGACTGGTTCCTCCGTCTCCGACGTCCACCTAAAAAGTTGAAGTCTACAGGGTGAGACAATTTACATAATTGTCCCAGCGAGAGTTATAACTCTTCGCCAGAAGCTTTATTATAACATCAAAGAATAACTTAAGCAGTAAAGCTTTCAAAGTATTCAATAGCAGTTGCAGCTATAAACAAGAGCTTAACATTTATGAGATATGAAGAAATATAAGCACTATCACAATGTATCATCGATCCACTAACTCGTAGTTATCTATAGCAGGTATACTATGTGGTTGATTATGTTTTACAAACAACATTATGCCCTGTGGAGATGAGGCATACCACTCATACTCCAACTGATCGCTAAGAAGTCACATCACTATCATACATAGGTCATTAAGAGAGCCGGATTCTCATGACCTTTACCTTCCTCAGTCAGTAAGAGGATTACTTATAGGACATCTTGTGTCTCTACTATTATAGCTCACCAGGGTAAACTGGTCCTTCGCTATTTTAGAGTTACAGTGGCGTTCTGTACTCTCTTCGTCATTAGGAGATTTCATGTTTATCTCCACTGATACGGATATCTATGTTTTCTTCGTCATCAGGAGGTTTCATGTTTACCATCCACTGATACGGTAGGGTTTTGTAGTGAAAGGGTTGACGGATTACACATCTACATCAATCAGCTACACTAGGATGTAAGGTTCTACACATCCATGTACCCCACATACTCAATAGTATGTGATCCAGGAGTTCCCTTAGGAAAACCTGTTTCACCATCATTTGATCTCTGACAATGATGGATCTATGATCAGGGCTCTACATTATACTTGATTAGTTAGGTACATTCAGTATTCTTTTAACATCATACATTGTTCTTCAAACAATAACAGTAGCATAACAGCTATGAAAGGAGAATACTAAATGTAACAAACCTAACTCACATCAATCATCATTTCTCATTATATTCATCACAAGTCATCTCTAAAGCATGACCTTGATGGTATTTATGGCTCTCACAACCCATTAAGTCATAGGTTTCCATTGACAAGGCATCAAGATATCTTACTTATTCATAAAGCTTCTAACATGCTTTTAATGAATACAGTATCATCATCCATACCTGGATATGATCATCTTCATATCAGGACCTGCATGGTTAGTTCAACTGATAAAGGTAATTCAAAACAAGAAATACACTTCCCACTCTTGTCATAAGAGTTAAGTCCTCTGATTCTCATCAATTAGAGTTTAATACTCATAATGCATGTCATTACCGTTGAATTAGGGTTTACTATTCACATTACATGACATCACCCTTAAATTAGGGTTTATTATTCACATTACGTGTCATCACCCTTAAATTAGGGTTTACTATTCACATTACATGACATCACCCTTAAATTAGGGTTTACTATTCACATTATGTGTCATCACACTTAAATTAGGGTTTACTATTCACATTACGTGTCATCACCCTTAAATTAGGGTTTACTATTCAAATTACGGTGAATTGAACTCATATCATCATCTTGTATGAGGAACATCATCATTGATGCTCTCAGATTGGCTTAAAACTCATCATATATCATAATTAGGGTTTCCATGATCTCACATAGGTGGATCATACCCTAATCATGCACATCTATGTGTATTGAAGGTTCTTTACTTAGGTTTCCACCCAAAAAGGGGTACTTTCTCTCTCTTAAAGTACTTTCTCTCTAAAGTACTTGTAGATGGTGATAACACCACTCTAGATCAGGTTGGGTTAAGTCCTCTTTGGTTAACATAAGCCAACACATCACTATAATGTGATTAGGGTTTGATTTGAACAAGGTTTTACTCAATTGAACCCTTCAGGGGTATTTTGGTAATTTACCCCATTGATCACATCATGGTTCAATTCATTAGTCACTTAATCCCCTAATGTCCTCGGTTATCATTAGGGTTTAGATTTGATCATCATAGCACCATTTACACCTTCAAGTGGTTAAGTGAATTCAGCCTTTGAAAACCTCAAACGGTTTCAACCTTCATCTTCCAAACGGTTTGAGACCGTTTGGATGGGTTGACTGTTTGCTAGGGTTGACTCCAAGACCATGTGACCTTCAAGGTCGAGAGAGGGTGAAGACCGTTTGGCAACTTTGACTTCAAGACCGAGAGAGCTCACATGGTTTGAAACCGTTTGGTGTCTCTCGATCTTGAGACCGTTTGAGTCCAAACGGTCTTGAGACCGTGAGGCCTCACACGGTCTTGAGACCGTGAGGCCTCACACGGTCTTGAGACCGTGTGACCTCAAACGGTCTTGAGACCGTGAGGTCTCAAACGGTCTTGAGACCGTGAGGCCTCACACGGTCTTGAGACCGTTTGGTTGATCCCCAAACGGTCTTGAGACCGTTTGGGTCAATCAACCCAAAAACACTTAATTAATTCATTGAGATTTCAGTACTGATTTCAATTAGGGTTAGCCCTAGTAATCACCCTTCAACTCTTAGCTCGTTTGGAATTAGTCCATCAAATTTTGAGGGTGATTAGCCTACATAATTTGTACAGAAATCTTATATGGTCCACGCTCGGTCAACGGGGTTAAACGGTCTTGAAGACCGTTTGCCCTCACTCGGTCTTGAGACCGTTTGCTCACCACACGGTCTTGAGACCGAGAGAGACAAAGGTAGAGACCGTTTAGTAAAGTGAAAAGCGGTGGATTAACCTTGGAAATAACGCCTTCATCTCCTAGCTCAAGAACAGCAAGGATTTCCCACGGATTTGCTTGCAAAGTAGCAAAGGAAAGTAGAGAAGAAGAAGAACTATCATCTACATGCATAAACAAGATGTATATAACAAAGCATGGGTTTCGAGTTATAAAACCCGCCTAAAGCTTGCTCCTTGAGCTCCAAGCTTTCGAGCTCCAAGCTTTTAATGGCCTCCTTGAGCTTCCACAGGTCGGCCAAGGTGAAAACTCCAGGGAAAGTCAAGAAGAGATGGCTAGAAAGGTGGAGCTTTGTGAGCTAGTCATCAATTTGACCTTGAATTCGAGTTCTAACCATGAAATTAGGCAAGAAGAGGAATCCAAACCTACCTTGCACACCTTGGGTCGTCCTCCTGAGCTCCAAGTTGTTCCTTAGTAGGTCAAGTAAAGGGGAAACAGTGAATTGCAAGAAGGAAAGGTTCCTTTGCTTGAGAGGTAAAGTGTATATATACTTGGGGTGGGATTTCCAACATTAGCTCATGAGTTTTCCATAATTTCAACTAAGTCCCTCCATACTTCTTTGCTCGTCCTCTCTTCTTAATCCTAAGGACAACTTTTCTTATAGGCCAAGAAATGAGGGCAAAGAAGATCAACCTTTTACTAAAGCACACACATAAAAAAGGGCTATAATACATACACCCTAATTATTCAATCACAAAGGTTTTTTCATAACTTGATTAATCAATTGAAGTGACCTTTCATCATTTATTCCCTAAATGATGATAAGAGTATTAAAAGATACATTATATGATGTATTTTACAAATTGCATCCCTAAATTTGGGTAAATTGCATTTTACTCTAATTTAGGGTTTCAAGCACCGGGATTGCTTCCACAGCTGCACCTTGGTGCCCAAGCTTGGGAAATCCCTCAAACCTTACCATCATCATTCTCATGATGTCTCAATATCAGAGAAACATCTCAACATGTGCAAATTGCAAGTTAACCCTTCTAACTTGGTAATTTGCACATAGGTCTCTGTATTACAAAACAATGCTACAACTTTATATAAAAAGGAGCAAAAACTGAAATATATGTTTCTGAGAAACTTAATTACATGCCCAAAGTTAATCACAAGGATTTAATTACATATTTAGGCAAAACATCTAGGGTTAACTCATAACCCAGGTCAGGGATGTTACAATATGTAACAGCTTACCATGATATCTGAGAGGCATATAACTATCTACAAGAAATATTTAGGGCACATGTATAAGACAACATACATTATATAAGGACTCAACCAATGTTTTGTGTTTGCCCTAAGAAAATATACTACATGGTTGGATTACCATTTATTATGCCCTGAGGAAGTGAGTCATACCGTTCAAATCCAATCTTCGATTGCGAAACCCAAAGCAGGTGCCATGCAAGGTCAATGGAAGAGCCGGACTCCACGACCTCATCCTCCTCATGGTCAGTGCATGATATACAAAGTAGGACCACAATCTCTTGCTTAAGTGACCTCAGTCACAGGGTCAGCTCCCGCAGGCTACCCTTTCCTCTAGCCCGCCTTGGTATAGGTCTCGGCGCTAGTATATCTTGAGCCAGGGGCCTTTTTACCATGCTCTTGAGCCATGAATGCATTCATGCTCTATCACACTAAGCCATGGGCCAGTTCACCATGATCTTATTCATATCTTGAGTCTACAACCGAAGATGCACTCTATCCCTCCTATTTTTGGCTAGGAGAAACCCTGCATATTCAACAATATGCACTCTAGGTTAACCCGTAGGAGAACCCATTTCATCATAACCAACTCCTGACGATGATGGATCTATGGCTAGGGCAACTACATGAAAGGTTCATATGTAATTAATTAATACCTTTTAAGTGTATTGTTAGGGTCAACCAAGTTGTATTATGCAAACCATAAACAGGAATAACACATAGATTCCATCAATTGTGCCACACTGCTACTGCTATTCTCAGTTCCATCAACATCATTATGGTCCATCTCGAGGATCCAACATTACATATTTCCACTTGGCCTCTTACCAATCATCATGATCCATTACAAGGATCCAACATCATAGGGATTTCATCCCATCATTAAGCACATGTTACCAACACATAGGAAACACTCATCATATGTCATCATAATCCTCATAACATAGTGTTCCTCATTATTTCAACTTTAAGAAAATGTCACTAATGACATCATTATTGCTCATATCGGATTACACATCTCAATCGATGAAACCTTCATGGTTAGCATTCTCAAGAGTGGATAAACACTTCATCATCGAGATATCGTTGTGCAACATTAGATGAGCATGCATATGCATAGAACCCACATATAAGCATTCCAAACGATATTAGGGTTTCAACTGAACATAGAGCATAACCTTCACTAAAGCTTATCGGGTAAGAAATAACCCTCACTAAAGTTACAACAACATTCACCAAAGGTTATCGGCTGCAACCAAACCCTACTGCTGTCGGCTATCTCCCATATCGAACTGATATTGGGCAGCACCACCTCAAGTGTAACGTCCAAGGCATCATATTGGGCAACACACTATCAAACAACACTTAAATAAGTGCAATGCCCAAGATAAATAGGCGCCCTATCACCCACATGGTCAAAGCATCAAACCCCATATCGGGCTACACCCAAACCATATCGCCCAAGACAAAGGGCAGACCTATCATCTAATAGGGTCAACAAGCATCAAGCACCATAATGGTCAACATCATAACGGGAAACACCATGTCAGCAATGCCATGACGAGCAGCACTATGACGGGAAACGCTATGATGGGCAACACTATGACGGGCAACGCTATGACGGGCAACACTATGACGGGAAATGCTATGACGGGAAACACTATGATGGGCAAATCTATGATGGGCAACACTCAAGAGGTTAATGCATAGGAGCATATCGCCCAAGAACTCAAACCATCCCAAGGTCCATATCAGCCAAGGGATCAATCAGGCGTCCACCTACTGTATCGCCTAAACCCTAGCTCAAAGGAAAGAGAGGGATATCGGGCAACACTCTCAAGGAACCATATCATGTAACTAGGGTAGGACAACCCTATCAGCCAACCTCACCATATCTCCCAAGGCATCAAGAGCATTGGCTCACCTCTCAACTTAAAGAGAGAGGGGTCTTGCACAATCTCAAGCATGTTGGGCAGGAGCTAGAGCTCACCTCACAACTCAAGGAAGGAGGGGTGTTGCTCAAGACTCAACATCAAAGGCATGACCATTCATATCGCCCAAGGTACCAACAAGGACATATCGTGCAACTAGGGTAAAGCATCATCTTAGCATTAAGGTCAGCATCTCTATCAGCCAAACTAACTGACCATGATGCCCAAATAGCTAGAACATAGGCTCACCTCTCAACAACAAAGTGAGAGAGGGGTTTTGCCTCAAGGAAACACTACCATACCTTCATGGATTAAGAAACCCTAAGCTCACTTCTCAACTAAACAAGAGAGGGGTATTTCTTGAGATTCTACAACCCAAGAGATCAGCCAACACAGGGTAGCTCTCACACATTGCCCAACCTGATCTAAGGAGCATCTAGGGTAGCAACATCACCAACTAAGGCAAAAGCACCACTAGCAAGATAGGTAGAGCCGGTCAAGATAACATATCAAAGCAACATGTAAGGGATATATAATAGTTAGGTTAGAAGTTACGTAACCCGCTTTAAGCACAACTCTCCAAGATCCAAGCTCCAAGAACCTCCTCCAAGCTTCGGCCACCAACAACTTAGAGAAGAAAGGAAGCAAAAGAAGCAACATGTATCGACCACCACTATGTGTATCGGCCACCACCTCTTCTCCTCCTCTTCTTCTACTCAGCCACCAAGGAGAAAAGAGAGAAAGCAACTAAAGGGAACTAAAGGGACTACTAGAAAGCAAGATGGGTGGTATATATACAAGAGGGTAAAGGGGAAAGCAAGGCAAGGTGGCGTCCATTAAGGGCCACTTATCCAAGGGCCACACCACATGCTAGCACCTCATCACCACTTGTCCAAGGTCTCACCACTTGCTAGAAACAAGCACCATGTATCCAAGAGAGGGTGGCACAAATGATGCTAGGTGGAGGGGTGTGTGTCGCCCAACATGGCAACCCAACACACCCACCGACACCTCTGGCCGATACACCTCCTGGCCGACACACCTATGGCAGACACACTCCAAGCACCTCTTTCCTGATACACTAAGCAAGGAGGAAGCGCATCAAGCCCAACAACAAGCCCAAGCTCAAACGAGGCCCAAACGTCTCAAGAAAGGTGTCCAACTCATCCTCTCAACCCTAGAGGATGCAAAGAGAGAAAGAGAGCCCTCTTAAGGTGGCAAGCTTGCACAAAAACCCTAGAACTTGGGTAAATTGTAAGTTGCACCAAAAGACCCGCAACAAAGCACAACAACCCTAATCACACCTTAGGTGATTAAGCAAGCCTCTAAACATCATGTTTTAGGAAAAGCAAATAGGTAAGCCCAAAACAAAGGTCAGGGTCCTTACAAGCCATAAACCCCTACAAAAGGATTTCGTCCCCGAAATCTGAAGAGAAAAGTGAGGGATACTTCCTCCTCATCTCTTCCTCAAGCTCCCACGTGGCTTCCTCAATGCCACGATGATGCCAAAGGACCTTCACGAGCACAAGGAGCTTCCTCTTCAGGTTCTTCGCCCATCTATCAAGGATCAACACTAGATCTTCCTCGTAGGTTACATCTCCATCAAGCTCGACCTCAACTGGCTGTATCATTGTCCATGTACCTAGATGACTTTTCTTCAACATGCTAACATGGAACACTGGATGCAACCTATGCATCTCTGGTGGTAGCTCCAACTTGTAGGCTACCTTCCCAACACGTGCTATCACTGGATAAGGCCCCATATACCTGGGAGCCAACTTGCCTTTCCTTCCAAACCTGAGCACACCTTTCCACGGAGAGACTTTGAGATACACTTTATATCCCACCTATAACTCTAAAGGTCGACCACGATTATCTGCATAAGACTTTTGTCTGTCATGTGCCGCTTTCAATTGTTGTTGTATCACCTTGATCTTCTATATCGTCTACTGTACTAACTCAGGACCCAAAAGTTGATATTCACCAAACTCATACCAACATAGAGGAGATCTACACTTACTACTGTACAATGCTTCAGAAGGTTCCATGTCAATGCTACACTGATAGATGTTGTTGTAAGCAAACTCTATTAGACTAAGATGTACGTCCCAACTTCCTAGGAATTGCAAAACACAAGCTCTTAGAAGATGTTCCAAAGTCTGAATAGTCCTTTCAGACTATCCATCTATCTGCAGATGAAAAGCGGTACCGAATCTCAACTGCGTTCCCAACACCTTATGCAACTGTTCCCAAAAATGACTTGTGAACTGAGGATCTTCGTCAGAGACGATTGTTGCTGGTACACTGTGCAAACACACTATCTCATCAACATATACCTAAGCAAGCTTCTTTGTTGTGTACGTTGTTTTCACATGTATGAAATGTGCAGACTTGGTCAATCTGTCCACGATCACCCAGATGGAATCATGATTCCTAGTTGTCCTTGGAAGACCAACTACGAAATCCATGGTTACATGATCCCACTTCCATTGTGGTATTGGCATGGGTTGTAACATATCAACTGACTTCTGATGTTCTGCCTTGACCTACTGACATACTGCACACTTAGCCACAAACTCAACTACATCCTTCTTCAAACTGGGCCACCAATACAGATGCTTTAGATTATGATACATCTTAGTGACACCTGGATGCATAGCATACATAGACGTGTGTGCTTCCTCGAGCACTAACTTCCTTAGATTATCAGCATCGGTAACCATCATCCTGTTATGGTAACAAACTAGTCCATCCTCAGACTCATGGAAACCATCATGCTTCTCGCTACCAAACTCTAATTTGATCAGCTGAACTATAGCATCTACTTGTTGTGCTTCTTTGACTTGTTGTCTCAACGTAGGCTTCACTTGCATGTGTGCTAACAGTACCGCCAACAAAGAGACTTCTAGATTTACATTCACTTTCCACAGAGACACGAGCATATCCCGCTTATGGAATATCAAAGAACTCAACTATGCTTTCTTCGTGGAAAGAGAAGAAGACTTCCTGCTAAGCTCATTCTCTACTACGTTTGCCTTATGTAAGGGGAGTGAGATCACCCCTTTACTAAAAATTTGAAGAATTGGCATCCATTCCAAACACATTCAGAGGTATGATGGAATGGGAAACATTGGTATACAAAAGACCATTAGAAAGGAGCAGAATAAAAAAATAACTGACTATATTCAATTTCATAAAAGGTTTACAAAATACATCAAATTCTCCCATTATGGTTTACATCAAGACACACAATCAGGATCTAGATAGAGGGAAGTCTAGACTACTACAATCTTGTCTCTAAGCAACATCTCCATCAACTGAGTCCAAGCCAAAAGCTATATACACCTTGTCTTGTTCATCACCTTGCTCATCACCTGGGTGGTTGGGAAAGAACCCAGCAAAAGGGAGAGGAAAACAAGGTATGCGTCAAATAATGAATAAGTACAAGAGAAAAGGAAATCATATGAAACATAAATATATTGAATCATCATAAGATGAGAGGGCTAAGAGAATGAGACACATAACAAAATAGATTCTTACCATTACAAAACATATAAGAAGTAGCATGAAAGATATTAATTGGACTACATTAACTAAGTAGGGTTGAGGCATCTACCAAACCTCAACCTATAGGTGAGGGGAGAATTCATACATTCCCAGTCACCTATCAAATTTTATAGGGGAGTAATAACACATTCCCCAGGGGGAGAATAAGACGTTCCCCAGGGCGATTATTTACATACCCTCTGTGGGTGGTTGTACAAAAGTACCACTACTATAGTTAAATAGCCAAATAAACCATAATGCTCAAGAAATAGTAAAGTGGCAAGATAAATCATCATATAATTACAACTTGGTGGTGGGGTTCCAAGACCCAAGAATAATGTTCTGAAACTAATTTATGAGGCAAGTATAGCAAAATATTCAAGAGTACATGAAATAGTGTTTAATAAAGCCTCATTATAGAAAAATAGGTTAAGGCACAATTATTCCCAACTTAAGGTGTAAATGCACATACATAAATAGGTATTGCACACACATAGCACATACCTTTCATTATGATTCATATTACCCACTTTCATCACTTGATTGAGTCCATGCTCAATTTTTCCTATTTTCGATTCGTATACATGTATTAGAATGATATATATGCATTAAGGTAGAGAAAACCCATATTTTTACTTTTTATAGAAAAACCTCGATTTAGACTATGAAAACATTGCCATAGACTTAGTTAGGTTCTTCTGATTAAGAAAACATATTTTTATGTTAACTTTGGAGTTATGATGATTAAGATGTAATTTTTATGGATTTTATGCATTAAATTCGTTTTACAAAATCACCCTTCGTAAAACCATGAAATAAGACCTTAAACATATTTTTATTATATAGATATTAATTTTACAATTTCAAAACATATTTATTTGTCAAATTTGGATAAGCAGTTTAGAAGATATGAATTTTGCAATACTGACCGATAGGAAATTGCCACATCATCAAACCGATCGAGATAATTAAAGAGAGAGGGAGAGGGAGAAAACACCATTTGACCCAAGATCAGGTTTTAAGTTTCTTAGATAACCAAACTAGATATTCTAGAGAAGATAAAATAGCAAGAAACAAAAACCTTAGAAGAACATGGTAAAAAGAGATGGAAATCATCGATTATCAACATAGAAGCATGGGTTTTAAGTATATACTAATCAATATATGAGAAGGGGGTTAACAAAACTTTCCTATAGGAATGTAAGAAGGTACAAACAGAAAGGGTCCCAAGATTAGAAGGTTTGGTTGCTCCAAGACAAGCTCCTTTCTTGAGCAAAGATCACCTTCTCCACTTTGGAGGTGCAAACCCTAGCAAAAGTGCATGGAGATGAGATGTTTTAGGGTTCTAGGTGGAGTTTTACCATGTAAGGTCATAGTTCCGACCTGGAAGAAGGTGGGAGGAATACTAAAAACATGAAAACAAGGAAGGAAGGGAGGAAACTTACTAGTTTTGGTCAAAATTACCAAGGAGGAGCTTTAGAAACCCTAATGGAGCAATTTGGAAGCCCTATGAGCCTTCTTCACCAAGGTAGGCTCCCTCTATTACCTTGGGACAAAAACTTCATGGCCAAATACAGAAGGAACTATTATCTAAGCTAGAGTAAAGAAAAGGAGAGAAAGATTTTTCTAATTGTGAGTTGGGAAGGGGTATACATGGCTATATATAGAAAGAGGTGAAGCATGAGGTGTCTTAAGGGACTTTCCATGTGTCTTTAGCCTAGGGATTGATGGTCATGCAAGAGGAAAGCTCATAGAGGATTCATGCATATCAAAAGTCGGTCCTAAGAGCACATATATCCTTCTAGGCCATCCCCACCATTTTTCAAGAAAGAAATAACCTCATTGGTTGATAGCTTTTAAGGATAAGCATCTTTATAAAGAGGGTAATCCCTATAATGCCCTTGGAAAGAAATACCATCAAACCAAGGTGAAACTAGGTTCTCCAATGGTTTAAAATCTCTTTAATGGTAAGGGAATATCTAAGGATTAAAATTCAGTAGATAATTTGCAAAGAAAACCTCCCAATTGGATAAATTGCATAAAAGTCCAAAATGTACCTAAAATTGCATAACTTGAACAAACAACATCCAAATCGAACCAAATTTGAAAATTAGGATCATTTTATGTTTTCAAATCATATCAAAACGTTACATTAAGGTTTAGAGCACTTGATTATGGCAATTAAGCTTTCACTGAGGTATATATGCATAAACCCTTATATTGGTACAATTAGTGAATAAATGTTCATTAAACCACTATAAATTCCACTAATTAAATAGAAAGGCCAATAAGGATAGAAATAAAAGGAAAATATGGGAAATAGGGTCAAAAGACAAAATTACAAAATTTGGTATGTTACAACACTCCACCCCTTAAAGAGGATTTCATCCCCGAAATCACAAGAAAGAAGGGAAGGGTGAGTGTGCAACATCTCATCACAAAACTTCAAGTTATTTCTCCAACCTTAACTTCTACCAAAGAACTCATCAACATATACTCCACAAGCATATCGACATAGGTTAGGTTATCAAGGTTCACCTAGGTTCCATTATTTAGATATTCTTTTTAGGAGATTTAACATTATTTACATTTTTGGCTTATTAAGATTATATTTATTATGATATCACATTATCATTATTATTCTTTTAATTGTGTCATGTCATATTTACTTTGTTTCCAAAAGAGTTATATTTCATTATTATGCTCGAAACCATATACATTTCTTATTTACCTCATTATGAGTTTTAACGTAATTAGAGTTTACTCAATTATCAATATACTTGATTATTATCCTTAATAATTGGATTTAGTCTCTATTATCAACATATTGAATTATAAAAAATTGCTTTGCATGAATTAAGACATTGTATCCAACTTGTTACAAGTAATACAAATAATGTCACATTAATCACTTATATCTATATTTACATTGTCACATTAACTTTCTTATTCACATTAATGTCATCATTAATAATTTTTTCTCATATTTATTCAGTTCTTATGATTGATTATGCACTTTTATGTGAATCAATTACTACTTATCCATATTGAAGTCATTATATATATTTAAGTGATCAAGGTGGGACATATTACAAATTGATTCACATTAAGTGACTAATCGTGTGTGTATTAGATAACAAGGTAACATACTATGCATTTCATATTAATGACTTGATTAATATGTGTAGATGATTATATATATCATTTATGTGTATCAAAGTATGTTAACTGATTATGAAACCTAATTTCATTAATGTATCATGAAAGGCAATAAGGATGTATATGTTAAGGTTAGATGATTACAACTTAGGGTTCAGGTTAATGTGATCACTAAATTTTACTTAGCATGTATTAAGTCTAAGATTAGGTTACAATTATCTTACTTGTCATTTCATTAGGGTTTATTGGTTTATGACATGGGCAACACCATGCATATCCATTAGGATTAATATGTGAGTTACTTATATTTTGTGCATTAGGTATTCATTAGGGTTAGAACATATAAATTATTCCTCAGATGATCATTATATGTTCATTAATATATAAACAAGCACGTTAGGCTATAACTATAACTTGTTTGGACCCCACTAAGGCTTCAAGCACAACAACCTCCTAAGTATGGGGTTAGGGTTTCTAAAGATAGTGTAGATATATTTCAAGATGTCATAGGGCTCCATCCCCCTAAAGAGGATTTCATCCTCAAAATCTAACCACCCAACATCATCAAACTAACTATACTCCACCCCTTAAAGGGTTCAACCTATCAAGCCAAACTACACTAGGGTTACAGGATGAGTCTAACTTAACCATGTACAAGATCCATCACACTTCCACTACACACTTTGATAGCTCACTTAACCCCAAACTTCAAAGTCTAGGTTCTAGGGATAACTGTCCAAACATGTGGTCCTATGGGCCATAAGGAAACCAGTCTTGGTATCCATCCTCAAACAAGTCACCATAAACCTAAAACTTAGGGTTTCCAAAGATATACAACATAGATGTCTAAGGTCACTATTGCCTAAAAGCAAACTATTTTGGACAATCCATTTCAGCTTAAGCCAGGCCAGTATCATATGGATCTGGGAGTCCTTGTAAACCAAGTAAGTGGCACAGAGGAAAATATTGCCAGCCCCCAGAACTTGATCCTTTCTAGACACCTTTGCTTCAACTTCATGCCCTAATAGTTTCCTAAAACCAAACCTAAACAACATTAAGTTATACATATTTTAGTCATGCGTATTTTAGGGTTTTATTCATCATGATACTAATGTGGAACTATAGGATCCTAAATCAACCTTTCATCATTTATAGATCAACTGTAGGGCAACCATGTCACCTAAAGGAACTATGTAAAGTAGGGATTCTAATTAGGAAGACAAAACTGAAATAGTAAGATTTTGATTACCATGGGCTTTGATACCATGCTGTAAGGGGAGTGAGATCACCCCTTTACTAAAAATTTGAAGAATTGACATCCATTCCAAACACATTCAGAGGTATGATGGAATGGGCATAAATATTCCAAATTTATTAAACATTGGTATACAAAAGACCATTAGAAAGGAGTGTAATGAAAAAATAACTGACTATATTCAATTTCATATTAGGTTTACAAAATGTATCAAATTCTCCCATTAGGGTTTACATCAAGACACACAATCAAGATCTAGATAGAGGGAAGTCTAGACTACTACAATCTTGTCTCCAAGCAACATCTCCATCAACTGAGTCCAAGCCAAAAGCTATATACTCCTTGTCTTGTTCATCACCTTGCTCATCACTGGGTGGTTGGGAAAGCATCCAGCAAAAGGGAGAGGAAAACAAGGTATGCATCAAATAATGAATAAGTACAAGAGAAAAGGAAATCATATGAAACATAAATATATTGAATCATCATAAGATGAGAGGGCCAAGTGAATGAGGCACATAACAAAATAGATTCTTACCATTACAAAACATATAAGAAGTAACATGCATGATATTAATTGGACTACATTAACTAAGTAGGGTTGAGGCACCTACCAAACCTCAACCTATAGGTGAGGGGAGAATTCATACATTCCCAGTCACCTATCAAATTTTATAGGGGAGGAATAACACATTCCCCAGGGGGAGAATAATACGTTCCCCAGGGCGATTATTTACATACCCTCTGTGGGTGGTTGTACATAAGTACCACTACTATAGTTAAATAGCCAAATAAACCATCATGCTCAAGAAATAGTAAAGTGGCAAGATAAATCATCATATAATTACAACTTGGTGGTGGGGTTCCAAGACCCAAGAATAATGTTCTGAAACTGATTTATGAGGCCAGTATAGCAAAAGATTCAAGAGTATATGAAATAGTGATTAATAAAGCCTCATTATAGAAAAATAGGTTAAGGCACAATTATTCCCAACTTAAGGTGTAAATGCACATACATAAATAGGGATTGCACACAAATAGCACATACCTTTCATTATGATTCATATTACCCACTTTCATCACTTGATTGAGTCCATGCTCAATTTTTCCTATTTTCAATTCGTATACATGTATTAGAATGATATATATGCATTAAGGTAGAGAAAACCCATATTTTTACTTTTTATAGAAAAATCTTGATTTAGACTATGAAAACATCACCATAGACTTAGTTAGGTTCTTTTGATTAAGAAAACATATTTTTATGTTAACTTTGGAGTTATGATGATTTAAGATGTAATTTTTATGGATTTTATGCATTAAATTCGTTTTACAAAATCACCCTTCGTAAAACCATGAAATCAGACCTTGAAAATATTTTTATTAGATAGAGATTAATTTTCTAATTCCAAAACATATTTATTTGTCAAATTTGGATAAGCGGTTTAGAAGATATGAATTTTGCAATACTGACCAATAGGAAATTGCCACATCATCAAACTGATCGAGATAATTAGAGAGAGAGGGAGAGGGAGAAAACACCATTTGACCCAAGATCAGGTTTGAAGTTTCTTATATAACCAAACTAGAGATTATAGAGAAGATAAAATAGCAAGAAACCAAAACCTTAGAAGAACATGGTAAAAAGAGATGGAAATCATCGATTATCAACATAGAAGCATGGGTTTTAAGTATGTACTAAGCAATATATGAGAATGGGGTTAACAAAACTTGCCTCTAGGAATGTAAGAAGTTACAAACAGAAAGGGTCCCAAGATTATAAGGTTTGGTTGCTCCAAGACAAGCTCCTTTCTTGAGCAAAGATCACCTTCTCCACTTTGGAGGTGCAAACCCTAGCAAAAGTGGATGGAGATGAGATGTTTTAGGGTTCTAGGTGGAGTTTTACCATGGAAGGTCATGGTTCCGACCTGGAAGAAGGTGGGAGGAATATTGAAAACATGAAAATAGGGAAGTAAGGGAGGAAACTTACTAGTTTTGGTCGAAATTACCAAGGAGGAGCTTTAGAAACCCTAATGGAGCAATTTGGAAGCCCTATGAGCCTTCTTCCCCAAGGTAGGCTCCCTCTATTACCTTGGGACAACAACTTTGTGGCCAAATATAGAAGGAACTATTATATAAGCTAGAGGAAAGAAAAGGAGAGAAAGAGTTTTCGAATTGTGAGTTGGGAAGGGGTATACATGGCTATATATAGAAAGAGGTGAAGCATGAGGTGTCTTAAGGGACTTTCCATGTGTCTTTAGCCTAGGGATTGATGGCCATGAAAGAGGACAGCTCATAGAGGCTTCATGCATATCAAAAGTTTGTCCTAAGAGACAATACATCCTTCTAGGCCATCCCCACCATTTTTCAAGAAAGAAATAACCTCATTGGTTGATAGCTTTTAAGGATACACATCTTTATAAAGAGGGTAATCCCTATAATGCCCTTGGAAAGAAATACCATCAAACCAATGTGAAACTAGGTTCTACAATGGTTTAAAATCTAGTTAATGGTAAGGGAATATATAAGGATTAAAATTCAGTTGATAATTTGCAAAGAAAACCTCACAATTGGGTAAATTGCATAAAAGTCCAAAATGTACCTAAAATTGCATAACTTGCACAAACAACATCCAAATCGAACCAAATTTGAAAATTAGGATAATTGTATGTTTTAAAATCATATCAAAAAGTTGGATTAAGGTTTAGAGCACTTAATTATGGTAATTAAGCTTTCACTGAGGTATTTATGCATAAACCCTTATATTGGTACAATTAGTGAATAAATGTTCACTAAACCACTATAAATTCCACTAATTAAATAGAAAGGCCAATAAGGATAGAAATGAAAGGAAAAGATGGGAAATAGGGTCAAAAGACAAAATTAAAAAATTCGGTATGTTACACCTTACTTGGGTGGTATTCGATTGTGCAATCATAATCACTAATTAACTCCATCTAGTGTCACTGACGCATGTTTAGCTCAGTTTGCGAGAAGATGTACTTCAAGTTCTTGTGATCCGTAAAGATCTGACACACTTCCCCATAAAGATAATGTCTCCAAATCTTTAATTCATGAACCACCGCTACCAACTCCAAATCATGTGTCAGATAGATTTCCTCATGTTTCTTAAGTTGTCGAGAAGCAATAGAAACCACATGATCTTCTTGCATCAGCACACAACCTAAGCCCTTCTTGAAAGCATCACAGAAAACAACATAGCCTTTCCCTTTCTCTGGCAACACTAACACTGGAGCACTTTTCAGCTTCTCCTTTAATCTATGAAAAGCATGCTGACACCGATCATCCCATACAAAAGGTACATCCTTTCTGGTCAACCTCGTTAAAGACAACACTATCACACTGAAGTTTCTTATAAACCTCTAGTAGTATCCTGCTAAACCCAAAAAAATACGGACTTCAGTCGGAATCTTCGGTTCCTCCCACTCTGCTACTGACTCCACCTTCTTGGGATCCACTCTGATTCCTACCGCAGAGATCACATCACCCAAGAAAGTCACTTCCTTCAGATAGAACTCACACTTACTGAACTTGGCATACAACTGATGTTGTCGAAGAAGAGTCAACGTTTTTCGAAGGTGATGTTTGTGTTGTTGACTGTCTCAACTATAGATTAAGATATCATCTATGAAGACTAAAACAAACTGATCTAGGAACGGATGAAACACTCTATTCATCAGATCCATGAATGTTACTGGCGCATTGGTTAGCCCGAATGGTATAACCACAAACTTGTAGTGCCCTTACCTTGTCCTAAAAGTTGACTTTGGTATGTCATACTCTTTGATCCTGAGTTGATGGTATCCAGACCACATATCGATCTTTGAGAATACTATCACACTGTGCAACTGATCAAACAGGTCATCTATCCTCGATAAAGGATACTTATTCTTGATTGTAACCTTGTTCAACTGTCGGCAATCTATGCACAAACGCATAGATCCATCCTTCTTCTTTACGAATAGAAATGGAGCACCCCAGGGTGATGTGCTCGGTCTGATGAATCCTTTATCAAGCATCTCTTGTAACTGTTTCTTCAGCTCTGTCATCTCTACTAGAGCCATCCTATATGGTGTCTGAGCAACTGGTTGTGTTCCTGGTACCAGATTGATCTCAAAATCAATCTCTCCAGGTGGAGGAATACTAGGAAACTCATCAGGAAACACATCCGCAAACTCTCTGACAATAGGCACATTCTGAAGGCTAGAACCTTTTGCCTTGGTATCCACAACATGAGCCAAGAACGCTATACAACCTTGTCACAAAAACTTCTCTACCACCATTGCTGACACCAAACACATCAGAAGAATCTTCCTATCTCCTTGGAAGATCCACTTCTCACTACCATCAGCAAACACCGCCTGCTTGGAACCACAATCCAATACAACCTTATACCTTTCCAAGGTATCCATTCCAAATATTACATCAAATCCATGCATATCAAGTGGTATGAGATCCACTTGTATGTTGTGTCCCAAAAAAGATAGAACACAAGATGGACACACTTCTCGAAGCAACACAGGACCAACAAGAGGGGTTTCTAACAACAAGCTATCCTTCTTACAACTAACAGGTAAAAGACATCTATCAAGCATACTACATGTGATAAAAGAGTGTGTAGCACCTGAGTCAACCAAAACAGATATAAAGCAAGAAGAAGACAAATTAGAATGAAATAACACCATCTGACATATAACTACTCATGGGTTGACTATCACCTCTGGCTGACTCATAGCATAGAATTGAGCAGTGGCTTGCTGTCGTCCTCATCCTCTGCTTCCTTGAGCAGACGATCCTGCTTGTGATGCTTGGTTGCATCCTCTCCCTCTGGCACCATTAGATTGTTGTCTATATGATCCTTGCTGACTCTGCCTTGGCTGTTGCGTCACTTCAACGTCTCCACAGAGATAGCATGACCATCCCTCTAACTACGGCCTAGACGGCCCTATCACTGCTACTGAAGCTATAATGTAGGCTCTAGATGGTGAATAACCACACCCTCTTCCTTTACTTGGTGACCACTGTGATGGCGCACTAGAACCTTGCATCACAGAAGGTGTAGAAAACCTCGGCTTCTTGTGGCCATCAAACCTCTGTCTCTAAAACTAAGCAGGACTTTTCTTGGACATGGTCTCTCTCTTTTCCCAGACCAATCATTCAATCCTTCGAACAGACTCCACAAATGTGGAAAACTACTCCCAGTTTTCTAAAGAAGCAGTAGGTGTCAACAACTCGACACTCAAACCTTTCTCAAACGCCAATGTTTAGGTATGGTTAGTTGGTTTAAGGAACGATCATCTAGGATGATGTCCAATTGTTCTTCATCAGGGAACATTAACATTGGCATAGAGGCCCAATTCATAGTCACTATTGTGGGTGGATAGAGACTGAAAAATATAAGTACTAACAATTGTAAGTATATATAACGATGTTATAAATTTTCAGAAAAAGTAGTATAACATTAGTTATCCTTTTTTTTCTTATCATAACCAACTTTATTGTGGTAGTCATGATAGATTGAAAAGAAATATAAGAGAGGAGATCATGTCATATATCTTTGCAAATGGTCCAATGTTCACCAATCCTTCATTGTTGTGTGATTAGCAGTTGGTAATGAAGATCTATTTCCAACCACTGCTCTTATTTAGTCCCACCCAAATTGATGGAATTCCATATTGTTAGTTATCATAACCAAGTTTTCAATATCTAAACTGAAGAAGTTGCCATCAAAATCTAGACAACAAATCATTGGCAATTTGATAACAAACCATGGTAGAGAGAATACGTTCACGACTACAATTTTGAAAAACTACAACAAACATATAATGAGGAAATTGTATACAATGAATGTACCAGACCAATTGCAGACTCCTAATGCACGTATCAATGACTGCAAAGTCTATCATACATCTTGCTTGGCACATGAAAGAGAAACATGTTCAGTTGTATTGGCCCAAGTGGAAAGCAAACCCTATTAGGGATAGGTTTAAATCTGACTCACAAGCACTATTTGGCAAATAGTTTGGCTAAAACTAAAGTAGGCATACAAATTGTGGTCTGCACTGAACTAATTGCATTGGATGTACTGAAAATGTCATGCCCCACACAGTAAAGTTGTGACATCAACAAAAGTCAAACCTAAAATTGGAAATGCACACTACACATTTTAGCACAATTGTGTATGAATGCAAAACAATACTGAACTGAATTAGGATCAATCATAGGGATTGGTTAACTGAATTACCATTGACATCTACTTGTTTAGAAAATAGGTTAAGCCAAGGTCAGCACACATTAACAACCACAGTAAAGCCTCATCATGATTTACAGACCAGTTGTAGACTCCTAACACATGTATCAGTGACTGCAAAGTATGTCATGTAACTTGATTTACACATGAAAAAGAGCCATGTTTAGCTACATTGGCTCAAATGGAAACCAAACCCTATTAAACGTAGGTCTAAATCCTACTGATGGCCACAATTTGGCAAACAACTTAGCTAAAAATGAACTAAGAATACAAAATGTGGTCAGGCCTGAATGTATCAGGATTATGAGATGAAACTACAACAACAATAATATGACCCAAATTGAGGAAAATGTGGCATGAAACGAAGTGGTGGTTCATATCCATGGAAAAATCATATCAATCCAATCCATATAAGAAAAACACAACTAAATCTAAGCATGGGAAAAATCAGTAAATCTTAAGTTAAAATCTCTATTGAAATCATGTATAATTTGGCTTAGGAAAATATTTTGTACCCAACCTAGAATGATAGAAAGTAACATGGAAAACATGCTTGACATTTGTGGGAAATCCATTCATGTATGGATTGGACGTGTTTTTAAACTAAACATGGACAATGATAAGGAATTTAGGTTTAAATTGTCTTAGGAAAAGCCTCCTCTGCTTATATAGGGATAAATTTTGAATGACAATGCATGATGAAGTAAAAATAGGGAGACAAATATGTTGGCCACATGTGATTCATAGGGGCTACATTCTGATGCAGGTCATAGGTCCATGAATGTGAAGGAATGCATACTAATATGAAAATTCATACTGACCCCAGGTCAACAAGTAGTAGTCCCACAAAAAATCTAGGCCAGGTAGCGAGGGACGGTGATTCAGGTTACATTAGCACACATTTATTTTTTCCAAAAACATTGTGAACATGTCCACAAACATTAAGGAATGCATACCAATCAATTGTAAACCATGCTCTAAAGAGTAACCTAAAATATTGGAAAATACATGAGTCATAGGTCCATGTATTTGGGTTAGTTTTACCTAACTTTAATTTGTCAAATAATATTGACCATGGGTCAAATATAAAGGACTCCATGATTTAGGAAAATGTGGCATAAAACCAAGTGATGGTTCGAATCCATCTGAAAAATCATCACAATGCATTTCAGAACATTAAACATCAAGGTGCAATTGCATGGGCAAAAAGAAATTCAGACTATTTGGAAAGTCAGACACAAAACCAGACACAAATTGGTATAATATTTTGTAATATTTATGTCAAAAGGGTTCCCATCATTTGAAAAACAACCTACTGTGTACAAAACACAAAACTAAACACATATCAGTATAATTTGTTAATAAAAAGCAACCTACTATTGATACATCAAAAAGATAGACCTAAATGCATAGGGAATGGTTGACTGAATTACCATGTTGGTCATTACATGACATGGTCCAAAAGGCACCAATTTTAGTTTAAATAGATAAACAACAAAATATAGGTTTTATTGGGTTTTTTAATTTATCTCTGGTATTAATTCATCAAAACTTTCCAAAATGGTATGATTATATTTCATCATTCATTTTTTTGAAAGTTGAAATTTGAACACATTAGCGTTCCCCATATTATAACGGTGGACCACATATCCTTAGTTTAGTTGGCGATCATGTATGTAGACGTCCTTTAATTTCATTGTTTGGTTTTGCTTTAGTATATATTTCTCAATATGTTTGTTAACTTTAATCGGTCCAAAAAACACCAAAACTATTGGTGAAAATTGAGTTCTTTACATAGCTATGGAAATTTCAAATAAGTGTGACATAATTAGTTTTTATGTGTTGTATCTATTTAGTTATCATTATATATGGTTCATTTCTATATAAATTATTATTATTATTTTTAATGAACCTAGATATATTACTCCCATCATGTCGATTGCATTTTCTATTTTGCGTCCAAAATTTCACTTATCCTTACTCAAAACACAACATCCACTTAGTTTTCTAAAATAACACAAAATTTTAAAGTCTAGTCCTTGATATTTTATAAATCAAAACATAGGATAATTTCACACCCACACCAGACAATTTTATTATACAAAATGACAAATGTGGAGCATAGGGCATATTCTATATTATCTACTGATGGGTGAAATCAAAAATCAACATGACTGACTATTCTAACAGCAAATCCGTTTGCAAACAACAAAATTATGAATTATCCCCAACATCATGTTCACAATGAAATCCAAATGAGATCATTGTCTAATAAGCAAGAGTGATTTTAACCATAATCCAAATACAAACTAGAGAAACATAGTTAACAGGGCTCAATCCAAGGGAAGAAAGCTTTCACAATGAGCAAATATTTGAACACGAGTGAGGTTAGAAGCAAAAAAACACCATCGAATTAGCAAACACCATCCACTGTGAATGAATCAACATGGATACATCATCCATGGTGAAAGAATCAACATGGATACATCATCCATGATGAATGAATCAACCAAAAAATAAGAAGTACATTTAAATTGATGAAATGCAACCAAAAGAAGCAAACAAGGAAATTTGGCAGGTCTGATTAGTAAAAAATGGGAAGAAGTACATTTAAATTGATGAAATGCAACCAAAAAAAAGTCGAAATGCACCCAATCGACGACAACATACTTCTTCAAAAAGTTGTAAAGCTTGAATGGTTGCCTGAAGAGGAATTGGACTAAGGTGATCGGCGTCCCTCACTCGAGCTCACCGATGCCAGAGGGGAAGATTGAGTCTGCAGCGGTGCTTCAGCTAGGATCAGTCTAAATAGGCGGTGAAGGAAGGTTGAATGAT
Source organism: Alisma plantago-aquatica (assembly GCA_963693085.1). Lineage (NCBI taxonomy): Eukaryota > Viridiplantae > Streptophyta > Magnoliopsida > Alismatales > Alismataceae > Alisma > Alisma plantago-aquatica. The sequence goes on from OY856409.1 coordinate 555,567,599, forward strand.
GCCTGCCTATGCTCTTCCCGACGACAGATGGTTGGCACTCCGCGCGTGGCTGGCAAGTTGGCACTCCTCCACTGGCAATTAGCACACATCGCACTGCCACCAGTCTCCATGCGATCCACTATCACCTATCTAGGGCGACGATCGTCCAAGACGCTCCACACGCTGGTCTAGCTTGTGAGCGCATGAGGAATTAGGGAGAGTGGAGAGCTAGATCAATCGGACTCTGAATTGTCACGATCTTTTGGAGCACGAGGGGGAAAACTTGGAGCGGGAAGTAAATATTGTGTTACCAATTACTTTCTAATTTGGTATGGCAATTTATGATTTCCACTAATTAAAAATAAAAATGCCTTTAATGTTATGTCCTTTTTAGAAACTCTATAATAGGTTGTTTAGAGGCATTTTAATTAAAAATGCTTGTGTATTAGAAAGATAGTGGCTTTTTTTTATAAAATCTACTAGAATAAATGCCACTACTAGGTAATTTTTCTGTAGTGATTGGTGAAGTAAAAGCAATTGATCGACAGACCCCATTCAGCCAAACGACCAATGGGTTGATAGATAAGCCTTTATCCAAAGAATTGACAAAAGACTGCCAAGTTATGATCGACAGATCTATCAAGCACCAACTTGTTGAGCAACATAACCTCGATAGAAACCTATCATAGAAATATCTATCAAGAAATTTAATCTCTCACCTATAAAAGAAACGTTAACAATTCACTTTGTCGACAACGACACTGACAGATAATTGTCGTACAAAGATGTCAAACAAAACCCTTGACACTCCTGTCGAGGAGTCATCCTGACGGCACCAGTCGACACAATTGAATACTAATAAGCACCTATAAAAGAACCATCTTGTCGATGCCTTAAAAAGAGAGACAATACTATTAGATGACAAAGACTTGTCAAAGAAGTACTTCATCGACATTGAGTGTCAACATTGGAGGTCGATTCCACGTGGATCAGTCATCTCGATAGGCCATGGGTCAAAGACTATAAATATACCCCCATGGCGTCACTTGAAAGGATCTTGGATCCCCAAAGTCATCAGAGTCGAAAGGTTGCCGCCAAGTTCCAGAGCCCAAGGATGAGAGCCACTCGATCAGTCTACTCTTGTTGACCTAGTTGTCGACCTCTTCCCTTGGTGGCTCAATTCATCACCATCAACGGTTCGACGGACCTACTTGTGCTAGGGCAGGATTGAAGGGAGGAGGAAAGTGTCGACCTTGTTGTCGGCCACTTACCTGATCAGCTAAAAGGTTGGTAGATCGGTCACTCGATCTACCTTTGTATCGACCCCTTCCTCTTATTTCCTTATCATGACTTATTTAGGTTGTAATCTGTTTGTTTCTGTTGTCATGTGTGGCTAAACTCCATAACTTGGATTGGGAGTAGCCGCCAGGCCCTCCCAACCATGTAATTGTTCATCTTTCTATTTTATTGTGTATGTTCTTTAAAGTTTTGTGTGTATACTCTTGTTTTATTGTGTCAACTGATGATTAGCTACCCTCTTCTGATGTTTGATATGAATATTGTTTGTAACACCCCGCCATCACACAAACAATGAGATGACACGTGAAAATGTGCGGAACCACATATTACCGAAAACACATGTTAATTAAAACTGATTGCGGAAATCATACATGAGAGAACTTTTGCATCTAGATCATACAGGGAAACATGTTATATAAACATTCAAAAGCCATGTTATAGGTCCATAGATTATCGAAACCAGCTGTGCTGTCAGCCCCAGAGTTCAACACCTATTTATACATACAGAACGGCCATGTACTGCGGGCAGCAGGATATACAAAAATTACAATAGCTATTCATCGTGAAACGTCGTCAAACACCTCCGAGGACCTGAGTGTATAGGGATGAATCTAGGACGCTATTACAAAACCACCAAAACAACATCATGTCCATCTCTTGCCTTCTACTGCTCCTCTTGCTGCTCAACTGCAACCCCACGACCACCACCACGTCTAGAACGATCACCTAAAAAGGTCGTAAACCAACGGGGTGAGACACACAGTCCCAGCGAGAAACATAACTCCCCACTGAAACTATAAAACCTTGGAAGGTTAAGGCAACAACAGATAACAATTAAAACATATCACAAGAGCACCATACTGAGCAAGGCTATTATTACCATCAATCTTACCAAGATATCCGGGAGGTATATAACCAAGTATTTCTTTATGGAACATGATTGACAAGATAAGCTTTATAAGAACTTATCACAAAATATACAGATCGTACAAACAATGGAAATGTATAACTAGATCAGCTATATAAGCAAGGCCTCAAACAATGTTCCGTATTTTGTTCTAAACAAGATATACTTATTCGGCTGGATTACGTTTTATTATGCCCTGAGGAAGTGAGCCTTCCCTGCTCAAATCCAACCATCGGCTGTGAAGCCCAATCCGTTGCCATACAAGGTCTAAGGAGGTCTGGACTCCATGACCTCACCTTCTCGTGGTCAATACACGAATCATCAAGCAAGACCGCAGTCTTATGCTTATAGGGCCTCAGCCTCTGGGTCAGCTCCGCAAGCTACCCATATCTCTAGCTCACCTCATCATACGTGCTAGTACATTTATCCGAGCCATGAACACATCATGCTCATCACCACATATCCTAAGCCATGGGCATGTTCACCATGCTCCATATATCCTGAGTCTGCAACCATAGTTGCACTCAATCCTCCTATTTTAGGCTAGGGGAAACCTCGCATATTCATCAATATGCACTCCAGGTAATCCTGTAGGATAAACCTATTTCACCATCACCAAATACTGACGGTAATGGATCTATGTCCAGGGCAACTATGTGAGAGATTCATCTGTAATTAGTTAATGCATTTTAAATAGATTTTTGGGGTAATCAAGTTATATTGAACAACCAATCATATATAGAATATGAACAACATTAGATATCATTGTATTGATGTTATACTACCTTTGTTGTTCTCATTACCCTCAACAGTCATCATATCACCATGGGACATCAATCCCTCATACATCACACAATGCCACTACCTCTCAAGGCTTTCACATCATACATCATCATGGGATCTCAATCCCTCTGTCACATATTGCCACTGCCTCTCAAGGCTTTCAACATTATGCATCAACATCTAGGGAATGTATTCCTCACTAGGCACTTAGCCTCAATCAGGTCCTCAGACATTCCACATTATACTTGCTATTGCATGTTGTCTGAGTTATTATTATTGCACATTCATCAAGTTCTACATAAAGCACATAACCATAAAATCACCACATCTCTTACCTGGCTATGAATTCAATACACCTACATGGTTAGCTTGCATAAAAAGAGATAACCGGATTACCAAGCATGGAACATATTGGGATTATCATGCTATCAGGAATGCAGGTGTACAAAATTGGAACATCATCCATGTTCATATATACCTGAGATTTAGGGTTGTGAATGCAAGCAATGCAATTACATTATCATTACCAAACGGTGAGCACCCATCATGCCCCATATCTCCTGAGCATATCTTTGATCATCATATCATCCATATTAAGGTTTATACATTGGTATAATCTTTCATCATTATGAACATTTGTAGATTAATGTCATGACTGGTGTATTCATCAATACACCACAGCTTATCAAATCAAGGCACATCATCCCTCAGGATTATCTTAAGGATCATACACCATGACCCACCATCCAACCTTATCAAAGGTTCATCTATCATTACCCATCAAAACCACTACACAAAGGTCAACAACCCATCTCATCTTGGTTCATCATACTTTTATTATTATACATGAGCACACATCATGGACCATACTGGTGATCTTATACATGTGTTACATTATTATGTGTAGTAATCATCATACATGTGGGCTCTGATCTCCAAACCATGATATAAACACGATTCAAACTTAGCGGAAGCGATTCGATTAACAGCGGAAGACAAAAATCACAGGAAATTAAAACTTTTTGAAACAAGAGCTTGAATCCATAAAAGTTTTTTTCATAACAAGAGATTAACTGTTTACATCTCATGATAATTACTTCTTGAGTAATTATATACAACAAGACACAAAATCTCAAGAACTCATAACAAAAGACTCCAAGACCTGAGAGTACAGAGGACACATAGGACTGACTCTAATTACACCACATGGCAGGCTAAATCTCCACCTGAGATTTACTGCTGCTCCTAGTGGTGCTGCTGCTGCTGGGACTGGTCACCTGTAGACCGGTTCCTCCGTCTCCGACGTCCACCTAAAAAGTTGAAGTCTACGGGGTGAGACAATTTTACATAATTGTCCCAGCGAGAGTTATAACTCTTCGCCAAAAGCTTTATTATAACATTAAAGAATATCTTAAGCAGTAAAGCTTTCAAAGTATTCAATAGCAGTTGCAGCTATAAACAAGAGCTCAACATTTATGAGACATGAAGAATATAAGCACTATTACAGTGTATCATCAATCAACTAACTCGTAGTTATCTCTAACATGTATACTACGTGGTTGATTATGTTTTACAAACAATATTATGCCCTGTGGAGATGAGGCATACCACTCATACTCCAACTGATTGCTAAGAAGTCACATCAGTATCATACATAGGTCATTAAGAGAGCCGGATTGTCATGACCTTCACCTTCCTCAGTCAGTAAGAGGATCACTTGTAGGACATCTTGTGTCTCTACTATTATAGCTCACCAGGGTAAACTGGTCCTTCGCTATTCTAGAGTTACAGTGGCGTTATGTACTCTCTTTGTCATCAGGAGATTTCATGTTTATCTCCACTGATACGGATATCTATGTTTTCTTCATCATCAGGAGGTTTCATGTTTACCTACTACTGATACGGTTTGGGATTGTAGTGAAGGATTGACGGATTACATATCTACATCAATTTCCTACACTAGGATGTAAGGTTCTACACATCCATATACCCCACATACTCAATAGTATGTGATCCAGGAGTTCCCTTAGGAAAACCTGTTTCACCATCATTTGATCTCTGACAATGATGGGTCTATGATCAGGGCTCTACATTATACTTGATTAGTTAGGTACATTCAGTATTCATTTAACATCACACATTGTTCTTCAAACAATAACATTAGCATAACAGCTATAAAAGGAGAATACTAAATGTAACAAGCCTAACTCACATCAATCATCATTTCTCATTATACTCATCACAAGTCATCTCTAAAGCATGACTTTGATGGTATTCATGGCTCTCACAGCCCATTATTATCATAGAATGCCACTGACAAGGCATCAAGATACTTTACTTATTCATAAAGCTAAAAATATGCCTTTAATGAATATAGTATCATCATCCATACCTGGATATGATCACCTCCATATCAGAACCTGCATGGTTAATTCAACTAATAAAGGTAATTCAAAACAATGATTATACTTTCCACTCTTGTCATAAGAGCTAAGTTCTTGATTCTTATCAAATAGAGTTTAATACTCATATAACATGTCATCACCTTTGAATTAGGGTTTACTATTCACATCACATGTCATTACCCTTGAATTAGGGTTTACTATTCACATCACATGTTATTAACCTTGAATTAGGGTTTACTATTCACATCATATGTTATTACCCTTGAATTAGGGTTTACTATTCACATCATATGTTATTACCCTTGAATTAGGGTTTACTATTCACATCACATGGTGAATTGAACTCATAACATCATCATGTATGAGGAACATCATCATTGATGCTCTCAGATTAGCTTAAGATTCATCATATATCATAATTAGGGTTTCCATGATCTCACATAGGTGGATCATACCCTAATCATGCACATTCATGTGTATTGAAGGTTCTTTACTTGAGTTTCCACCCAAAAAGGGTACTTTCTCTCTCTTAAGGTACTTTCTCTCTCTTAAGATACTTTCTCTCTCCTCATACTAGTAGATGGTGATAACACCACTCTAGATCAGGTTGGGTTAAGTCCTCATGGGCTAACATAAGCTAAAACATCACTATCATGTGATTAGGGTTTGATTTGAACAAGGTATTACTCAATTGAACCCATCAAGGTATTTTGGTAATTCACCCCATTGATCACCATCATGGTTCAATTCATTAGTCACTTAATCCCTTAATATCCTAGGTTATCATTAGGGTTTATATTAGAGCATCATTGAACCATTAACATCTTCAAGTGATTAAGTGAAAACAACCTTTGAAAACCTCAAACGGTTTCAACCTTCAACCTCCAAACGGTTTGAGACCGTTTGGATGAGTTGACCATTTTCTAGGGTTGACTCCAAGACCGTGTGACCTTCCAGGTCGTTTGCCCAAACCGTGTGAGGGTGTAGACCGTTTAACAAGTTTGACTTCAAGACCGAGATGGCTTACACGGTTTGAGACCGTTTGGTGTCTCTCGATCTTGAGATCGTTTGAGTCCAAACGGTCTTGAGACCGTGAGGCCTCACTCGGTCTTGAGACCGTGTGACCTCAAACGGTCTTGATACCATGAGGTCTCAAACGTTCTTGAGACCGTGAGGCCTCAAACGGTCTTGATACCGTTTGGTCCACTTGGTCTCAAACCGTTTGGACCTCCACCATGGTTCAAAGATTTCAATCGTTTATGATTATCAATGTTGAAGCCTCCAAATGGTCAAAGCCATGGTAACCACTTATAGATTGAGTTAATTAGGGTTATGCTTAACCAAATGGTCACTCAATTGACCCTCAATTGTTATCCAATTAGGGTTGAAGTTGGTTCAATTAAGGTCCATCAACGTTCAACCATCAACACTCAACAATGTGAATCAACACAAGGTTGAACCCTTCAATTGAGCTCCAATTGGGCCCAAACTTGGTCCAAACGGTCTTGAGATCGTGTGGATGAACTCCACACGGTCTTGAGATCGTTTGCCCAAGATTTCATCAAAATCTAATGTGATTTGATAGGAGTTGAACCTTGATTGAGTCTCAATTCAGTATTTTGATTAATTCAATAACCTATTGCAATTGGGCCCTCAATTGATCAAATTACCTTAACCCTAGACCTCCAAACGGTCTTGGGTTGTCACCACACGGTCTTGAGACCGTTTGGATGAGTTCCAAACGGTCTTGAGACCGTATTCCCATCCAACTTTTGTATTCTAGTGTAAGTTCTTCAAGGTTGGATCTATTGAGTTGATCATCATATCCATACTTAATTGCAATGTAATTTGGTATCTTTGTGCTTTCAGTTGGTCAACTATACTTGACCCCAGACCTTCACACGGTCTTGGGTGATTCCCCACACGGTCTTGAGACCATTTGATTGATCCCCAAACGGTCTTGAGACCGTTTGGGTCAATCAACCCAAAAACACTAAGTTATTCATTGAGATTTCAGTACTGATTTCAATTAGGGTTTACCCTAGTAATCATCCTTCAACTCTTAGCTCGTTTGGAATTAGTCCATCAAATTTGGTGAGTTGTTAATAAACATTATTTTGAACAGTAATATCATACGGTCAATGCTTGGTCAACGTTTTTACACGGTCTTGAGACCGTTTTCCCAAAAAGGGCGATTTCAACAGATTGGAAATCAGGAGTAAATTCAATTAAAGTTGTTGATTAAAAAGGCCATATCTCACGATTCCTTTGGAGTTATCATCTCAACTTTTGTGGGTGATTAGCCTACATAATTATGAACAGAAATATTATACGGTCCATGCTCGGTCAACGCGGCTAAATGGTCTTGAAGACCGTTTGCCCTTACACGGTCCTGAGACCGTTTGCTCACTACACGGTTTTGCAAACCGAGAGAGCAATTTGTGGAGACCGTTTAGTAAAGTGAAAAGTAGTGGATTAACTTTGGAAATGACTTATTCATCTCCTAGCTCAAGAATAGCAAGGATTTCTCACGGATTTTCTTGAAAAGTAGCAAAGGAAGGTAGAGAAGAAGAAGAACTATCATCTAAAAGCATAAACGAGATGTATATAACAAAGCATAGGTTTAGAGTTATAAAACCCGCCTAAAGCTTGCTCCTTGAGCTCCAAGCTTTCGAGCTCCAAGCTTTTAATGGCTTCCTTGAGTTTCCACAGGTCGGCCAAGGTGATCCTTCCAAGGAAAGTTGAGAAGAGATGGCTAGAAAGGTAGAGCTATGTGAGCTAGCCATCAATTTGACCTTGAATTCGAGTTCTAACCATGAACTTAAGAAAAAGGGAGGATTCAAACCTACCTTGCCCTCCTTGGTCGTCCTCCTGAGCTCCACAGCTCCTCTTTAGTCGGTTTGGGTGAATAGAACAGTGAAAGGAACGAAGGGAGGGTTTCCTTGCTAAGTGAAGTGGAGAGTATATATACTTGGGGTGAGATTTTCAACATAAGCTCATAAGTTATCCATATTTTCAACTAAGTCCCTCCATCCTTCTATGCTCGTCCCTTCATATTAATTCTAAGGACAAACCTTCTTCTAAGGTCAAGAAATGAGGGAAAAGAAGATCAACCTATTAGTTAAGCATACACATAAAAGGGCTATAGCACATACACCTTGATTATTCAATCACAAAGGTGTTTTTTTCATAACTTGATTAATCAATTGAAGTCACCTTTCATCATTTCTTCTCTAAATGATGACAAGAGTCTTAAAAGATATTTTAGATGATGTATTTTACAAGTTGCACCCCTCAAATTGGGTAAATTGCACTTTTCTCCAATTTAGGGTTTTCAAGCACCGGGATTGCTTCCACAGCTGCACCTTGGTGCCCAAGCTTGGGAAATCCCTCAAACCTTACCATCATCATTCTCATGATGTCTCAACATCAGAGGAACATCTCAACATGTGAATATTGCAAGTTAACCCTTCTAACTGGGTAATTTGCACATAAGTCCCCGTATTACAAAACAATGCTACAACTTTATATAAAAAGGAGCAAAAACTGAAATATATGTTTCTGAGAAACTTAATTACATGCCCAAAGTTAATCACAAGGATTTAATTACATATTTAGGCAAAACACCTAGGGTTAACTCATAACCCAGGTCAGGGATGTTACAAATTATCCACCCCTTACAAGGATTTCGTCCCCGAAATCAATAAAAAATACTAAGAGAAAAGGGCAGGATACTTCCTTCTCATCTCATCCTCTAATTCCCAAGTGGCTTCTTCAACACCACGGTGGTTCCAGAGGACTTTCACAAGACTTATATCTTTCTTCTTTAACCTTTTAATTCTATTATCAAGGATTGACACTGGTCCCTCCTCATAGGATATATCATCATTCAATTCTACCTCCATAGGTTGTAGAACTGACTCGGTGTCTGGGTGACATTTCTTCAGCATAGAAATGTGAAACACAGGATGTAACCTCTGTAACTCTGGTGGCAGCTCTAGTCTATATGCTACCTTTCCAATCCATTCAATGATTGGATAAGGCCCCATAAATCTAGGAGATAACTTCCCTTTCCTTCCAAAACGAAGGACCCCTTTCCAAGGCGAGACTTTAAGATATACTCTGTCTCCAACCTGGAACTCTAAGGGTCTACGACGCTTGTCAGCATAAGATTTCTGCCTATCCTGTGCAGTCTTAATCTTTTGTTGTATTACTTTAATCTTCTCTGTGGTCTGCTGCACAAGATCAGGACCTAACAACTGACGCTCACCAGTCTCGAACCAACATAGAGGTGATCTACAACGTCTACCATACAAGGCTTCATAAGGTGCCATATCAATACTATGTTGATAGCTATTGTTATAGGCAAACTCTATCAAGCTTAGGTGTAGATCCCAACTTCCGATAAACTGGAGAGCACATGCTCTCAACAAGTCTTCTAAGGTCTGTATGGTCCTTTCTGACTATCCATCAGTCTGTGGATGAAAGGTCGTACTAAACCTTAGCTTGGTGCCTAAGGCTCTGTGTAACTGTTCCCAAAAATGACTTGTAAACTGAGGACCTCTGTCAGAAACTATTGTGACAGGAACTCCGTGCAAGCGCACTATCTCTTGAACATATAATTCTGATAACCTTTCAGCATAATAGGTTGTTTTGACAGGTAAGAAATGTGTTGTCTTAGTCAACCTATCAACAACTACCCAAATGGAATCATGTCCTTTGCTTGTCCTGGGTAGGCCAACAACAAAGTCCATGGTCACATGGTCCCAATTCCACTGTGGTATGGGTAAAGGTTGCATTGTTCATGCAGGCTTCTGGTGTTCAGCTTTAACTTGCTGACACATAGGACACCTCAGAACAAACTCTGCAACATCCTTCTTCATTCCAGGCCACCAATACAGATCTTTCAAATTCCGATACATCTTGGTGCTCCCTGGATGCATAGCATACATGGAAGAATGAGCTTCTTCCAGGACTAACTTCCTCAAGTTATCCACATCCGGCACTATCATCCTTCCATTATAACAGACTACTTGGTCATCTGAGTCATGGAAACCATCTCGCTTCTCATTTCCATACTCAGATCTAATCTTCTGAACTGCAACATCACCTAGTTGTGCTTCCTTAATCTGCTCTCTTAGGGTAGGTTTAATATGCATCTCAGCTAACAACCCGGCTAACAATGACACCTTCAACTGTACATTGTCTTGCCTTAAAGAGATAAGCATATCTCTCCTAGAGCATACTAAAGAGTTTAGTTGTGCTCTATTCATGGTTGATGTTGCTGATCTCCTACTCAAGGCATCTGCAACAACATTGGCCTTGCCCGGATGGTAATCAATTGTACAATCGTAGTCCTTGATTAACTCCATCCAACGATGTTGCCTCATGTTAAGCTCGTGCTGAGAGAAGATATACTTAAGGTTCTTGTGGTCTGTGAAAATCTGGAATGTTTCTCCGTAGAGATAATGTCTCCAGATTTTCAAGGCATGAACCATGGCAGCTAACTCCAGATCATGTGTCGGATAATTCTCCTCGTGTTTCTTAAGCTGTCGGGAAGCAAAAGAAATCACTTGTTTATCCTGCATCAACACACATCCTAGTCCATTCTTGGAAGCATCACAGAAGACTACATATCCTTTTCCTTGTTCAGGTAGCACAAGCACAGGTGCACTTGTCAATCTCTCCTTCAACAACTGGAAAGACTGTTGACACTTATCACTCCAAGAAAAAGGAACATCTTTCTGGGTCAACTTGGTCAAAGGTAAGGCTATAGAACTAAAGTTCTTAATGAACCTTCGATAATAGCCAGCTAACCCCAAGAAACTTCAAATATCCGTCGGTGTCTTTGGTTGTTCCCATTGTAGAATAGATTCTACCTTTGTAGGGTCAACACGAATTCCCGAGGCAGATATCACATGTCCAAGAAAAGATACCTCCGGCAGCCAGAACTCACACTTGCTAAACTTAGCATACAGCTTGTGTTCTCTTAGCAAGGTCAAAGCTTGGCGAAGATGCCGCTCATGCTGCTGAGCATCCTTACTATAGATCAGAATGTCATCTATGAAGACGACAACACATTGATCAAGGAAAGGTCGAAAAACTCTATTCATGAGTTCCATAAATGCAGCTGGTGCATTGGTTAGTCCAAACGACATAACCGTGAACTCATAGTGACCATACCTTGTCCTAAAGGCAGACTTGGATATGTCACTATCCTTAATACGAAGTTGATGATATCCAGACCTCAAGTCTATCTTGGAAAAGACGGTTGCACCACGCAACTGGTCAAAGAGGTCATCAATCCTCGGCAGAGGGTACTTATTCTTTATTGTTGCTTTATTGAGTTGTCTGTAGTCGATGCACAACCGCATTGACCCATCTTTCTTTTTAACAAACAAGACCAGAGCACCCCATGGTGAAGTGCTTGGTCGGATAAAGCCCTTCTCAAGTAACTCTTGAAGCTGTTTCTTGAGTTCTGCCATCTCGGCAGACGCCATCCTATACGGAGTCTGGGATATGGGTTTCGTATCTGGAATCAGATTGATTTCAAAATCAATCTCCCGAGGTGGTGGTATACCAAGAAGTTCTTCAGGAAACACATCCTTGAATTCCCTGACTATGGGAACTTCAGCAGGTTTGGAACTTTCCTTGGTAACATCTACCACATGGGCCAAGAATGCATAACGTCCTTTCCTCAACAGCTTATCAGCAACCATAGCTGACACAAGACAGGTGGGCAGAATCTTTCTTTCACCTTGAAAGATCCATGTGTTGTTATCATCAGCAAACACAGCCAACTTGGATTCACAATCCAAGACAACTCTATACCTCTCTAAGGTATCCATCCCGAGGATTATATCAAATCCTTGCATATTAAGTGGTATAAGATCCACTTGAATGCGATGGTCAGAAAAGAAAAGGATGCAGGGAGAGCATACCTCATGCAAAACGGCAGACCCACTCAACGGAGTCTCCAACAACAAACTATCTGCCCTATGACTAACAGTCACATTGCAGTTACGAATCACTCTTCGAGTGATGAAAGAGTGTGTAGCACCCGGATCAATCAGAACAGATACTACATAGGAGGTAGACATATCAGAATATAAAAGTTTCATCTGACCTGCCACTACCCGTGGATTGACCACTGCTTCAGGTGGGTTCATAGCATAGAACCTCGCTATTGCCTGGTGTTGAGGTGGTGCTGATGATCCAGCTTGAGACACTTGTCCACGTCCTCGAGTTGCTCCTTGAGATTGCATTCTCTGAGATCCTTGTTGATTCTGTCTCAGAGGCTGTGTCACACTAACAGGCCTAGAACGGCAATCCTTCATCAAGTGTCCCACCTTACCACAGTTGTAGCATCTCCTCTCTTGTTGTTGTGGTCGGGGTGGTCCAGTAACTGACATCGACGCAGAACTGTGAGTCCATTGGAGCGGTTGACTCCGTCCTCTACCTCTGCTTGGTGACCATTGAGTTTGAGAACTCGATCTGGGTGGTGGAGGGTTAGGTGTAGAGAATTTAGGTTTCTTGAAATCCCTAGATGAAGAACCCTGGAACTGTGGATATCTTTTCTGGGTTTGCCTCTTCTCAACCACAGATCTCTCTATCCTTCGGACTGACTCAATGAAGGTAGAGAATCTCTCTCAGTTTTCTATGGCAGACACAGGGGTTGACATATCAGCATTCAAACCCTTCTCAAATCTCTTGATTCTTTCCTCATCTGTGGCAGCCATGTGTGGACAGAACCGCAACAATTCCATGAACTTAGCTTCATATTCGCTAATGTTCATCATGCCCTGCCTCAATCTCTCAAACTGAGAGATCTTCTCATCTAGGAAGGTCTTTGGAAAATATCTATTGATAAATTCCCGACGAAACTCTTCCCATGAGAACTCTACTCCAGGTCTCTTCTGCTCTTCCATGTTCCACCAGTGACCAGCACTACCTTTGAGAAGATAGACAGCATGTCTAACCTTCTCAGCTTCCGGGATAATAAGAATCATGAAAGCCTTCTCCAACTCTGTCAACCATAGGTCAGCATCTGCGGGGTCGGCAGTCCCAAAGTACTCGGTAGCTCCGACATGACGAAGTCATTCGAACGTCTTACCGATACCTTGTGCTTCAGGCTGGACAGGTGCCCTCGGTGCAGGCATGGGCATCCTGTCGGTGATGTGTGTCATTGCAGTCATGAACTGCCCGAACATTGTCTGTACAGCTGGGTTACCCATGTCGGCTGGGTCAAACTGGGGTGGCTCTCTTGGTGACTCTGGTGCAGGCTGTTCTATTCTTGGAACCCTTGCACCGCCTTGAGGTGCACTAGCACTACTCTCTGCCATGTACTCATCATGAGGCTCAGCCATCCTTATGTATCTTCTCCTCCTGAGGAGTAGAAGATTCTATTAGATAAGGAAGGAGTACTAAAGATAGACTCGACATCCTAAGTCCTATGCCTCTGTAGACTCAACTGACCTAGAGCTCTGATACCACTAATTGTGGGCTCTGATCTCCAAACCACGATATAAACACGATTCAAACTTAGCGGAAGTGATTCGATTAACAACGGAAGACAAAAATCATGGGAAATTAAAACTTTTCGAAACAAGAGCTTGAATCCATAAAAGTTTCTTTCATAACAAGAGATAAACTATTTACATCTCATGATAATTACTTCTTGAGTAATTATATACAACAAGACACAAAATCTCAAGAACTCATAACAAAAGACTCCAAGACCTGAGAGTACAGAGGACACATAGGACTGACTCTAATTACACCACATGGCAGGCTAAATCTCCACCTGAGATTTACTACTGCTCCTGGTGCTGCTGCTGCTGCTGCTGGGACTGGTCACCTGTAGACCGGTTCCTCCGTCTCCGACGTCCACCTAAAAAGTTGAAGTCTACGGGGTGAGACAATTTTACATAATTGTCCCAGCGAGAGTTATAACTCTTCGCCAGAAGCTTTATTATAACATTAAAGAATATCTTAAGCAGTAAATCTTTCAAAGTATTCAATAGCAGTTGCAGCTATAAATAAGAGCTCAACATTTATGAGACATGAAGAATATAAGCACTATTACAGTGTATCATCAATCAACTAACTCGTAGTTATCTCTAACATGTATACTATGCGGTTGATTATGTTTTACAAACAATATTATGCCCTGTGGAGATGAGGCATACCACTCATACTCCAACTGATTGCTAAGAAGTCACATCAGTATCATACATAGGTCATTAAGAGAGTCAGATTCTCATGACCTTCACCTTCCTCATTCAGTAAGAGGATCACTTGTAGGACATCTTGTGTCTCTACTATTATAGCTCACCAGGGTAAACTGGTCCTTTGCTATTCTAGAGTTACAATGGCGTTCTGTACTCTCTTCGTCATCAGGAGATTTCATGTTTATCTCCACTGATACGGATATCTATGTTTTCTTCGTCATCAGGAGGTTTCATGTTTACCTACTACTGATACGGTATGGGATTGTAGTGAAGGAATGATGGATTACATATTTACATCAATTTCCTACACTAGGATGTAAGGTTCTACACATCCATATACCCCACATACTCAATAGTATGTGATCCAGGAGTTCCCTTAGGAAAACCTGTTTCACCATCATTTGATCTCTGACAATGATGGGTCTATGATCAGGGCTCTACATTATACTTGATTAGTTAGGTACATTCAGTATTCATTTAACATCACACATTGTTCTTCAAACAATAACATTAGCATAACAGCTATAAAAGGAGAATACTAAATGTAACAAGCCTAACTCACATCAATCATCATTTCTCATTATACTCATCACAAGTCATCTCTAAAGCATGACTTTGATGGTATTCATGGCTCTCACATCCCATTATTATCATAGAATGCCACTGACAAGGCATCAAGATACTTTACTTATTCATAAAGCTATCAATATGCCTTTAATGAATATAGTATCATCATCCATACCTGGATATGATCACCTCCATATTAGAACCTGCATGGTTAATTCAACTAATAAAGGTAATTCAAAACAATGATTATACTTTCCACTCTTGTCATAAGAGCTAAGTTCTTGATTCTTATCAAATAGAGTTTAATACTCATATAACATGTCATCACCTTTGAATTAGGGTTTACTATTCACATCACATGTCATTACCCTTGAATTAGGGTTTACTATTCACATCACATGTTATTACCCTTGAATTAGGGTTTACTATTCACATCATATGTTATTACCCTTGAATTAGGGTTTACTATTCACATCATATGTTATTACCCTTGAATTAGGGTTTACTATTCACATCACATTGTGAATTGAACTCATAACATCATCATGTATGAGGAACATCATCATTGATGCTCTCAGATTAGCTTAAGATTCATCATATATCATAATTAGGGTTTCCATGATCTCACATAGGTGGATCATACCCTAATCATGCACATTCATGTGTATTGAAGGTTCTTTACTTGAGTTTCCACCCAAAAAGGGTAATTTCTCTCTCTTAAGGTACTTTCTCTCTCTTAAGATACTTTCTCTCTCCTCATACTAGTAGATGGTGATAACACCACTCTAGATCAGGTTGGGTTAAGTCCTCATGGGCTAACATAAGCTAAAACATCACTATCATGTGATTAGGGTTTGATTTGAACAAGGTATTACTCAATTGAACCCATCAAGGTATTTTGGTAATTCACCCCATTGATCACCATCATGGTTCAATTCATTAGTCACTTAATCCCTTAATATCCTAGGTTATCATTAGGGTTTAGATTAGAGCATCATTGAACCATTTACATCTTCAAGTGATTAAGTGAAAACAACCTTTGAAAACTTCAAACGGTTTCAACCTTCAACCTCCAAATGGTTTGAGACCGTTTGGATGAGTTGACCGTTTGCTAGGGTTGACTCTAAGACCATGTGACCTTCTAGGTCATTTTCCCAAACCGTGTGAGGGTGTAGACCGTTTAACAAGTTTGACTTCAAGACCGAGAGGGCTTACACGGTTTGAGACCGTTTGGTGTCTCTCGATCTTGAGATCGTTTGAGTCCAAACGGTCTTGAGACCGTGAGGCCTCACTCGGTCTTGAGACTGTGTGACCTCAAACGGTCTTGAGACCGTGAGGTCTCAAACGGTCTTGATACCGTGAGGCCTCAAACGGTCTTGAGACCGTTTGGTCCACTTGGTCTCAAACCGTTTGGACCTCCACCATGGTTCAAAGATTTCAATCGTTTATGATTATCAATGTTGAAGCCTCCAAATGGTCAAAGCCATGGTAACCACTTATAGATTGAGTTAATTAGGGTTATGCTTAACCAATTGGTCACTGAATTGACCCTCAATTGTTATCCAATTAGGGTTGAAGTTGGTTCAATTAAGGTCCATCAACGTTCAACCGTCAACACTCAACAATGTGAATTACCACAAGGTTGAACCCTTCAATTGAGCTCCAATTGGGCCCAAACTTGGCCCAAACGGTTTTGAGATCGTTTGGATGAACTCCACACCGTCTTGAGACCGTTTTCCCAAGATTTCATCAAAATATAATGTGATTTGATAGGAGTTGAACCTTGATTGAGTCTCAATTCAGTATTTTGATTAATTCAATAACCTATTGCAATTGGGCCCTCAATTGATCAAATTACCTTAACCCTAGACCTCCAAACGGTCTTGGGTTGTCACCACACGGTCTTGAGACCGTTTGGATGAGTTCCAAATGGTCTTGAGACCGTTTGCCCATCCAACTTTTGTATTCTAGTGTAAGTTCTTCAAGGTTGGATCTATTGAGTTGATTATCATATCCATACTTAATTGCAATGTAATTTGGTATCTTTGTGCTTTCAATTGGTCAACAATACTTGACCCCAGACCTTCACACGGTCTTGCGTGATTCCCCACACGGTCTTGAGACCGTTTGATTGATCCCCAAACGGTCTTGAGACCGTTTGGGTCAATCAACCCAAAAACACTAAGTTATTCATTGAGATTTCAGTACTGATTTCAATTAGGGTTTACCCTAGTAATCATCCTTCAACTCTTAGCTCGTTTGGAATTAGTCCATCAAATTTAGTGAGTTGTTAATCAACATTATTTGGAACAGTAATATCATACGGTCAACGCTTGTTCAACGTTCTTACACGGTCTTGAGACCGTTTTCCCAAAAAGGGCGATTTCAACAGATTGGAAATCAGGAGTAAATTCAATTAAAGTTGTTGATTAAAAAGACCATATCTCACGATTCCTTTGGATTTATCATCTCAAATTTTGTGGGTGATTAGCCTACATAATTATGAACAGAAATCTTATACGATCCACGCTCGTTCAACGTGGCTAAACGGTCTTGAAGACCGTTTTCCCTTACACGGTCCTGAGACCGTTTGCTCACTACACGGTTTTGCAAACCGAGAGAGCAATTTGTGGAGACCGTTTAGTAAAGTGAAAAGTAGTGGATTAACTTTGGAAATAACGTCTTCATCTCCTAGCTCAATAACAGCAAGGATTTCTCACGGATTTGCTTGCAAAGTATCAAAGGAAGGTAGAGAAGAAGAAGAACTATCATCTAAAAGCATAAACGAGATGTATAGAACAAAGCATAGGTTTAGAGTTATAAAACCCACCTAAAGCTTGCTCCTTGAGCTCCAAGCTTTCGAGATCCAAGCTTTTAATGGAGTCCTTGAGTTTCCACAGGTCGGCCAAGGTGATCCTTCCAAAGAAAGTCGAGAAGAGATGGCTAGAAAGGTAGAGCTATGTGAGCTAGCCATCAATTTGACCTTGAATTCGAGTTCTAACCATGAACTTAAGAAAAAGGGAGGATTCAAACCTACCTTTCCCTCCTTGGTCGTCCTCCTGAGCTACACAGCTCCTCTTTAGTCGGTTTGGGTGAATAGAACTGTGAAAGGAACGAAGGGAGGGTTTCCTTGCTAAGTGAAGTGGAGAGTATATATACTTGGGGTGAGATTTTCAACATAAGCTCATAAGTTCTCCATATTTTCAACTAAGTCCCTCAATCCTTCTATGCTCGTCCCTTAATATTAATTCTAAGGACAAACCTTCTTCTAAGGTCAAGAAATGAGGGCAAAGAAGATCAACCTATTAGTTAAGCATACACATAAAAGGGCTATAGCACATACACCTTGATTATTCAATCACAAAGGTGTTTTTTCATAACTTGATTAATCAATTGAAGTGACCTTTCATCATTTCTTCTCTAAATGATGACAAGAGTCTTAAAAGATATTTTATATGATTTATTTTACAAGTTGCACCCCTTAAATTGGGTAAATTGCACTTTTCTCCAATTTAGGGTTTTCAAGCACCAGGATTGCTTCCACAGCTGCACCTTGGTGCCCAAGCTTGGGAAATCCCTCAAACCTTACCATCATCATTCTCATGATGTCTCAACATCAGAGGAACATCTCAACATGTGCAAATTGCAAGTTAACCCTTCTAACTGGGTAATTTGCACATAAGTCCCCGTATTACAAAACAATGCTACAACTTTATATAAAAAGGAGCAAAAACTGAAATATATGTTTCTGAGAAACTTAATTACATGCCCAAAGTTAATCACAAGGATTTAATTACATATTTAGGCAAAACACCTAGGGTTAACTCATAACCCAGGTCAGGGATGTTACAAAACCATGCTATCATCTTATCTCATTATTAAAATAGGAGCAGGGTTCAAGGTTATAAAACCATATCACATGTATCATTGTTATTAAAGAGATGTGACCACATATATTAGCTATATGCATCTTAGCCATCCGAACCCTCTCCAAAGCTACCACAGCCCTCACTAAAAGTTTGGCGGGAAACACCATCCCTCACCAAAGGATGTGCCTGGTATAGCAAAACCCTTACCAAAGGTGTAACGGCTAGGGTTAGTGTATCACCATAGA
The DNA here is from genome assembly GCA_963693085.1 of Alisma plantago-aquatica. Lineage (NCBI taxonomy): Eukaryota > Viridiplantae > Streptophyta > Magnoliopsida > Alismatales > Alismataceae > Alisma > Alisma plantago-aquatica. Next base: position 555,586,883 of record OY856409.1, read on the forward strand.
CTAACCCTCAACATGAGCCATATCGACCAGAGGGGTGTCGCCCAAGGCACCACTATCATGCAACCACCTCAGCATCATTCCAGAGTTAACCCTATCAGCCAGGGTACCCATGACGCCCAAGAAAGGTATCGTGCATGGCCATGAAGTAGCATAACGACCAGCATCTAGGGTTAGCATGTCGGGCATTAAGCCATATCGTCCAATGCTTCAAAGCTCAACTAGGACATGGTGGTATCGGCCAAAGACATTCTAGGTACCATACCATGTCGCCCAAGCTCATCTAATCAGGGATAACGGCCAAGATCATCTCAAGGCAAGGGGGTGTATCAGGCATCCTCTGAACATGGTGTATCCTTCAACCATCTCTACTGTGTGTATTAGGTAACCACCTCCATAAGATGTATCAGGCAGGGCACTCAACATAGTGTATCGCCCATCCATCATCTCCACAAGGGATAATAGCCAAAGGACCATAGCGGTCACCATCTAACCATTACTAGGCATATCGGCCAAGGATACAAGGGACATCCTAACGCCCAAGCAAGCATAGATACCAAGGATTACACCTCAACAGCATAACATGCATAAAGGGTAGACAAATCATGTCGCCCAAGCAGCTCTAATGCTCAAGCTAGGGTTGAGGCTCCCTATCGACCAAGATGCCCATCCACTCATCATATCATCCATAAGTATAGGCCATAGGCTCACCTTTCAAGTCCAAAGAAGAGAAAGGGATATTGCCATAACTATCAAGCATAAGCTATAGAACAAGGTATTGTATCAGGCAACTTCACTTCAAAGGTCATATCGTGCAAGACACAACCCTACAAGGTCATCTTCAACCTCAAGCCCAAGGGCACTAAACCCTAATTGATCAAGAAGGTCAGCTCACCTCTCAACAACCAAGAGAGAGGGGTTTTGCACAACCTCTATCGCAAATCGAGCAACCACAAGGATCAACCTTAACATAGGTCATCATCTACCAAGAAGCTTATCTCTCATATCCATGGTGAGAGGAGGGTGTTGCTCAAGCAACTAGAATATAAGCTCACCTCTCAACTTAAATGATAGAGGGGTATTGCCTACATCTCTAGATCTCAAACTCACATCTCTAGACCAAGGAGAAAAAGGGGTATTGCTCAATAGGGAAACCCTAAACCATGTTTCGGCCAACTAGGTGCAAGGGTACAAAACATCAACCACAACAACAAGATCACTATATCCACAAGACTAAGGGTGCAAACTAAGCAAGAAACATATCTAGCAACATACATGGCCGATCATGATCATATGAAAATGTACACCATAAAAGAAGGTAGTATGGTTAGGGTTAGGAGTTATATAACCCACCTTAAGCAAACTCCTCAAGCTCCAAAGCTCCAAGCTTCAAGATCCTTCAGCCACCAAAGAACAAGACCCACCTAGGGTTCGGCCACCAGGCTAGAGGAAGAAGAAGAAAGCTCCCTTAAAGAGATCGGCCACCAACCTTAGCTCCTCCAAGGGGATCGGCCAACAAGGTTGCAAGGGAGAGGTGTATCGTGCACTAAGGGAGAGAGGAGAAACAAAGAGCTAAAAGGGATCCTAAGGAAGAGAAAGGCAAGGCATATATAGATGAGGGTCAAGGTTAAACCAAGGCAAGGTGTCACCTTACCAAGGGACACTTATCCACACGACCCACCACCTTGCAAAACACATGCACATGCCATGCCACTACTCAACCAAGGATCGTCCACATGTCCAAGCTAGGGTGACACAACCAAGGAAAGAAGGTCAACAAAGGTCAAAGGCCGACACACTACTCCTCCATGGCTGACACACCCTCATGGGCAATACCCCATGGCCGACACAAGGCACCCTTGCCCGATACAGGGCTCAACCAAGCAAGGAGAGGCCCAAACAAGGGAAAACAAGGCCCAAAAGAGCTCAACCAAGCCCAAGACAACTCAAGGCATGAGCCCAAACCTCCCTCTCAACCCTAGAGGAAACAAAGAGAGAGAAGGACATCTCTCCAGGTGACAAACTTGCTCTTCAACCTCAACTCAAGTTATTTTGCAAGTAGCACCTCCAGCTCTCAACTAAGCACAAGCAAACCCTAATCACCACCAAAGATGATTAGCAAGCAACCAAGCACAAGGTTTAGGCAAAACAAACAGGGTAAGCCCAAAACGAAGGTTAGGGTCCTTACATTGTTTGAGAGAATGATTTCAACTAGATATAGAGTATAGGATAGTAACGATACATGAGAGTGAGGAGTTACTATAATAAAAGTCATGTGATTTTTCCTTGATCTTTTGATTATTACCTCGAGAGAGAGAACCACGTTAGATAAAAATATGCTCGAATCTCAAGAGAAGGAAGGAACAAAAATTTTCTTATGGTTGTTTGCAAAATGAGTAGAGAACATATATAAAATAGGAGTGAAGGTTTTACATGGTTGTAATTGTCTTGATTGGTAAAACCCAATCCAAGTTCATTTTTATCATAGTTTCCTAAATCATCTTTATTTCTTCTTTTAGTTCTTACTAAACTTAGACTTTACTATTTAATTAGATTAACTCCTTACTTAACTGGAACACCATAAAAATTACTCTTTTGGTTAGGCTAGACTAAGCTAAGATCCCACGTTCTTATTCTTTTATTCCCCTTATCCTTGTGTTAGACCCCGTACTACACAGTAGACTTTGTATCGAGTATAAATTTTAAATCTAGTATTTTTGACTGGAAAATTGTGTTTACACTTTTGACCCACGAAAAAAGAGCCACGGGCAGAAGAAAATCCTACATATAAATACATGGATACCATCAACAATAAGAAAGGAGATGATGATGTGTGAAGTAGCTCAAAACTAGGTTTTATGTTAAAAAAAGTGTCATTGTGGGGCATACGTACATACAATAAACTAGTTACACATTAAAATGCATTCAATCATGAAATTTAAGACTAGGATGAGAACTAGTTCAAAGATGAAGTAGACAACATGTACTTGATGAGTGAGAGAAATCCATGCTAATACTTCCTTCCCACCTTAAAAGAAATGTTTAGTCAAAATTAAATCAATACATAATTTAAAATTTGGATTTCATATTCCATATTATGATTATCTCAATACTTCTACAATATCAACACCATTTCAATAGCAAGCATTCAAGCATCATTGTTCGCACATTGTCACATAGATCATCAGATTTGGAAGATCATTACATGAGTCACAATAATGGAGAAATTGTCCTATAGATTACAAATTTGGAGATATCACTTTTCATCTCAAATAAATAAACCACTTTGAATTGAGAGTACAACATGACTTTCAATCCCAACGTTTAGGGTTCCAGCTTCTACATTGGCCTAGGTGGAGTATACATCCACGATTGAGATTTCACATTTCAACAATTCGAGACAAACGTCACATTTCAACATCATGATTTCATGCTCAAAATTGATGGAATGGCCCACTCTAGTCCACATGGAGCTTAACCATAAGTCATAAATCGAGCGAGTTAACATAGTCATCATTTTATATTTTTCAAATTTGGGAACATGGAAGTCATCAGTCATATATCAAGATCCAAATACAATGACTATAGGAGCCAGATCCATATCAAGATCAATAATCATGAGACAAGATTTCATACATAAATATCGAGATTTGAGTTTGGACATCAAAATCAAAGGTCTAAACCTTTCAAAACTAGGGTTTAGATTCATCTTTAGACCTTAGGGATGTCATTCAACTGTATACAATCGAGCAACAATTGAGCAATGTTTCAAGCATTAATCAACATTTCATGGCATCAATATTGAGTTCATTTTCATGGTATTCAAAGTTGATGAATGATCTAGGCCTAGGTCTTTCTAGGAACTTGACCACTAACTATAGTCAATGTCATCATATTCCAGGATCATCATCAAATTTTGATTAAGATCGAGTATAAATATCGTCATGGATTTGACCTATTACAAACTAGGGTCAAGAAATCATAATCATATGAAAGGGGTTACCTTTCTAAACTCTAAATCAATTAACGAGATGAAAATTTAGAGGCGGTCATAATCAATATGTGATCTAGGTTAGGGGAGTCATAGGTCAATTACCACCCTAATCTATCACATTAGTCCATATTAATCATGAGTCATCAATCATATCCAAGTATGGTGAGTATAAACTATCAAATAGTACTTCACAAGATCATGAGTCAAACATCAAGATCATTAATAGGTTTGCCATATTTCAAGATTCTTTTTTTCAAGATCAAGGTTGTAATTGCATTCCATTCCTTTTGAGATCAAGGTAAGGGTGTATTTGGAAATTAAGAAGTCAAATTGGGAACTCAAGAGTTGATCATAATCGGGCAAGATTGAGATCCATGTCCATCATATCATTCATAATAGATATTACAAAGAGGCACCATAGTCAATACGGGATTTTCCTCTTGTAACTAGTCTTCACATCATAATCTAGGGGTCCAAAGACATGGTCATTTTGTGGCATGATCAAGGTACATATCAAATAGGGGAAAAGTTTGCTTAACTATGTTTGAGGTTTGATCAATAATAGAGAAACATGGATTTAATCAATAGGGACATCACCAAGAATGAGGTGTAAAACACGAGTTTTACCTTATTTCACCATATCAAGAATTTCCCTCAAGCATCGAGGGCACTTTAATTCAATTTGGTAGTATTGAGTTTGCCAGAGTAAATCACTTTCAAGAGTACTTTCTTGCATCAAATAGGGTTTTCAATTTAAGATCAAATCATGGCATTATCGTCTTAATCAACTTTCATGGGTTTGAATCAATTTAAATTTTTCCATGCATAAGCTACCCAAAATTGAGAATTCATGTGATTAGTATTCATGAGAGAAGAATTACATGAAGAGACAATAAATCTAACAAACCATCATCTACTTGGGTGGCTCAGGTGGTCCTTGAAGAAGATATGACATGCTAGAAGACTCTCTAAACATTTAAGGAAAGGATTTTATTCCTCCCTGGGTTCTTAAGATGTATTATTCCTTTGACATATATATATTCCTTTGTGTTTCTCTCTAATACCATTTGTAATGGAACTATTTGTTACCCTAAGTCCACACTCCTAATGGCTACAAAACCAAAGGCGAGTGGACTTGGGTGTCCATATGTAGAATGGCACAAATATATCACACATGCAATATATATATATATGAAAAGTCAATAATAAAACTATAAAGATAACAATATACTTTAACATGGAGATAATATATATTTACCCATTTCTATATCAAGATAAGCCATTTATTTTCATTTTATAGATTAGAGTCTAGAGTGTAACAAATCTTCATTTGGCAACTATAAATTCAATAAACAAAATATATCAATGTGAATGCATTGAGTATGCTATGTAAAACATGTAACCATAGTTTAAGAGTACTATAAAAGTTGCTTGGCTAGAGATATCATATTAAGGAAGAAGTATAGATAGGGTGAAAACACTTAACGAAATGTTTTTATACAAAGCATGATTTAGATTTCTTTATCCATTATATCAATCGTAGGCCTTTTGACTAACTTCCCATTGGAACAGTCTATAAGGGTGCTAAAGATTAGATAACCCTATATGTAAGGGACCTCAACTCCATCACTAAGATCTAACCTTTGTATTGTAATGGTCTACCTTTCATTTACATCTCAAGAAAGACACTCAACCTGGTGTCGTTACCCCAAAACTTCAGGCAGGTACACCAAGATATATAATGGATTTCTCTAAATTATGTTGAAGGTTTGCCAACATAGTGTAATCAAACAAGAAAGTAGTATTCATAGGAAATAGTAGCTCAAACAAGTAATTATCTAGCCAAGAAATTATACTAACATACATACAAACAAGTCAATAACATAGTAGGGTCAAGAGATTAAGCGTACCTTATGAGTAATGAGCATGATATGGTAAGATCTCTGAAGATGGTCCAGTCCAAGGGGACCTAAGATGCAAAAGATATAACACGGGGTCTTAGATTAGTATGGTTTTGATAAGATAACCATCATATATATCATGTTGATGTTCTCTTAGGCCTAGGTTCCAAAAGTTCAAACTTAGTTCCAAAGTTCCAAACTTGCATGTAATTATTCATCATAGTCCAAAAACAAAAATCAAGCCCTACGACTAGGTGAACCATCTACATTATGAGCAAGACTTAGATAAACATAAGGTCTGATTTGGATGTATGGAAGGAATGATATTTAGATTATTATTAGGGTTTAAGCATGCAAGATCAGAACTAAGCATACTAGATCAACACCATGCAATAAGGTCATATTTCATAGTCATTAAAGCATTAACTAGATCAAAATCAGATGTATAGCTATGACATGGTAATTCTACTGACTTGAAGTTATTAAGATGCCATGTATGGCATTAGAGAATCTTATTAGTGAGGTTAGATTCCAAACAAGCAATCATGTGCATATAGATCACACTATGTATTGCATATTTTCAATAGGAGTACATGAGTATGCTACAAGGCAATTAGTGAGACAAGTCATTATGGGTCTGATTTGAGGGTTAACATAGAGGGTTTTTCATATGGAACCACTCTTGCATAAGAATTTGAGGTTCTATCAAGTAGGTCCATAAAATTTACATTTTAGTACATAATAATGCACTCAAGTAGGTCTTTAGTCATATGAGTTATTAAAGGAAAACATAGTAAAAGGCCTTAGTCATACTTATCACATAGCAATAGTAAAACTACTGATTTCAAGGTGGGATAGTCATTTGATGATCAAAAGAAATCAAAGTTCCAACATTAGACAAGAGGCATCATGTACATGCATAAAGGAGCCCTTTTAGGTCAAAAGTGTAAACATAAGTGCATTAAGGAGTTACATTTCGTGATTCATATCAAGAAGTTGATAAAATTTATTGGTATAAGGTTTAAGAATGGTATTTGAAGAACCTATACTACTTAGGAGAAAGATACACCATCAAACATTCAAAAAGTTCTTAAAGGACATGCTTTATAGGATATCAAGATAAAACAAACAAGATTTCCATTTTGAAACTGGTACCATTTCTTAGATCTGGTCGAGAGGATAAAAAATCATATATTATATGCCATATTTGACCAAAGGATTCAAGATATTATTTACAGCATTTCTACATTTGAACTATAGGAAACGTTGGTGAGGGTGTTACCCTGACATTCACTGATTGATCAAGATTGTTGATCTACGAGCAGGCGGTCGCTCCACTCTCCCACATGCCATTGCATGCTGAATCGATGTGCCACATTGCACCTAGGGATTCATCAGTATTGGAGGGCCACACGGTGTCGGACCACCTGCTCGCCCAGCTAATTGTGGCCCATGGATACATGTCACCCTCTATCGATGGTGGTCATCGTCCACCGTGCTTGGGGTCCCCCCATGCATGTGTTGCAATGCCTGGCTGCTGGATCTCACTGACACAAAACAGAGTCTCAACTGTGAGGCTCAAACAGGGCTCGAGAAGTCATCATCGGCCCTTCCCATGTCCTTGTAGTGGCACATGCCTTCAAAGTGGGATCAAGGAAGATTGGGGACCGATTCTCTCAATATGGGGACACGACAGTACCACCATGAACAGGAGGGGGAAGGTTAATAAATTTAGAGTGCTACGGTTGTGAAAATGAGAGGGAAAATGGTGAAAAGAATCAAGGGATGAGTTTTATAGGCATAGGATGAGTTGATTAGGGGAAATAAGGCATGAAAAGGGGTATTAGGATGGTTCCATTGGTGATGGACAATATTGAGGTAGGGGAAAACATCTTGGATATTGGATGGGGGGTTAATCTGTAGCAATGCGATCCGATGGCCATAAACCCATTATCATGGGTTCGGGCCTCGTGATTGGTCAAGGGAGAAAACAACGCATTGCCAAGGAGAGGGAAAGGGAAAGGCGTAAAATGATCTATGTGTGCACTCACAAATTGAGCCCAACAAGGGTAAAACCTGATCCAAAAGGAGCTAAAACAATGTGAAATCAAAGTAATTTCCAATGAGCATAACTTTCTCATCTAAACTCAAAATTGAGTGAAACTAGGTGTGTTGGAAATGTGAGAATGAGTTATGCAACATGGGCACAAGAAAATCTTACATATATGTACATAGATATCATCAAAAATAAGAAAGGATATGATAATGTGTGAAGTAGCTCAAAACTAGGTTTTATGTTAAAAAAGTGTCATTGTGGGGAATTTGTGCATAGGATAAACCAGTTATGTATAAAAATGTATTTAATCATGAAATTGAAGGCTAATATGAGAACTAGTGAAAAGATGAAGTATACAACATGTACTTGATGAGTGAGAGAAATCCACGTTATCACACCTTCTTCTGTAAATGCCCATTAGATGATATGGTAGAATATTTGGGCACATCTATGCTACTAGTTTTCAAGATATATGCTTCACCAACATGTTCCTTTGTATTATCCACATTCACTGATTGTTTCCAATCTACATACATGTTTATGTGGGTACCACCTTCTACTCATGCCTAATGAGCATAGCTTGTTGAGGGGAATGTTAGGAAAGTTGTGATTTCTAACTGAAAGGATTAAGTAGAATTTATCAACTAAAATTGCATAGGGATTTATATACATTGGTGTACCAAAAAAGCTCTAATGTTCATTTTTGATAGTGGAGGGGACTCCATATGAATAAGCTATACACAAATCTCCTCATGTTTACCTAGAGGTTGTATATTGTCCATATTTTGATAATGACTTAACCATTCCATTCATATGTATCTAATATGTGTATTCAAGATTGATTTTAGGTGTTAGGTACATGAAAAGGATCAATTACACAATCCCTAGCTTGTCAAAGTTCAAATCAAAAGCAATGCAAGTGTGCTAATTAGGAAATCCATGTAAATAACCTTAGAAGAATTTTATAATCACTTGTATTGATTATATGACTTGTAACTAAGATGAGAAAATTATGTGGGACACTAAGTACCAAGTTTTAATCACTTTTTAAGCACTTTAGAAAATCGACCATAGGTTGTTGACCGGTCGAGTTACAATCTCAACTGATCCACTTGATCTAGTTTCTGGAGAGTGCATCGGTCGAGTTGTGCATCCACAGAACTCGACCGATCGGGTTACTGACCAAATGCTATTTTCATTGGTTAGTCGAGTTTCCTCAGGATAAACTTGACCGATGGTTTGAAAATTGGGTTTTTCTTTTACCTGATCGATCGAGTTACCTTTATTGAATCTCAATCGAATTTACTGTACGGAAAACGTAGAAAAAGTGATTCTAACCGTTGGTAACTTGTTTGGACGAAAATAGATCTGTTGCCTTGTGCAAAAATGGCTATAAGTTGACCCTAAGTGTTCCCCAACTCAAAGGGGCACCCCCATCTATAAATAGGACCACTTGGAGTTCATTCCAAGGTTGCTCATTCATTGCATAGCTTGGTTCTTGTTTAGTTGAGAGTGTTGCACCCCTGTGAGCCCCTTTCTCTCTCTACTTTCAATTCAAATCTATGAATATGAGTGAGTTAGGATCTGTTTTAAGAGAGATATCCCTTGTATTCATGTAAAGATCTCCACATCCATCTTCCTAACCCCTTTCCTTATTGAAGAAAAGGCTTGAGGATCTTCTCCGAGTGAAGGAGATGAAGTTGTTGTTCTTCAAGGTTGAAGAAAGCATGTTTATCCAGATCTCTGAGTGAAGGAGATAGGCAAGGCAGATGCTCAAGAAGGATAGGGAATTCCTGGAAGGCCAAAGACTTGAAGGTGGAGTGGGTAAGTCCTTATTGAAGGCTGAAGACTCCTTGCTCAAGTGGGTAAGTTACTTAGGTAGGTTGAAGATCCTTGCTTAAGGTATTAAGTCCTTGGATGAATGTGGTTTTGTCTTGTAATCTCATGAATGAATGTAAAAGCATCAAGATTGCAAAGTCCTAGAGACTAGCCACCTCTAGGTAGTGGACTGACTCACTTCTAGTTTGAAGTGTGGAACCACCCTAAACCACTTTGTCCAAGTGTATGCTATCCTTGTCTCTCATCCTTGCTATTCTTGTTAGTTAGGACTTCAAATTGGTTGTATGCTTAAGCTCTTGCACTTGATATAATTTGAAGGTCTAATCTGTTTTGTGAGATTTTTGAAGCTCTATTCACCCCCCTACAGCCCTTGATCCAACAAGTGGTATCAGAGCAGGTCTTCTCCAAGCTACTTCCAAAAGTAGGAGAATATGGGTGATTTAGCACTTGGATATCTCAACTTGGAGGAAAACTTCTCCATGCAACCTCCGATCTTCGACGACACCAACTTCCTCTATTGGAAGAGAAGAATAAAGTTCTATCTCCAAGGAGTACATTATGAGATGTGGAAGGTGGTGCACCTAAAGTATGAAGATCTAAAGGGGGAAATCTCTACATGGAAGGAAGCCCAAATGAAACAAGCTCAGCTCAATGCCAAATCCATGAACATCATCTATGCAGCCCTCACCGCATCCGAGTTCAACCAGATCTCCTCATGGGACACTACACATGAGATTTGGAGCAAGCTATGTGTCACCTATGAGGGAACAGAGCAAGTGAAAGAAGAAAAGATCTACATGCTTGGCGGTCTCCTTGAAAACTTCAAGATGGGCAAGAATGAAAGAGTGGCGGATATGTACACAAGGCTTAATGTCATCATCAATGGATTGACAACTCTTGGTAGTGTAATGGACAGAGGCACAATCAACTCAAAGATCTTGAGATCTCTTCCTAAGAGATCGGAGCCCAAAGTGACCTCCATTGAAGAAGTGTACAAGCTTAGTGACTTAGAAACCAAGGAGGTGGTTGGAAACCTCCAAACTCATGAGCCAAAGCTTGACAAGCAAGAAGAAGAAGAAAAGAGAGAAGAGAAGGAGTCCAAGAAGATCAAGGACACAACTGTAACATCCCTGACCTGGGTTATGCTTTAACCCTAGATGTTTTGATTAAGAAAGATGATTATATGCTTAATATTATCTTATGAAAAGTGATTAGGGCTCATGAGGAACTTATATTTCAATTTTGGTCCTGTTTGAACAATGTTGAAGCAATGTTTGCTTATTTTGGACTAAAGTGCAAATTACCCAAGTTGAGGGGTTAAATTTCAAATGTTGCATGATAAGATGTTCCTCTGATGTTGAGACATCATAATAATGAATATGATGTAGTTCTATGGTTTCCACAATATTGGACACCAAGATTAAGCTTGTAAAGCAATCCTTGTGCATTAAAACCTAGTTTTGGAGTAAAGTGTAATTTACCTAAAATCCAGGGTTCAATATGAAAATTACCACTTCAATAAGGTCCTTAATGTTTCTTGGCATCAGGTAGAGCAAATAAAATGAGAGGGGCATCTCATTTGAATTAAGTTGGAGGAGAGAGAATCTTGATATTAAAATAATCAAGATTTAATCCTAATTGAAACCCTAATTCAATTTAGGGCAAAAATGAATGTATTAATTAAAGGGCCTTCAACCAAAATGTTATTGGTTGATTTTGAATATAGATGGACGTTCTTTTGCCAAGATAAGGAACGAAAATATCTCAAGTAGGTGAAATTCCACTCACCTTATTATAAAGAAAATTAATATCCACTCACATATGGGATATTAATATAATAAGCATTAAGGTGCTTAATTTTCTTTTCCTTGAATCATGGATAATTGAGAGGAATATGAGGCAATGAAGATAGCCTAGTCCTTAAAGATTTTGAGGGGAATTTGAGGGGAAGAGGCGGTCATGTTTTTGGAATTTAATGCATTTTAATAAGGCATTTTCTCTCTCATCAATTTCCTTATAAAAGTGCCATTTCCAAGCCCAAACCAAGGCCTTTTTCGGATTTCTTTCTTCCCCTTGCTTGAAAAACCGACCAAGGAGCTAGAGAGGAGCAGGGAGCACGTCCCCAACCTGTTGGTAAGCCCTTGACCTTCGTTCTCCTTGATTTCATGGTGGAAATCGAAAATAAATTATGGATTCCTTCTTATTTCGATCTCCTCTTCAACCCTAGCCAACTTTTACAATCAAAAGCTTGAGGACGAGCCTAGGGGGAGTTGCAAGAGATTCATCCACCATTAATGGCGTGAGCTTGGAGCTTTGGAGCTCAATTGGAGGTGGGTTTTATAACTCAAACCCTTAATCATTGATATTGCATCAATTCTCTATACTTTGTTGATTGTTTTCTTTAAATTGCTACACTCTTGTTTCTTTGCTGCAATTTCCATCAAGAACGGTTTCTGTTCTTGGTTGTTCGAAGGAAGGGGATGATGACATCATCCTAGATGCTTATCCAAAGAAATGTACCAAGCCAAACGGTTTTGATAGCTATTCCAAATCGTTTTAATTTGATTGGCTATGCGGTTTCAGCAAACCGTTTAAAGGCAAACGGTTTGAAACCGTTTGGGAGAAAATGGTTTCAAGACCGTTTGAGATGGTTTACCAAGCATTGACCGTTTGGAATTTTTGTTCCTAATTACGTATTCTAATGACCCACCAAATTTGAGGGGTTAACTCCAAATGAATCGTAGGTTGAAAGCCAACCAATTAGGCAAATCGAATTGAATTAAATGCTTATTTTCAACCTGATTAACTTGACCTGTTTGGGGAGACGGTTTCAAGACCGTTTGAGTGAGTTGACCAAGCGTTGACCGTTTGGGATTCCTGTTCATAATTATGTTGGTTGATGACCATCCAAAGTTTAGGGATTAACTCCCAAGGAATCGTGATTTGAAGGCTAATCAATTAGGGAAACCTAATTGGATTAAGTGCTGATTATCAATCTGATATAATTGAACTTTTTGGGAAAACGGTCTCAAGACCGTTTGAGATGGTTGACCAAGCATTGACCGTTTGGGATTACTGTTCCTAACGGTGTTGGTTAATGACTCACCAAATTTGATGGATTAATTCCAAACGAGTAATGAGTTGAAGGCTAATCAATTGGGCAAACCCTAATTGAAATCAGTGCTGAAATTCCAATGAGTTAATTAGAGATTTTGGGCTGATTAGCCCAAACGGTTTCAAGACCGTTTGGGGATCACCCAAACGGTCTCAAGACTGTTTGGGGGTCACCCCAAGACCGTGTGGAGGTCTGGGGTCAAGTACAGTTGACCAATTGAAGGTCTAAAGGTACCAAATCATATTGCAATTAAGTGTTGATTGTTGATCAACTCGATAGACCAAACCTTGATGAAATTTCACTAGAATCCAAAGGTTGGATGAGCCAAACGGTCTCAAGACCGTTTGGAGCTCATCCAAACGGTCTCAAGACCGTTTGGTGGTCAACCAAGACCGTTTGGAGGTCTAGGGTTGAGTATGGTTAGGTGTTTGAAGGTCTAAAGGTACCAAGCTGATATACAATGCAATGCTGATTTGGCGATCAATCCCATGATCCAAACCTTAATTGGATGGCTTGGATTTGAGTGATATGATGGGAAAACGGTCTCAAGACCGTTTGGAGGTCATCAAAACGACCTCAATACCGTTTGGGGTCATATCATACCCAATTTGGATGATGGTTCAAAAGTTTCAAAGTAAACAATCTTGCATTGATGAGTGTTGTTGAATCATCGATTCTAAACCCTAATCCAATTGAATCAAACCCTAATTGATGACCAAGTGAGGGTTAATTGAGGGTCAAATCAGTTGAAGGTTGACCTACTAAACTCAATTGAAGTATGAGCATAGGTCCAATTGATTATTGGTTCCATGAATTCAATGGTTGAAGATCCAATGCAATCAATTGAAACATAATTAGTAGCTTGATTGATGATCAACTTCAAAGCTCTAATTGGTGTTTATAAACCCTAATTCCATTGAGATCAGACCCTATTTTAAGTTCTAATTAAGGGATGAGTTCATGACTCAATTTATGATTGAGTTGATGATCCAATTGGTTGAGATTCCATAGATTGGAATTGAGTGTTGTTGAAGTCTTGATTGACTCTTTGGTCCATGCGGTTTTGAGAGGTTTGGACCAAACGGTCTCAAGACCATTTGAGACTCATGTGATTTCAAGTTCATGCGGTTTCAAAGCTTTTTTCTTAAACGATTTCAAACCGTTTGTGGTTCAATTTGGTTAATCCAATCGGATGCCTAATTCAATTGGATGCCTTAAGTAATGGAGGTCCAATGTGATTGAATCTCTTGAGAATAGAGATGATGAATCATCCATTGATCCAATGATGATTAGTAGTGATAATCAATGAAGGTACAAAGGTTGAAACCCTAATAGTACCTAAGTGATTAGTGCTAATTAAGGGACGAACCCTAATTGCTTATAAGAACAATGTCTTAGTACACTATGTTAACCATAGTTGTATATACTTGATTGAAGGGTTGATGTAACCTAATCAAGTTGATAGGATGATGGAAAGGAATTCATACCTGAGTATTGATCATGTGATGAATAGGGTATGATCCTTAATAAAGAGATCATGTGAACCCTAATTGAGGTTGATTCCGTGTAAACCCTAATTGAGGGTGATGCCATGAGAAACCCATGTTGGGATGAATTGTAAACCCCAATTTTAGGTAATATGATGAGAAAGCCTAATGAAGGGTGATGTTATATGCAATCCTCACCCTAATGAAGTATGATAGCATGGGAAACCCTAATCCTAATAATGGAATGGTTACTAATATATTGATGGGGGAAATGCCTAAAGTGATTGATTGTGGATATCCTTATAGCAAGTAATGCTTTAACTTGAGATGAGTCTATATTATTAAAGATAGTTGGACCATTCTTATGTGTGACCTATGCACTTCATGGTAAGGGTGATAGGTTAATGGATGAAAGGATTAAGATGGGAAATACCTTAATCCAAGATAAGCTGATAACTTAAGGAAGTTGAAGGTGATGAGGAAAGTGATATATCAATATGTGATAAATATCACTTTGAGCATTACATGATTGATATAGTTCAATACATGTAATAGTTGCACAGGACTAGTATAGTCTAATACCTGGAATAACATCTGCACCGGATTGGTTAAACTCCAATATCTGGAATAGTGTCACAGGATTGGCTAACTCCCAATACCTGGAATGATAACACAGGATTGGCTAACTCCCAATACCTGGAATGATAACACAGGATTGGCTAACTCCCAATACCTGGAATGATAACACAGGATTGGTTAAATCCCAATACCTGGAATAATAACACAGGATTGGTTAAATCCCAATACCTGGAATGATAACACATGATTGGCTAACTCCCAATACCTAGAATGCACATGATTGGTTAAATCCCAATACCTGGAATGATAACACAGGATTGGCTAACTCCCAATACCTGGAATGCACATGATTGGTTAAATCCCAATACCTGGAATAATAACACAGGATTGGCTAACTCCCAATACCTGGAATGTACAGGATTGGCTAAATCCCAATACCTGGAATAGTTGCACAGGATTGACATAGATCAATACCTGGAATAGTTTCACAGGATTGACATAGATCAATACCTGGAATAGTTGCACAGGATTGACATAGATCAATACCTGGAATGGTTACACAGGATTGACATAGTTCAATACCTGGAATGGATACACAGGAATAATATAAGTCTAATGCTTGTACTAGTTGCACAGGATTGGTGTAATCCAATGCCTGGAATATTTATATAGGATTGGTATAGACCAATGCCTGAATAAGACATGATGATGTACACTCTCATGTCCAAAATAACCAAAAATCTGTTTAGCAGATTGGCTAAGGCCAATAAGTTGAAACAAGAATGTCTCATGGGTGACATATCAAGATAATGAGTGTCACAAGAGAAGTTTGACATGATGGTATAATATGGAAGATAAATGATATACATGTTTTTCCTATTCCTTATTAATAGAATAGTTGTTCTATTATTCTATCATGAATAGTTACAATGCTTTAAGATGAGAATGCTTTAAACTGCTTATCCTCTACTCAGTTCCATATCTTTAAACTGCAATAATAATGTTTTGGTGGAGAGTTATTGTAACAACGTCGATCGGACAAACGTTATTAACTAAGCGGAAGCAATCACTAACATCGGATTACTGAAAATCACTAAAAATTAAATCTTTTTGCAAAGAGATCCACACATAGGAAATCCTTTACAACAAGAACCATTGTATAACATTTACATTCTGGTTCAAACGTATATAACCTGTACCATCTCTTTTCAGAGACTACAACATCAGCTACCTTATGAACATTATATACAGACAGCATATGTCTTGAGGCATCAAGCCAAAACCTCAGTTTGATATATCAAAAACACTGACTGAAAACTCCGAGGACCTGAGAGTACAGAGACGACACATAGGACTTCTAGCTATATGACTTGAAAGTCAGTGCCTCCACCTGAGATCTCACTGCTGCCCAAGCTGTTGCTATCCTTTTCCTGCAAAAGAGTATCTGCCTCTTTGTCCGCGTCCACCTAAAAATGTTGGATCCCACGGGGGTGAGACAATTGTAAATTGCCCCAGCGAGAGATATAACTCTCCGCCAAAACATTATTATTGCAATTAGGGATATAAAACTAGGAAGATGATAAGCAGTTTAAAGCATTCTCTTAATAAGGAATAGGAATAACATGTATATCATTTATCCTCCATATTATACCATCATATCAAACTTCTCTTGTGACACTCATTATCTTGATATGTCACCCATGAGACATTCTCTTGTGACACTCATTATCTTGATATGTCACCCATGAGACATTCTCTTGTGACACTCATTATATTGATATGTCACCCATGAGACATTCTTGTTTCAACTTATTGGCCTTAGCCAATCTGCTAAACAGATTTTGGTTATAATGGACATGAGAGTGTACATCATCATGTCTTATTCAGGCATTGGTCTATACCTATCCTATATAAGTATTCTAGGCATTGGATTACACCAATCCTTTACAACTAGTACAAGCATTAGATTTATATTATTCCTGTGTATCCATTCCAGGTATTGATCTATGTCAATCCTGTACAACCATTCCAGGTATCGATCTGTGTCAATCATGTGCAACTATTCCAGGTATTGATCTATGTCAATCCTGTGCAACTATTCCAGGTATTGATCTATGTCAATCCTGTGTTATTATTCCAGGTAGTGGGAGTTAGCCAATCCAGTGCATTCCAGGTATTGGGAGTTAGCCAATCCTGTGTTATTATTCCAGGTATTGGGAGTTATCCAATCCTGTGTTATTATTCCAGGTATTGATCTATGTCAATCCTGTGCATTCCAGGTATTGGGAGTTATCCAATCCTGTGTTATTATTCCAGGTATTGGGAGTTAGCCAATCCTGTGCATTCCTGGTATTGGGAGTTAGCCAATCCTGTGTTATTATTCCAGGTATTGATCTATGTCAATCCTGTGTATTCCAGGTATTGGGAGTTATCCAATCCTATGTTATTATTCCAGGTATTGGGAGTTAGCCAATCCTGTGCATTCCAGGTATTGGGAGTTAGCCAATCCTGTGTTATTATTCCAGGTATTGATCTATGTCAATCCTGTACATTCCAGGTATTGGGAGTTAGCCAATCCTGTGTTATTATTCCAGGTATTGGGAGTTAGCCAATCCTGTGTTATTATTCCAGGTATTGGGATTTAACCAATCATGTGTTATCATTCCAGGTATTGGGAGTTAGCCAATCCTGTGTTATCATTCCAGGTATTGGGAGTTAGCCAATCCTGTGTTATCATTCTAGGTATTGGGATTTAACCAATCCTGTGCATTCCAGGTATTGGGAGTTAGCCAATCCTGTGTTATCATTCCAGGTATTGGGATTTAACCAATCCTGTGTTATTATTCTAGGTATTGGGATTTAACCAATCCTGTGTTATCATTCCAGGTATTGGGAGTTAGCCAATCATGTGTTATCATTCCAGGTATTGGGAGTTAGCCAATCCTATGTTATCATTCCAGGTATTGAGAGTTAGCCAATCCTGTGACACTATTCCAGATATTGGAGTTTAACCAATCCTGTGCAGATGTTATTCCAGGTATTAGACTATGCTAATCCTGTGCAACTATTCCAGGTATTGGAGTTTAACCAATCCTGTGCAGATGTTATTCCAGGTATTAGACTATGCTAATCCTGTAATGCTAAAAGTGATATTTATCACATATTGATATATCACTTTCCTCATCACTTTCAACTTCCTTAAGTTATCAGCTTATCTTGGATTAAGGTATTTCCCATCTTAATCCTTTCATCCATTAACCTATCACCCTTACCATGAAGTGCATAGGTCACACATAAGAATGGTCCAACTATCTTTAATAATATAGACTCATCTCAAGTTAAAGCATTACTTGCTATAAGCTTGCCTATAATCAACCACATGAAATGTTTCACCTTTATAAGGCCATTCCTTGTATCTCATCATTAGGGTTTCCTTATACCCTTATTTAAAATTAGGATTATAATTCATTGTCATATTGCCCAAGATTAGGGCTTTATGCATTATGACTCCACATTAGAGTCTCACATACCTTCACCCTTCTTAGGGCCTCTCATCACAACATAGCATTAGAGCTTCATGTGATGTTAACTCTTAATTAGGGTTTCTCATGGAATCACCCTCAACTAGGGTTTCTCATGGAATCACCCTCAACTAGGGTTTCTCATGGAATCACCCTCAACTAGGGTTTCCACCATAGTCACCCACAATTTGGGTTTACTATGCATCTCCATTAGGATTTCATTCAATTGTCCATAATTAGAGATTCACTATTCATCCCAATTAGGGTTTTACATCTCATTTCCCTAAATTCGAGTTTCACACACCACTACCCTGACTTAGGGTTACATCCTCACCCTAGATTAGGGTTACATTTAGAATTGCCCTCAATTAGGGTTAGAACCCAAAAGCCCTGTCAATTAGGGTTTATATTCATGATTAGGGTTTCATGATCTCTCTTCTTAATGATCATACCCTTAATCACTACATGAATCATATTCATGTATGAATTCATGTTAAAATCATCTCAAATTGATTAGGTCATATCAACCCTTCAATCAAGAGCATACCACTATGATTAACGCAGTGTATCAAGTCATTGGTCCAATAAGCAATTAGGGATTCATTCCTTAATTGGTACTAGTCCCTTAGGTACTGTTAGGGTTTCAACCTTTGTACCTTCTTTGTTTATCATTACTAATCATCATTGGGTCAATGGATCATTCATCATCTTATTTCTCAAGAGATTCAATCACATTGGACCTCCATTACATAAAGCGTCCAATTGAATTAGGGTTTCCAATGTTGATTCCTTCAATCATTGGATTCATGGAACCAATCATCAATTGGACCTACCATCATACTTCAATTGAGTTTAATAGGTCAACCTTAAACTGATTTGACCCTCAATTGACACACAATTGGTCATCAATTAGGGTTTGATTTAATTGAATTAGGGTTTAGAATCGATGATTCAACAACACTAATCAATGTAAGACTAGTTACTTTGAAACCATTGAACCATCATCCAAATTGGGTATGACCTTACCCCAAACGGTCTTGAGGTCGTTTGGATGACCTCCAAACGGTCTTGAGACCGTTTTCCCATCAAATCATTCAAAACCAAGCCATCCAAGTAGGGTTTGGATCATTGAAGTGCTCACCAATTCAGCAATTTATTACAGATCAACTTGGTACCTTTAGGCCTTCAAACACCTAACCATACTCAACCCTAGACCTCCAAACGGTCTTGGGTGACCACCAAACGGTCTTGAGACCGTTTGGATGAGCTCCAAATGGTCTTGAGACCGTTTGGCCCATCCATCCTTTGGATTCTAGTGAAAAATCATCAAGGATTGGTCTATCGAGTTGATCAACAAATCAGCACTTCATTGCAATATGATTAGTACCTTTGGACCTTTAATTGGTCAACTATACTTGACCCCAGACCTCCAAAAGATCTTGGGGTGACCCCCAAACGGTCTTGAGACCGTTTGGGTGATCCCCAAACGGTCTTGAAACCGTTTGGGCTAATCAACCCAAAATCTCTAATTAACTCATTGGAATTTCAGCACTAATTCCAATTAGGGTTGCCTAATTGATTAGCCTTCAACTCACGATTCCTTGGGAATTAACCCCTCAAATTTGGTGAGTTATTATACAACATAATTCGTATCATTAATCCAAAACGGTCAACGTTTGGTCAACGCACTCAAACGGTTTTGAAACCGTTTGCCCAAAAAGGTCAATTACATCAGATTGAAAATCAGCACTTAATCCAATTAGGTTTCCCTAATTGATTAGCCTTCAACTCATGATTTCCTTGGAGTTAATCCATCAAATTTGGAGGGTCATTACCCAACATCATTATGAACAGGAATCCCAAACGGTCAATGCTTGGTCAACCATCTCAAACGGTTTTGAAACCGTTTTCCCAAGCAGGTCAAGTTGATCAGGTTGAAAATCAACATTTAATTCAATTCGATTTGCCTAATTGATTGGCCTTCAACTCACGATTCCTTTGGAGTTAACCGCTCAAATTTGTAGGGTCATCATCCTACATAATTAGGAACAAGATTCCCAAACGGTCAACGCTTGGTTAACCATCTCAAACGGTTTTTAAACCGTTTTCTCCCAAACGGTTTCAAACTGTTTGCCCTTAAACGGTTTGCTGAAACCGCATAGCCAATCAAATTAAAACGATTTGGAGTAGCTATCAAAACCGTTTGGCTTGGTAATTTTATTTGGATAAGCATCTAGGATGATGTCATCATCCCCTTCCTTCGAACAACCAAGAACAGCAACCGTTCTTGATGGAAATTGCAGCAAGAAACAAGAGTGCATCAAATTGAAGAAATCAATCAACAAAGCATAGAGAATTGATGCAATAGCAATGTTTAAGGGTTTAAGTTATAAAACCCGCCTCCAATTGAGCTCCAAAGCTCCAAGCTCACGCCATTAATGGTGGATTAAGCTCTTTCAACTCCCCCTAGGCTCGTCCTCAAGCTTTTGATTGTAAAAGTTGGCTAGGGTTGAAGAGGAGATCGAAATAAGAAGGAATCCATAATTTATTTTCGATTTCCACCATGAAATCATGAAGAACGAAGGTCAAGGGCTTACCAACAGGTTGGGGACGTGCTCCCTGCTCCTCCCTAGCTCCTTGGTCGGTTTTGCAAGCAAGGGGAAGAAAGAAATCCGAAAAGGCCTTGGTTTGGGCTTGGAAATGGCACTTTTATAAGGAAATTGATGAGAGAGAAAATGTCTTATAAAAATCCAATTAATCCCAATAAAGTGGCCGCCTCTTCCCCCTCAACTACCTTGGGTACGAGGCACCTTCCTTGACTTTAATTCTCCTTCATTATCATAAATTTAAAGAAAAGAAAATTAAGCACCTTAATGCTTATAATATAATATCCCACATGTGAGTGGATATTACTTTTCTTTATAAAAAGGTGAGTGGAATCTCACCTACTTGAGATATTTTCGTTCCTTATCTTGGTAAAGGAACGTCCATCCTTATTCAAAATCAACCCAAAACATTTTGGTTGAAAGCCCTTCAATTATTTTTATTCATTTTTTCCCTAAATCGAATTAGGGTTTCAATTAGGCATTATTCTTGATTATTTTAATGTCAAGATTCTCTCTCCTACAACTTAATTCAAATGAGGAGTCACTCTCATTTTCTTTGCTCTAAATGATTCTAAGAAACATTAGGGACCTTGTTGAAGTGGTAATTTGCATATTGAACCCTATATTTTGGGTAAATTGCACTTTACTCCAAAACTAGGTTTTAATGCACAACATTGTCCAACAAGCTCTATCTTGGTGTCCAGGCTTGAGAAAACCATACCATTACATTATATTCATTATTATGATGTCACAACATCAGAGGAACACCTTATCATGTGCAATTTGCAAGTTAACCCCTCAACTTGGGTAATTTGCACTTTAATCCAAAATAAGCAAACATTGCTTCAACATTGTTCAAACAGGACCAAAATTGAAACATAGGTTCCTCTTGAGACCTAATCACTTTTCAAAAGATAAGATTTAAGCATATAATCATCTTTCTTAATCAAAACACCTAGGGTTAAAGCATAACCCAGGTCAGGGATGTTACAGTTATATCTCCCGCTGGGACAATTTACAATTGTCTCACCCCCGTGGGATCTAATGTTTTTAGGTGGATAAGCAAGGAGGAAAGTGAGAATATCTTGCAGAGGAAGAACATCAGCAACAGCAGGGAAAGCAGTGACAGATCAGGTTGAGTGTATTGTCTGTCGTGTCATGTAGATAGAAGTCCTATGTGTCGTCTCTGTACTCTCAGGTCCTCGGAGTTTATAGTTAGTGTTTTAACGAATCGATCTGAGATTTTTGGCTTGATGCCTCGAAGTTATATGTTGTGCATATATTATGTCTTGAGACAGCTGATGTTGTAATCTCGAGAAGAGATAGTGCAAGACATGTACTTTGAAACAGAATGTAAATGTTATACTTTGGTTCTTGAAGAAAAAGATTTCCTATGTGTGGATCTCTTTGCAAAAAGTTTTAATTTTTAGTGATTTTTGGTAATCCGTTGTTAGTGATTGCTTCCGCTTAGTTAATAATGTTTGTCCGATCGACGTTGTTACAATTTTGGTATCAGAGCTCTAGGTTCGTCGAGTCTACTGAGACATAGGACTAAGTTGTTGAGTCTGTGTTAGTGTCCTCCAGTATACCCTATAATGATTTTTGCTTGTGCAGAGAAAGGGTAAAGTTTTAAAATAATTGGAGAGCACAAAGAACACATTGCTAAGGGCAATGTTGTTGCACCAAGAAGAGGTGCAAGGGATCATGCAAGAATAGAATGAGTGCCTGAGAATCCCCATTAAGACCTGATCAGGATAGAGAATCCTATGATCATGCTCTTATTGGGCAGATTAGGGCAACAGTAATGCATATAAGTGAACTGGATGCTAGCCTTATAACCTAGGTTATCAGTCCTTAATATAGAAAGCTTGAGCTTTAAAAGAGTTCCTGAATGAATTAGTCATGTGGGAACAAGGGAAAATGTGGAAAAGATTAACTTATGGCAAGAAAGTGGACTCTGCCATGAGTTCAGACAGATAATAAATCTGTGATGGTAGTGCCCAAGAAGGGGCAATAAGATGAGAAGTAGGGAATGGTCTCTATAATTCTAGAGACATTTGCCTAATGGTTTTAAAAAGCCAAGTTTTTGGTACTAATAGTGCAATAAATGCCTAGTGTACCAGGGAAGTAACCACTAAGTAAGTGTAAAGGTCTTAACCTTTCACCTGTAAGATTCTATGGCTTAGTTTTTGCTTCAGTAATAAGACTAGTAAGGCCATGATATGAGTACAAGGTATGTTATAAATGTGTACATGTTGAGTACACTAAACCCTTTTTGTTATAAAAAAAAGATTGTTGATTTTGTTTTCCCTATTGGTTGCTATATAGGGAAGAAATGATGAGAACTAGAATTTGAATTTTGTTTAATATTCTTTTAAATACTCTATATTTATCTTACCTCTATGAAAGAGGAAGAGGTATAGAAGAGATGCCTGGATAAAATCCAAGAATGTTAAATCTTATGTTATGATAATATGAAAAGCAAGAAATATGATAGCATGTAAGTGCATACTACTTGATCTCAGTACTTGTAAACCATGATCAGGTATACAACTATTGATGATAAAGTGAGTATGGAAACTCTTAGATTGATATCTTTTTGATTGCCCTGATCAAGCAATCATTCTGAGACAATCTAATGAGTATCATGAAATTGGAAATATGGTATGGATAAATGTATCATATCTTAAGTACAAGAAAGAGGGATCTGATATGAATTCATATCAGTATGTGTATATGAGGAAGTAAAAGTATGACCCTTATATGATGAGAAAGAGAACAAGGGAGGTGATCCTTGTTCAATAAAGTTGTAAATATGATAAAAAGAAAGATGAGAAAATGATGTGTTTTCAACACATGTGACTGATACCAAGGTAAGAGATTCTGGTATCTGAGAATTATCAGATGGTTTAGGTTGGCTACCCAGAATGGTCAACTATGAAATCAGTCCCATTATATAAAATGATATGAACATCATATGTTAGGGGTTTATGCTTTGCATAAACATAACAACTAAATATGTCTTTAAGATAAGATCTCAATTGACTCTATGAGAATATTGTGTGAAGGAACTTTGTGCTGATCAAAGTTCTATGATGTCTCCATAACAATGAGGTGTTATGAAGAGACATGATGATATGATGAAATGAATAATATATGTTCCCTTTTTATCTGGGATTTCGGGGACGAAATCCTTGTTAGGGGTTTATAATTTGTAACATCCCTGACCTGGGTTATGCTTTAACCCTAGATGTTTTGATTAAGAAAGATGATTATATGCTTAATATTATCTTATGAAAAGTGATTAGGGCTCATGAGGAACTTATGTTTCAATTTTGGTCCTGTTTGAACAATGTTGAAGCAATGTTTGCTTATTTTGGACTAAAGTGCAAATTACCCAAGTTGAGGGGTTAAATTTCAAATGTTGCATGATAAGATGTTCCTATAATTTTTAGACATCATAAGAATGAATATGATGTAGTGCTATGGTTTCCACAAGCTTGGACACCAAGATTAAGCTTGTAAAGCAATCCTTGTGCATTAAAACCTAGTTTTGGAGTAAAGTGCAATTTACCCAAAATCCAGGGTTCAATATGCAAATTACCACTTCAATAAGGTCCTTAATGTTTCTTGGCATCAGGTAGAGAAAATAAAATGAGAGGGGCATCTCATTTGAATTAAGTTGGAGGAGAGAGAATCTTGATATTAAAATAATCAAGATTTAATCCTAATTGAAACCCTAATTCAATTTAGGGCAAAAATGAATGTATTAATTAAAGGGCCTTCAACCAAAATGTTATTGGTTGATTTTGAATAAGGATGGACGTTATTTTTCCAAAATAAGGAACGAAAATATCTCAAGTAGGTGGAATTTCACTCACCTTATTATAAAGAAAAGTAATATCCACTCACATATGGGATATTAATATAATAAGCATTAAGGTGCTTAATTTTCTTTTCCTTAAATCATGGATAGTTGAAAGGAATATGAGGCAATGAAGATAGCCTCGTCCTTAAGGATTTTGAGGGGAATTTTAGGGGGAAGAGGCGGTCATGTTTTTGGAATTAAATGCATTTTAATAAGGCATTTTCTCTCTCATCAATTTCCTTATAAAAGTGCCATTTCCAAGCCCAAACCAAGGCCTTTTTCGGATTTCTTTCTTCCCCTTGCTTGAAAAACCAACCAAGGAGATAGAGAGGAGCAGGGATCACGTCCCCAACCTGTTGGTAAGCCCTTGACCTTCGTTCTCCTTGATTTCATGGCGGAAATCGAAAATAAACTATGGATTCCTTCTTATTTCGATCTCCTCTTCAACCCTAGCCATCTTTTACAATCAAAAGCTTGAGGAAGAGCCTAGGGGGAGTTGCAAGAGATTCATCCACCATTAATGGCGTGATCTTGGAGCTTTGGAGCTCAATTGGAGGCGGGTTTTATAACTCAAACCCTTAATCATTGATATTGCATCAATTCTCTATACTTTGTTGATTGTTTTCTTTAAATTGCTACACTCTTGTTTCTTTGCTGCAATTTCCATCAAGAACGGTTGCTGTTCTTGGTTGTTCGAAGGAAGGGGATGATGAAATCATACTAGATGCTTATCCAAAGAAAAGTACCAATCCAAACAGTTTTGATAGCTATTCCAAATCATTTTAATTTGATTGGCTATGCGGTTTCAGCAAACTGTTTAAAGGCAAACGGTTTGAAACCGTTTGGGAGAAAACGGTTTCAAGACCGTTTGAGATGGTTGACCAAGCGTTGAAAGTTTGGGATTTTTGTTCCTAATTATGTAGGCTAATGACCCACCAAATTTGAGGGGTTAACTCCAAAGGAATCGTAGGTTGAAGGCCAACCAATTAGGCAAATCGAATTGAATTAAATGCTGATTTCCAACCTGATTAACTTGACCTGTTTGGTAAAACGGTTTCAATACTATTTGAGTGAGTTGAACAAGTGTTGACAGTTTGGGATTCCTGTTCATCATTATGTTGGTTGTTGACCCTCCAAATTTTAGGGATTAACTCCCAAGGAATCGTGATTTGAAGGCTAATCAATTAGGGAAACCTAATTGGATTAAGTGCTGATTATCAATCTGATATAATTGAACTTTTTGGGAAAACGGTCTCAAGACCGTTTGATATGGTTGACCAAGCGTTGACCGTTTGAGATTACTGTTCCTAATGATGTTGGTTAATGACTCACCAAATTTGATGGATTAATTCCAAACGAGTCATGAGTTGAAGGCTAATCAATTGGGCAAACCCTAATTGAAATCAGTGCTGAAATTCCAATGAGTTAATTAGAGATTTTGGGTTGATTAGCCCAAACGGTTTCAAGACCGTTTGGGGATCACCCAAACGGTCTCAAGACCGTTTGGGGGTCAGCCCAAGACCGTTTGGAGGTCTGGGGTCAAGTATAGTTGACCAATTGAAGGTCTAAAGGTACCAAATCATATTGCAATTAAGTGCTGATTGTTGATCAACTCGACAAACCAAACCTTGATGAAATTTCACTAGAATCAAAAGGTTGATGAGCCAAACGGTCTCAAGACCGTTTGGAGCTCATCCAAATGGTCTCAAGACCGTTTGGTGGTCAACCAAGACCGTTTGGAGGTCTAGGGTTGAGTATGGTTAGGTGTTTGAAGGTCTAAAGGTACCAAGCTGATATATAATGCAATGCTGATTTGGTGATCAATCCCATGATCCAAACCTTAATTGGATGGCTTGGATTTGAGTGATATGATGGGAAAACGGTCTCAAGACCGTTTGGGGTCAGGTCATACCCAATTTGGATGATGGTTCAAAAGTTTCAAAGTAAACAATCTTGCATTGATGAGTGTTGTTGAATCATCGATTCTAAACCCTAATCCAATTGAATCAAACCCTAATTGATGACCAAGTGAGGGTCAATTGAGGGTCAAATCAGTTGAAGGTTGACCTACTAAACTCAATTGAAGTATGAGCATAGGTCCAATTGATGATTGGTTCCATGAATTCAATGGTTGAAGATCCAATGCAATCAATTGAAACATAATTAGTAGCTTGATTGATGATCAACTTCAAAGCTCTAATTGGTGTTTATAAACCCTAATTCCATTGAGATCATACCCTAATTGAAGTTCTAATTAAGGGATGAGTTCATGACTCAATTGATGATTGAGTTGATGATCCAATTGGTTGAGATTCCATAGATTGGAATTGAGTGTTGTTGAAGTCTTGATTGACTCTTTGGTCCATGCGGTTTTGAGAGGTTTGGACCAAACGGTCTCAAGACCGTTTGAGACTCATGCGATTTCAAGTTCATGCGGTTTCAAAGCTTTTTTCTTAAATGATTTCAAACCGTTTTTAGTTCAATTTGGTTAATCCAATCGGATGCCTAATTCAATTGGATGCCTTAAGTAATGGAGGTCCAATGTGATTGAATCTCTTGAGAATAGAGATGATGAATCATCCATTGATCCAATGATGATTAGTAGTGATAATCAATGAAGGTACAAAGGTTGAAACCCTAATAGTACCTAAGTGATTAGTGCTAATTAAGGGATGAACCCTAATTGCTTATAAGAACAATGTCTTAGTACACTATGTTAACCATAGTTGTATATACTTGATTGAAGGGTTGATGTAACCTAATCAAGTTGATAGGATGATGGAAAGGAATTCATACCTGAGTATTGATCATGTGATGAATAGGGTATGATCCTTAATAAAGAGATCATGTGAACCCTAATTGAGGTTGATTCCATGTAAACCCTAATTGAGGGTGATGCCATGAGAAACCCATGTTGGGATGAATTGTAAACCCCAATTTTAGGAAATATGATGAGAAAGCCTAATGAAGGGTGATGTTATATGCAATCCTCACCCTAATGAAGTATGATAGCATGGGAAACCCTAATCCTAATAATGGAATGGTTACTAATATATTGATGGGAGAAATGCCTAAAGTTATTGATTGTGGATATCCTTATAGAAAGTAATGCTTTAACTTGAGATGAGTCTATATTATTAAAGATAGTTGGACCATTCTTATGTGTGACCCATGCACTTCATGGTAAGGGTGATAGGTTAATGGATGAAAGGATTAAGATGGGAAATACCTTAATCCAAGATAAGCTGATAACTTAAGGAAGTTGAAGGTGATGAGGAAAGTGATATATCAATATGTGATAAATATCACTTTTAGCATTACAGGATTGATATAGTTCAATACCTAGAATAGTTGCACAGGACTAGCATAGTCTAATACCTGGAATAACATCTGCACAGGACTAGCATAGTCTAATACCTGGAATAACATCTGCACAGGATTGGTTAAACTCCAATATCTGGAATAGTGTCACAAGATCGGCTAACTCCCAATACCTGGAATGATAACACAGGATTGGCTAACTCCCAATACCTGGAATGATAACACAGGATTGGCTAACTCCCAATACCTGGAATGATAACACAGGAATGGTTAAATCCCAATACCTGGAATAATAACACAGGATTGGTTAAATCCCAATACCTAGAATGATAACACGGGATTGTCTAACTCCCAATACCTGGAATGCACAGGATTGGTTAAATTCCAATACCTAGAATGATAACACAGGATTAGCTAACTCCCAATACCTGGAATGCACAGGATTGGTTAAATCCCAATACCTAGAATAATAACACAGGATTGGCTAACTCCCAATACCTGGAATGTACAGGATTGGCTAAATCCCAATACCTGGAATAGTTGCACAGGATTGACATAGATCAATACCTGGAATAGTTGCACAGGATTGACATAGATCAATACCTGGAATAGTTGCACAGGATTGACATAGATCAATACCTGGAATGGTTACACAGGATTGACATAGTTCAATACCTAGAATGGATACACAGGAATAATATAAGTCTAATGCTTGTACTAGTTGCACAGGATTGGTGTAATCCAATGCCTGGAATATTTATATAGGATTGGTATAGACCAATGCCTGAATAAGACATGATGATGTACACTCTCATGTCCAAAATAACCAAAAATCTGTTTAGCATATTGGCTAAGGCCAATAAGTTGAAACAAGAATGTCTCATGGGTGACATATCAAGATAATGAGTGTCACAAGAGAAGTTTGACATGATGGTATAATATGGAGGATAAATGATATACATGTTTTTCCTATTCCTTATTAAGAGAATAGTTGTTCTATTATTCTATCATGAATAGTTACAATGCTTTAAGATAAGAATGCTTTAAACTGCTTATCCTCTACTCAGTTCCATATCTTTAAACTGCAATAATAATGTTTTGGCGGAGAGTTATATCTCCCGCTGGGACAATTTACAATTGTCTCCCCCGTGGGATCCAATGTTTTTAGGTGGACAAGCAAGGAGGAAAGTGAGAATATCTTGCAGAGGAAGAACATCAGCAACAACAGGGACATCAGTGACAGCTCAGGTTGAGTGTACTGTTTGTGGTGTCATGTAGATAGAAGTCCTATGTGTCGTCTCTGTACTCTCAGGTCCTCGGAGTTTATAGTTAGTGTTTTAACGAATCGATCTGAGATTTTTGGCTTGATGCCTCGAAGTTATATGTTGTGCATATATTATGTCTTGAGACAGCTGATGTTGTAATCTTGAGAAGAGATAGTGCAAGACATGTACTTTGAAACAGAATGTAAATGTTATACTTTGGTTCTTGAAGAAAAAGATTTCCTATGTGTGGATCTCTTTGCAAAAAGTTTTAATTTTTAGTGATTTTTGGTAATCCGTTGTTAGTGATTGCTTCCGCTTAGTTAATAACGTTTGTCCAATCGACGTTGTTTCAACAACCTTCAAAGCTCAAATTGAAGAGATGATTTGGCAATAAGAACTTGCACTCCGGTCCCCTACTCCTTCCTCAAGTAAAGATGAAGGCCCAAATGAGCATGAAGCTAACTACTCCAAGGGAAAGCAGTTCAAAGGGAAGTCTTCTTCATCTACTCCTACGTGCTATGAATGTGGCCAAAAAGGCCATTACAAGAATGACTGTCCCAAGGAAAAGAAGAGCCATCACAAGAGCAGCCACGAGAAGGACAAGGAGTATAAGAAGGAAGGCAAATACAAGAAAAAGGAGAAGAAAGAAAGAAGAAGCAAGGATGCAACTCATGCAGCTTGGGAGGAGTCTTCCTCAAGTTCTTCTAGCTCCGAAGATTGAGAATGCCATCTTCCTCTCATGGCCTCTACAAATGATGATGTAGGTTAGGTAAGTGAGGTAAGTGAAGTTAATTTGCATTAGTTGTCTAAAGAAACTCTTATTGATATGCTTAATGCTTTCCGATCATCTTTTACTAAATGCAAAGCTAAATAGAAAAGGTTAGGAAAGATTATAGATGACCTTTATGCTAAGATTGAGATTATAGATCAAAATGAAAAGCTACATCTTGATAGTATTGATACTTTACAAGGGAAATTTCTTGATCTTGAGCTCCAATACAATGGAGTTGAAGTTGAGAATGTTGTCTACCTTAAGAACATTGCTACTCTTAAGGAAGAGAACCAAAAATGCCAAGATGAGATTGATATTCTTAAAATTGAAAATGTAGAACTTAACCTCATTGATGAAGCTAGGAAGCAAGAAATGTATGCTTATCAAAGAGAAATTCAATTTCTTAAATCTAAAAATGCTAAGTTTCTTGCTCAAGTAAATGATCTATCCTCTAGACCTATCTTGCAAAGTAATGAGGTAGCTAGAATTGCTCTAGAACGTGATTATTTTCATACTAAAGTCCTCTGCTTAGAGGCGACTTGTTGCATGCTAGAGATGATCTTGCTAGCTTATCTTCTATTGTCATTAATCTTAGTGATGATAATGAAAAATTAAGAGCTTCTTTGTAAAAGTTTCTTACGGGAAAGAAATCCCTTAATGTTGTCCTAGAACACTCTACCAAATAAATTGGTACTAGTGGTTTAAGATATGATAGGACTGCTCCTAAGGGTAAGAACAAGAACAAGAGTAAGGGTAAGAAGAAGAGTGTGGAACCTCCTTTCTTCCATGGAGAGACTTTCGACTCTAAGAACCCAATGGTATGTGCTCATTGTAAATGTGATGATCATTACTCTACTTATTGTCCTTACAAGCCAAAGGGGACCAACCCAAAGATGAAATGGGTCCCCAAGCTAACCCCGGATCCCAAAGTTTGAGTTGGGCACCGACATCCTTCTTTTATTCAGGTCAAAAGAAGGTGGATTGTTGATAGTGGCTGCTCAAATCATATGACAAGTGAAATCAACCATTTCAACAAATTAATAAAGAAGAAAGGAGGATCAGTGACTTTCGGGGACAACAAAAAGGGTAAGGTAATAGGTGAGGGTGATGTAGGCAACGAGCTAAGTATTAAAAATGTTTTTCTTGTTGATGGTCTACATCACAATTTGATAAGTGTAAGCCAACTTTGTGATAATGGTTATCTTATTCTATTTACTTCTTTAGAATGTTTTCTTCTAGATTCCCTCACTTATAATGTTATATATAAGGTAACTAGAAATTGTAATATATATGTTATTGTGCTTGATTCTCTAAAGCCCGTACTTGATAGATTCTTAGTGGTGGATAAAAATGATAGGCATTGCCAGTTGGGTCTTGTGAATATGCATCAAATGAAGAAATTCAGCAAAAAGGAATTAGTTAGGCGACTTCCTAAATTGGATTTTGAAAAGGATGAGGAATGCCAACCTTGCACATAAAGAAAGCAAACCAAGTCCTCCTTCAAATCCAAAGGAGTCCTTAGTACCAAAAGAGCTCTTGATCTTCTTCATATTGATCTATTCAGACCTATGAGAACTCAAATGCTTTGTGGTTCCAAGTATTGCCTTGTGATTGTCGATGATTTCTCTCGCTATACTTGGACATTCTTTCTCGTCTCTAAAAGTGATACTCTAGATGTTTTCTCGATCTTTTGTAAATGAGTTGAAAACAAAGCTTCTTGCCAGATTGTTTCTATCTGTAGTGACCATGGGGGGAGAGTTTGAAAATGATCTTTTTGAGCATTTTTGTAAACAATCTGGTTACTTGCACAATTTCTCTTCTCCTCGCACACCTCAACAAAATGGGGTAGTAGAGAGAAAGAATAGGTTGCTACTAGAGATGGCT
Organism: Alisma plantago-aquatica; assembly: GCA_963693085.1. Lineage (NCBI taxonomy): Eukaryota > Viridiplantae > Streptophyta > Magnoliopsida > Alismatales > Alismataceae > Alisma > Alisma plantago-aquatica. The sequence goes on from OY856409.1 coordinate 555,619,088, forward strand.
AGGACCATGCTTCTAGAGTATGACAATCCAAAGAAGTTTTGGGCTGAAGCTATTAGCACCTCTTGCTTTGTGCAAAACTGAGTTTTTACGCATCCATCTTTGAAGAAAACCCCCTATGAGTTATGACGTGGTAGAAAGCCATCCATTGACTTCTTTCACATTTTCAGATGTCCTTATTTTTTTTAAACACAAAGGATTCTCTCGACAAGTTTGATCCGAAATCGTACAAGGCTTTCTTCCTAGGATATAGCACACAGGGCTTATAGAGTTTTCAATATTGAACTGTCTAAAATTGAAGAGTCCATTAATGTCAAGTTTATTGAATCTAACCCTGCTATTGGAAAGAATGTTGTTCATAATGATGTTGCAGATGACTTAATTCCAATCTTAAAAGACCTCAACATCGACAATAAAGGTAAGCAGGTGGTTGAAAAAGAAGATGAAGAGAAGCATGATCCCACTCCTCATTTTGCAAAGAATCATCCCAAAGATCTAATCATTGGTGATCCATTCAAGAGAGTGAAGACACGAGCTGCCTACAACAAAGAACAAGCTCTTAGAGCCCTAGCTTGTCAAAGTTCAAGTCCAAAGTAATGCAAGTGTGCTAATTAGGAAATCCATGTAAATGACCTTAGAAGAATTTTGTAATCACTTGTATTGATGATATGACTTGTAACTAAGATGAGAAAATTATGTGGGACACTTAGCACCAAGTTTTAATCACTTTTTAAGCACTTTAGAAAATCGATCACAGGTTGTTGATCGGTCGAGTTACAATCTCGACCGATCCACTGGATCCATTTTCTGGAGAGTGCATCAGTCGAGTTGTGCATTCACAGAACTCGACCAATCGGGTTACTGACCAAATGTTATTTTTATTGGTCGGTTGAGTTTCCTCAGGAAAAACTCGACCGATGGTTTGAAAATTGGGTTTGTCTTTTACCTAGTCGGTCGAGTTATCTTTATTGAATCTCGACCGAATGTATTGTACGAAAAATGCAGAAAAAATGATTCTAACCGTTGGTGACTTGTTTGGACAAAAATAGATTTGTTGCCTTGTGAAAAAATGGCTATAATTCGACCCTAAGTGTTCCCCAACTCAAAGGGGAACCCCCAGCTATAAATAGGACCACTTGGAGTTCATTCTAAGGTTGCTCATTCATTTCATAGCTTGGTTCTTGCTTAGTTGAGAGTGTTGCACCCCTTTGAGCCCCTTTCTCTCTCTACTTTCAATTCAAATCCATGAATATGAGTGAGTTAGGATCTGTTGTAAGAGAGCTATCCCTTGTATCCATGTAAAGCTCTCCACCTCCATCTTCCTACCCCCTTTCCTTATTAAAGAAAATGCTTGAATATCTTCTCCGAGTGAAGGAGAAGGAGTTGTTGTTCTTCAAGGTTGAAGAAAGCATGGTGATCCAGATCTCTGAATGAAGGAGATAGGCAAGGTGGACGCTCAAGAAGGATAGATAATTCTTGGAAGGCCAAAGACTTGAAGGTGGAGTGGGTAAGTCCTTGTTGAAGGTTGAAGACTCCTTGCTCAAGTGGATAAGTTCCTTTGGTAGGTTGAAGATCCTTGCTTGAGGTATTAAGTCCTTGGATGAATGTTTTGTCTTGTAATCTTATGAATGAATATAAGAGCATCAAGATTGCAAAGTCCTAGAGACTAACCACCTCTAGGTAGTGGACTGACTCACTTCTAGTTTGAAGTGTGGAACCACACTAAACCACTTTGTCCAAGTGTATGCTATCCTTATCTCTCATCCTTGCTATGCTTGTTAGTTAGGACTTCAAATTGGCTATATGCTTAAGCTTTTGCACTTAATATAATTTGAAGGTCTAATCTGTTTTGTGAGATTTGTGAAGCTCTATTCACCTCCCCCTCTAGAGCCCTTGATCTAACAATGTACTCTTTGTGATGGATTTCTTCTCGTAGGGATTATAATGGGCACCGATCCAAGACAAAATCTCAAGTGTATAATTGTGGTATAATGACATTTTTTCCCTTGATCTTATCTCTTTAAAAAGGCTCATTCGTGTTGTGAACAAAAAGGAATGGTTTATTGTATTCTACATATACCTGACCAATTCATCTTAGTGGAGTGTTCAACAAAAACAAAATCTCCTAGTATCAATTATGAAAGACATGAGTGGATTGGGATTGAAATTTCACATGCTCCAATAGCATTGGTAGCAAATCTTGTGTATAGTTACTTAGAAGAAGTTGAATAAGATCCCAACCTAAACTTTCCTAAGTGTTAGGCTATGGATGATTTTAGTTTTTGTTAATGGAATGACAATAGATGATGGCCTCTATTGTGCTATCAACATATATCTGAGGGTAAGCATGTTGTTTTCTATAGCTCAGCTCTAGCCACATTTCTTTCAATGTTGGGTTACATTGTTCTAGTGATGGAGGTTATATGGCAGCCTTTTGCTACTACTAGGTACTGATAAAGGGCTTTACATGTATATTTTCCCTTCCCTCACTACTATAGGTGTTGAAAAAAGAGGTATTCTCCCCATTCATTACGGTGCCAACATTATTCATGCTCCCGCCAATGTTTGGTTGTTTTAATCTCCCCATTCATTTTGGTTCCAATAGTGTTCACTTCCCCGCCAATGTTTGGTTGTTTTATTTCTCAAATGACAATAGAAAAGGAAAACCAATGCTAGGGAAGTCATTTTCAATACGATACAATTCATTTTATTTACATGCTTTCTTTCTTAGGAATTGTTCTCACTAGTATTTTCCTCATGGCACCATGATGAATCATACATTCTAAAGCTTAGCTTTATAGTGCCTGCAATGGTGGTCCTCTATTGAGACTTAGATGCAGGATTGTTGAAACAATTAATGATCAAGGCTTAACTTTTAGAAAAAATGGAGCTTGAGGAGTATATTGTCACCAAACGGTTTCATAGAAATTGACATTGTAGAGGTTACTCTTTTCTTCTTCAAACGAACAAAGGGCTTTGAGTTTATACATTCATATTTATATCTTTTTATATCTAGATTATTGTTTGATATGGGCAATGTATATATCCTCCCATGTAGGTTGTGTGATAAGTGTAAGTTATAATGTTCTTCCTAAGTGCATTTATTCTCCCAATACAAATGAAAGTATGCTTGTTGAAAATATACGTGTAAGTCGATCTAAGTTACTACCAATTTCTTACTAGAAAAATCCATACATAAAGATTAGAAACTAGATGCATAATCTATCACATATGTGTGTGTAGTAAATATTGATACATATACAATTGTAATAAATACATTTTCCCTTATGCATTAACTAAATACACAATTGTAGTCATACTTCTAGACACACTAATTATAAGTGAGTGGTGATAGGATTCTCTATATCGATAGAAGTACTGACAAAGACATCGATCTGAAGTGCTCCCATATGCACATTTCTTCTTGGTCTACCCTGTTTTTATTATTTGAATATGCACAATATTCATCGTGTATTAGGAAAAAGTTTGCAGTTGCAGATTCAGATCAATTCGAATGCTAACCCTTGGCATCTTATGGCCCGATATCTGATTAGTGCTTGTACTTTGTTTCTATCTTCTGCATTCTAATTATCACTTATTCTTCCCGACAAAGGGGACGTTTGGTTTCCTGTATATTACGGGATTGGATTGTATTTGTTTAAATCATACTTTTGATTAGCTGGAGATGGAGAATTGAGGGAATGCAAGACTTTGGCTGATAAAAGAGATGTAGGAGAACGAATTACATTTAAAAACCGTGGGACGCCGAGATCCGGCTGGACGCTAGGCTCTCGCTCACATCCGCCCGCATTATTTGTACTAGCGCTGCCGGTGTTTTCCACTTTTTCCACACAGCAATCCAAACATAAAAACTGACTTGGTAGATTTCGGAAATCTGCGGCTGACTTTGATCGCGGACATGATTAGTACAGGACTTGTTGAAATCCAACGGAAGCAAAACACGCGCGACAAGTTTCTTACATATATGCTGCAAGTCACGCGTACCTTCATACGAAAAGGACACATGTCACACACCATAGTGAGTGGATTTCCACGCGGTTGACTGACTGGCATGGACGTCGGCTAGCGTGCATGGACTGGCGGGCGGTTTTTGGCCCGGTCGACGTGGACCCGCCGATGTGATAGGAAGGAAAAAAACGCACGTCGACGAGTGCATTCTGCATGGCACGGATCTATCGCTCGCGGCCATGTGTTTGGTTGCTTGTGATGGAGAAAGAGCACCATCTGGTCATGCAACCAAGTAAAGCGACGTGGACGGCCGACCACTTGGGTGTATATACACTGTAGTACGCGTGCTTTCTTGAAAATTATAAGAAACACTTCATTTAGGAGCTATAATAATCACGCCCGAGTCCCCACAGCGTGCTGGTGGCCACAGTCCGATTCTGCACAGAAGGGTACGTTTTTTTCAAGGAAAACTAAGAGAAAACATGTTTACTCAATCGGGAGTATGTATTTCGGGTTGCGTGTTCAACACAAAGTGTGGAATATGAAGAGCTATTTCTAGGGAAGTTAAACAAGGTATACTGTACTTGGAAGTATTCCAAATTGTCACTTGTTTATAAATACAAAAAAAACAACCAACACTATATCTGCATAGCGGTGTTCCATGGTGGAGTTTGTTTTGATATTTATCACGAGAGTTTCATGCCATGAAAGCTAATCAAGATCAGCTGTTGCATGATAGGAAAAAAATGAGAGCCAATCGTCGCATGATAGGAAAAAAATGAGATGGCAATTATGCTTTCGTCCAAACTTACTTACCATTGCGAAATATGAGAACAAATATGCTGTAAGACAAAAAATAATTACCACACGCTCTCTTTCATAGATTTTTGTCGTCATAATTAACGACAACTGTGATATTTCACTTCATGTAGCACACACATCAAGCAGTTTGAGTAGCACGGCAATTCAACTTGTTGTGCCCCATACGTGAATAGCTGTCAAGCGGATCACATGTTTGGGTTATAATCTTCACTCCTCTAGTGCTAAAGAACACGTTAGAGGCAATAAATTACTTTGTACTAGTTGCCTATACTTAAGGTATCATTTTTTGTTTATTCAAGTTCACTTACTTTTTATATTATTTGATGCAAGTCGTCGTATTCTTATTGAAGAATAGTGGTAATAGGTTGTTGAGTGTTTTCTTCTCTCCACTTGTCATCAAACAAGGCAAAGCATCTAGCAAGTTTTTTTTTTGACATTCTCCTTTCCAAATAGTGTGATGAGTATGTCTTTGAAGGTGTCCCACACCGTTATCCATAATCAAAGTACCTAGAATCATTTTGGTTTTAGTTGGTTCTAGTTAGCCAGTAAAGGTTATGCTGATATATCTGTAATCCTTGTGATGAAAAGTCATATCTGGTGTACTATCAACAGAAAGAACGTGTTTTTTATTTTTCATGGAATTCCTGAGTCGATGTCCTATTTTGTTAACTGAAGACTTTCTTCACTTAAAAAGATGTTTATTATGGCAAGTTTTGCAAATTTCGTGATGCATAATTTAACCATGTTTAATTGTGTTACAAATCTAACTTCATTTCCAGTTATATGCAATAATTGTATGGTTGAGATATTGACTTCCTTATCAAAGAGCACATGGTCACACTCATATTGTTATAATTATCATTAAACAACCATTTAACTTATTCAATGTGAAACTTTTGTTCAATGTACAACTTTTTTAATATCCAAGACCGCTTTATTAGTGAAAGAAACAAGGAACTTCTTTAAAATTATGCAAAAATGTAATGAGGTGTTTACCATCCAATGTAAGTATGACTAAACAAAAAACCTTATGTACAAAATTACTTTGTACTAGTTACTTTGTACTAGTTGCCTATACTTCAGGTATCATTTTTTAACTTATTCAATGTAGAGGCACAAAAAACCTTATGTACAAAATTTAATTTAACTTATTCAATGTAGAGGCACTAAATTACTTTGTACTAGTTGCCTATACTTCAGGTATCATTTTTTATTTATTCAATAAATTAGTTCACTTACTTTTTATATTATTTGATGCAAGTCATCATATTCTTATTGAAGAATAGTGGTAATAGGTTGTTGAGTGTTTTCTTCTCTCCACTTGTCATCAAACAAGGCAAAGCATCTAGCAAGTTTTTTTTACATTCTCCTTTCCAAATAGTGTGATGAGTATGTCTTTGAAGGTGTCCCACACCGTTATCCATAATCAAAGTACCTAGAATCATTTTGGTTTTAGTTGGTTCTAGTTAGCCAGTAAAGGTTATGTTGATATATCTGTCATCTTTGTGATGTACTATCAACAGAAAGAACGTGTTTTTTATTTTTCATGGAATTCCTGAGTCGATGTCCTATTTTGTTAACTGAAGACTTTCTTCACTTAAAAAGATGTTTATTATGGCAAGTTTTGCAAATTTCATGGCGCATAATTTAACCATGTTTAATTGCATTAAAAATCTAACTTCATTTCCAGTTATATGCAATAATTGGATGGTTGAGTTATTGACTTCCTTATCAAAGAGCACATGGTCTAATTATCATTAAACAACCATTTAACTTATTTAATGTGAAACTTTTATACAATGTACAACTTTTTTAATATCCAAGGCCGCTTAATTAGTGAAAGAAACAAGGAACTTCTTTAAAATTATGCAAAAATGTAATGAGGTGTTTACCATTCAATGTAAGTGACTAAATAAAAAACCTTATGTACATACAATGAGTTCACCCTAGATGTTATCATTGTTGATCTTTGACTTCAGAAATGGGTTTGAGGAGTATGAGGATAATTTGATAAACTAAGAGGAGACAATACTTGTTACATGCTACATGTAAATGAATAAGCCTCATATTTCCTTTCAGAAAAACAAGGAGAGAAGAGAAAAATCTTTCAAGAAGTATAGATCAACCAGTTTGATTGTTTGGATACAATATAAAAAACAATATAGCCTATCGGTTTTGTTGTTATCTCATTAAGCACCTAAGGGTAGATAACCTTGACAATGAGGAATTCATTAAGACATGTATAGGTGCAATTAGCAATGCGCATAATGCTACAATACTAAATTGCAAGGATTTCAAACAAAAAAAAGGATGCAAAGTAGATCACATGTTATCTAGTCATAAACACATAATGAATATTGCATATAGATCTCTTATGAATACTAAGTTACATGTGTATTATGGAGTCTTTCTTTATATGGGTGTTATGAGTCTTTTCTTTTAATGGTTAGAGGAACTTTTTTATATTAATAAAAAAAGTAAAATAATCATGAAGCTACATTTTCTTAGTAAAAATAGCTTGTGATAATATTGAAATTGTTTCTCCAATGTTCCAAAATTATTTTGTGAAGGCGTGCACATAATAGATCATACAAGTCCTTACTGATACAACCAAAGTTGATATTCTATCTACTGGTTGACAAATCTAATGATACGTTAATAAACAAAAAATGGATTTGATTGTGAGACTAATACTATCGTGTATGTCAAAATATTTCAAAATTATAGATTATGATCAATTATTATCTCAAATTCATAATACAATGATTGTGTATCTTTGTGGACAAGTAAGGGATTTTTTTAAAGACTTGGTATTGAACACGCTACAACTACTTCAAGTGCTTCACTAAAATCTTCCTTTGATAGTTTGTTTGCATGCTATTGTTTATCCATGTTTGTAATGAACATGGAGTGATATGATTGAGCCTCTAATATTTCCATTGAAGTTAAAGGAATGAAAATGTTGATTCTGCATGAAAAATACTTCTTTTGAATATGTTGTTTTCTTATAGTTGTAATTAGTCATTGTTGACGCTGCAAATGACACTCATATCATTGGTGATATCTTTGGTTTTATGAACTTGATAGTGATCATATCTTGTTCTTCTTATATTGGAAAAAAATGCAATACTTCAAAGACGTCATGAGACTACTATGTTGAAATTTTAAAAAAGTGAACATTTTACATGAGGCAAACATTAAGAAACTTGTCCAATAAGATTTGGAAATACTCTATGGAGATAACATCATACAATACAAGTCCATATTAGTATAATATGATATCCAAAGGTTAATGTGCTAAAGTTTCTTCTCTTGAAAGAACTTGGTCAAGTTAATAGAGAATCAAATTAAGTTTGATGAAAATCATGAGAGTTTTTAGATTCATATTTATTTTAATTCTATGTTGACAATGTTGTTCATAACTAGTGAATTGTCCATGACTTATAAAGAAAATCTACAAACAGTATCAGTGCAATGGTGTTCATTGCAACCACTAAAGAACTTTTGCCTAATGTGGGAGATATTGAATAGAGTGCACTTTTAAAATCTATGATTATATTTGGTGTTGTAAAGTCAAATCCTACCACATATGGAAGATAGGAAATAGTCAAAAGTTATTCAAGGTGATAGGGAAAATAAATTAATTGTTAACAACTTTATCAAGTTGATGTTTTTCATCACTATGATTGATTCACTTTTTCTGAAACGAGTAACTTATTTAGTAAACTTCTATTGGGTAATTGAAATACATTTCTTTTATTGATATAAGAGACTTCTTATCTATGTTTGATAACATTTGGCTTCCTAACATTTACTCAAATGATTTTACTTATGTTTGACTACATGTCATTAGGATATCAACTTGACATAAACAATTATGTTGTAAGAAGAAGAATTGAATTTTCTTATGGTGATGTCTCAACTGTATTGCTAAAAAGATGGTACATCTTTTAACAACATTCTATTTCATTCATCAGTTTGGTGCCTCACACAAACGGATTTAATATTATTAGTGGAGATAATAATTATTTACCAATATTTGTATGTAGTGAACATCATTAAGACATAATTACCTATTTTTTCTGGAAGACAAAACCCTATTCTAAGGCATGAAATTCATTCTAATGCATCCTTGATCCATCCAAGTGTTATCTTCTATCTAGAACACTTCTAAAAAATCATCATATACCTTAGAAAAGTTGTCAAACACAAATCATTATTATCAAATAAGGTTTTAACCCATCCATCAACCAAAACCCTAATCCAATTTTGTATTTACATATCCCATCCTTATATACATTAAGTGATTTTGGTTTTGTTTTAGTTAGAATTTTATCCAAAGAACAACATTCATTTGAAATTAGTTCTTGAAGCATCATCAAGATTATCATATAAAAGGAAGATAAAAAATATAGTTTTTGTCATGAACTGTGACTTGGGGGCCACATATGTGCATCTTCTTAAAGTCTTACAAAGTATCCAAATTCCACTGCGGGTGTAAGTATAATCAAATATGGATTATAACGCATGAAAATGTGAAATATAATTTCATCACAATAGCATTCCAACATAGAAGGAGATCCACCATAGATTAATCTGTAGTTCACAGTGCCACCTAATGCCTTTGCACCCAATTATAGCATACCAATGATAAAAAAATGTGTGATTTATTAAATACATTAAGCCTTCTAATAGTTTGATCTGATTTTACTTGTAGAAATATAAGCCCCACATTATTATATAACTGAAGATAGGATTCTATGTTATATTGACTTAATCATAGAGCACCATAGCATGTTTTCTAAGTATTTTCTATAAATATTGTTCCTACAAGAACATTATGTGAACAACCTTTAATAACATGTGTTCCTCCATATCCTACATAATTTAGTGCTATGAATGTTTCACTTTAACCATAATACCATGACTAGCTCCTAAAACAATTGTGGCATGAAAAAATAATCAAATTATAACACAATTTTGCGGCTAAGGCCCTTTTGGACTTCATGAAATCTTCTTTTCTTTTTATTTTGAATGCCAGGAAGTCATTCAGGTCAAGGGGAAGAGATAAGGAACTTCCAATGAGAACTCAAACTCATTGAACTAATCCCAATGGATTTGAGAAGAGTGGGTTTTTGGATTTTGAATATAGACATTAATTTGATCGATTAATATGAATTCCATTTAGTGAACACCAACTAAAAAATAAGACTAATATCTATCTCTAGAAAGGGTCTAATTCATCTCTAGTGTTTGGGGCATTTCAGTCTCCATGCCCATAGTATGTATGGATGGGAACTTAGAAACTGAGGAGCCCCTGTCAGATTCATCACACCTAGTGTCAATGTCAGTATAGAAAGGGAATTTCTACAAGATCTGAGTGGCACCCAGAAAACCATGCACATCCCTTGCATGATGACAAGTGAACCAAAAATATCCTTCTTCAAGGAGGTGACATGCAACCTTGGACACATTTTTATATTCTTGATCTATAGGAAATGGATTTGTATCATAACACTTGGTGATAGTCCAATTCTTGGTGAAAAATAATATCTAGAAGAAGATTTAAGGATGGATTTTTTAGAGCTTAAGACCTAAAAGTGTGATGTATATGTCCTTTATGTAATAGGATCTATTGCTATCTATAGTTTCCATATAACTTGACATGAAGGTAACTGTCAGAAAGGGTTGTGGTTCTTTAACAATCAACTGGTTTGTTTCAAATATGGTCCTCAGAAGTTGACTTTGGGAGAAACACCCAAAATGGACAAGATGTGGGTTTCTTTAGCAAATATCAAGAAGGAATTGTCAACGTGATCCTTCAAGATCATCACCAATGGATTTGCGGAGCTTATATATTTTAACCAAGGGTTGCACGTTCTAGCCACAAGTGTGATAAACTCTATATTGATTTGTTTCTGAACAAGACAAAAAACACAATGGTAGTGTTTGAAATCCATAATAAAGAAAATTTTGATATCAAGGTGAAATGTAAATACCCCACATTGTTATCAACTCAGCGAGATGTTTGGAAAAAACAAAAAAATCTTGGATGAAATAAGAACAAACTTGATGCAAATTGCTTATGTATAAGGAGGGAGACTAACAATTTGATCCTCCTAAACCACTAGAGACAATGAAGAGAAAAATTCCCCCTCAATGAGATATCGTGGGAGGAAAAAGGTGAACTCCAATAGAAATAAGATACCACCTATAACATAGAACACAAAAGCAACCCTTGTTATGCAATCCTCAAGAACTACAAAAAATAAGGACATTAGTGAAGGAAAATGTGAAGGATAGAAATCCTTCACAAATATTGGGTATTTGTGAAGGACTAGCCTTTATAAAATATAGAATGTCTGTCAACCGAGAATGTATAGAACAAACACATTTTTTAAGACTGCAAATCCTTCACACACACAATATGTGACGGAGGGAGCCTTCACAAATAATTAGTTCCTTATTTTACAACTTTTCTACTAATATATCGCGCAATTTTCTGCTGCTCCCATGTATAAACCACTAGAAAATAAGGAAAAAGGGAAGGACACCCTACTTTCTATGCTCAACCAACATTTTCTCTCCCCATCTGCCATCAATGTTCCTTATTCTACATCTAGTTTGCTCCTCTTATGAGATATTCTACCCTACCCACCTACATCTAGTTGTGGCTCGTTAGTTTTTTCTTCTACATCCAGTCCTTTCCTACCTATCTTCATCCACGACATACAACTTTTTTAATTTGCAAGCAAGTAGTTTTCTAGCACTAGTTAAAACCATAGTGCAAAACAATAGTGGTCTGTGTTGGGTAATCATCATGCACTAAGATCAATCTTTGGCCCAAGAAATTTTCAAAGGATATTGAAGGACACTAAAGCGGTCAAATCATGGAGTGCTTTTTATCTGAATAGGACTTGCACTATCATCATTCTATATCATCATCATCATTATTCTAATCGTGCATCTGGAATTTCTTTCCTTGGTACTCATTCTCTTTCATCACTGTCATCGTGTGTCTACAATTCCTAATCAGGTATGTTTACAAGTAAATTCATTGCCTTCCATGCACATCCATCTTTTTTAACTTCTGAAAATTGACTTTCTGAAGTATAGATAGGATTTGTTTCTTGACTTCTCCAAAAAATACGTTTGAAAATAGAGTCCTTGCATCCATGTGATTACTCTTTCCATAACCAGTAACCATGTTCTCTTACGACGGATGACAGTGATGAATTTTTTGTTATTGCGGAACCATGTGTTCTTGTCACAGCATCAAAGAACGAACATGTCACATTCTACTATGATTATTTAAAGACTCACAATTCTTTTTCTCTAAAAATCTATAAAGCAAACTTTTGCAATGCGGTTGTACATGACCCATGCTAAAAAAGTAAATTGTACATGTATGTATCATCATCGAAGCAAGAATAGTTAAAGTTTTGTCATGAAATTTTATTAGAATACTATATATTATCACACACCCTTTGTTCTCTATGTATCATATTACTTTTCATCATCAAATTCACTTCCCCATATATGGCTCCATGCTATACATGCTTTAATTTTTCCCCTTTCTTAAATCATTACATCTCCTTCGATTATAGGTTATCTGAGACTAATATAGTTAGTATTACAAGCCTCATCCTAGTCTATTAGACAAAAAGTCTGATTATATGCATTTTAGTATGTAGAAGAACGAATACATCAACTAGAAAATGCATGTGATATATTTGATCAAAAACTTATGTAATACAGATGCTTCGTGAATTTTAATCAGATTCTTTAAAACTAACATCTTCATGACATTCTAACCATATTTTATTAGTTAGTTCTTTTTATATTTTACGTGGATAATGACAACCAATTAAATAATGTCATTTTCTCAAGAACTTAACATTTAAACCAATCATATGAATTTCTTTTCTTGGTACCAAGCTTGTGTTCCAAGAAAATTAACTCCTCATAGAATTTTTATACCTCGAACCAATGAGACCCTCTATTTTAAATTTCTCACTGTAAGGAATCATATAGTAGAAAATTGAATTGAGTAGTCAGGCAAAAGTTGAAGATATTTCATAATCATAACATTTAAAAGTTGAAAATATTTCACTGCATCCAATACATAATAATTGGTTCACTACTTTGAAACTTCCACCTCGAAATTATTCTGAAGTACCTCTCATTGAGGATTATCTAAGTGGGGCACAAGTTCGTAGTGTTAACAACCACACAAGTGATGATATCTCCTAGTTAAGAAATGATATGCAGGGATCATTTGTTGCTAGAGAGACTGAGGAATAAAGTTGTTTAAATTATTTGTTGCAAACATTAGTGAATGATCGTTCTTGTAATGTTTTTCTTTGTGGGTTATTATGTGTTAGTGAAAGGATATGTCCTTGTCATTTGTCCCTTGTTTGATCTTTACATGGCTATAATGTTATTGCAATAAGTACATTACCCGTGTTATTATCTTGTTGGTTGTCCTACCTTATACAATGTTGTACATTTATTTTATAAACTGTTGGACTAACCTCTTATGCATTGCTACATTTTCTATTAACAATTATTATGTTTTTATCTTATGTAGGATGAGGAACACAAGGTCAAGTATGAGTGTTTCTACACCTCCACCACAACCCACTGCCACTACATCTGCAGTCTCCTCTCCTTCATCTAAAGTATGAAATGATCATGAGGAAGTTGAGGATGAACATGACCACCATAGATATGGAAGGAGCCCAACAAGTGAGGTCAATCTAATTATGAAACTAGGAGAGCAACGACACAAGGTGGAATGGAATGCAGCATGTCATGTAGTTGGGAAGGAACAATATAAAGTTGAACAGTTACTGTGGAATAGTAGCTAGAAAACCCAAAATATGGAGTTTAGATCTACAATGACGAGAGCAACCACAACTAGCATTTGAAGATAGAAAATCATGCATTGAGGTATTTAAGTAATTACAAAATTTCTTTTAGTCGAGATTTTAGTGTAGTTTTTAAGATTTTTTTATTGTTTCTTAACATCTCTGCATATTTTTTTTAGAAATACTTTGATTTGAGAGATCATCCAAATGCATGGAACTACGTAGATGCTCACATTCACAAAGCTTTACAAAGTTGGAAGTCACAGGTTAAGAAAGATTACTATCTAAAGTATAAGGATGATCCAAATTGATGAGAAAAAAGGTTGAGCAGAATGCATCATTAGATATTCGTCAGTTTGACAATCTTATGAAATAATAGTTTTCTAAGAAGTCTGAGGTAATATCAAAATAATATGTAATCATTTATCTTTCATTTCTAGTATTGTTAATTAAGTAAAAAAATTGTTTCTCTAGAAAATTGTTGCCACAAATAAGGTTAATAGATCAAAAAAAACAAATGCATCATACTACATGATCCAAACCATGGAGTTGTTATAGGGAGGAAATGGTATCACCTTTCACTTTTTATTTATTTCCAATGTGTTCTAATAACCCTTTGGCACTAGTAATAATTCTATTATTTGATTTATGAAAGAAAACTGCGGCAGGTTGAGCCAACTCAAAAAGAATTTTTGAAGAAAGTATATGAGAACAACCCCTTGGTGGTAATTTATTCAGTATTTTATATCAATTGTTTGTTAACTTTTCAATAGTTTGTACATTGACTTGGTTCAATTAATGAAAGGATGAGATAACTGATATTGTTGAAAATGAAGTTGCAAATGGTGAAGTCACTGATCCATCACAAATTGATGAGGTGGCATGTCGTGTGTTTTTGCGTGTAATCAACCCCGTAAAAAAGAATAGGGTTCGTGGTATTAGACTCAGACATGTTGCGGAAGGGAATAATGGGAAAGCTGCCAAGATTTGGTATGAAATGTTATTGCGAGAAAGTATTGTAAAAGATGTAAGTAATTTAACGAATGTGTAACTATCATATGGTATTACAATTATTGTCTTCTAAAAAAAAGTTTCATTGTAGGATAAATTAAAAGAGGCTACTCAAGAAATGAAAAATATGCAAAATTCTTGGTCCTAGTTTATAACATGGGTGCAACAAAATCAGACTATTTGATAGAAACAATTGAGTATGGGACCAAACTTATTGATATACTACTGCAACATAATTTGAATTTGTTTTATTCTCTTCTATGTTTTGAATTGGTTGAATTGGCTAGATATACATAGTTTTGCCTAGCAAGCGTGTTTTTAAATGTACCCTCTTTTGGAGTATTTCAGACTAGTGTTGGTACAACACCGTCAAATTTTGGATCGTAGGTACATATTCACAAAACTTAATGAATTTTTCAAAAAATTTAAATAACAGAAGTTAAAAATGAGAATCTTATTTCAAAGACTCAAATTTTTCCAAATAGGACTTCTCCTAGAGCCTTTTCTACTCAAGATACTACAAATGGTATCAATGGGCCATTGTTTACATTTCAGTCATATGTATAATATTACATACATTGTTTATAATGCCTTATCTCAAATCAACTCCTACTCATGCTATAAATTGTTTTGAAGCCACATTTTTTTTTCAAATGGCCCTCCTACTATTGTGTTTCCCGCTCAAGGTGGTGCAAGTGGTTCCCAAGTATAAATAAAAAATATATTGTTGATATATGGCTCATGTTCAACTTTATTAAAAAATTAAATTCTTTGGAAGCATCAATATTTCCCAAATGGTCATCCTGTTGGTGTGTGTCCCGCTTATTTTGGTACAAGTGGATCGCAAGTATAAATAGAAATGTATTATCAAATGTGTGGTTATTCATGTTCAACTTAAATTTAATTAAATTCTTGTCCAGCCTCAATATTTTCCAACTTCAACTCATACTGGTGTGTTTCTTGCTTAAGGTGGAAGAAGTGGAGAAAATCATGCAAGAGATACTACAATGCAAGACAATCATAAATCTTGAAGAAATTTTAGCAATTTACAATATAGTTTTTAAGTGATGTGAAACTTCACAATTCTTAGAATATATATTGCATTTAGAAAATGTGTATGGATTTTATTTACATTGTCATTATCTTTTATTATCTATGTGACAAATTACATCTATCTATATGTCAAACTCATTGTTGATAAAGTTTAAATTTAATTGACTTGGGACTACTTGGACACTCCATATGAGACTTGTGAGAAATTTCTATATTTATTATCTTGACCTGAAACAAATGTGAGTTTAACATAATCTATAACAGGTACAATCCTCTCTTTAAAATTTTGACTTTCATTTTGTTCAATATTCTCTAACTGCTCCAACTATATTTCCATGGGTACACACATAGACAATCTTTTTTTTTGATAGGAAATCTTATCTTGACCTTTTTGTGACAATTTCTAGAGTTGAGGACAAGGGTGTTTAGGCCCAGATAATGGGCCATCGATCCATTTGGAGACTTGTTGCATCATATTTGAGCATGTAAGAAGTTATATTTTTTTTATTCTTTCTTTGATCTGATCTCTCCCACCTCCATTTTGTAGTATATTATTGACTTCATTAAGTAGTTGTTTATAGGGAAGTATCTATTACTATTTATAACTTTATTTTGATGTCTATCTAAAGTGACTTCTCCTAGAACATGTACTAAATCATATACTCTTTGTAGCTGATGACTACTCATAATAATTGCCATTCAAACTCTTTCTAGACATAATGTCGTGGATATCAAGCTCATATGACATATAAGCAGAAAAAGAAGGAAACCATTACACTCCAATTTCTCTGGAGAGAACGGATAGCAAGAAAGGAGCTCTACAGCCTTAAAATGGTCAGTTATCTCAAATTCACTCCAGTAGTTGTTTTATTATGAATTATTAGTTTGTTTCTTTAAGTCATTTCTGAAATGGAAAAGAACTATTAGCTTGTTTCTTATGAATTATTGCACTACTAAGAAGTCTTAGAAACATTTCAGGCTACCAGAGATGTTGGGGCACTAAGAGGAGCCAAGGATAAACTGGAGAAACAAGTTGAGGAGATGACATAGTGATTAGAATTTGAGAAGCAAATGAGTGTACCATTCACAAAGAGTAGTCAAGAGTGCTTTGTCAAGCTAGACGATTTCCCTTCATCAAAGATTATTGGAGCAAATTTGTTCATAACCACTAAGCATCCTCCATTCTCAAAGATGGTCATTACCTAAATGAGTGATAAAGTCAAAATGCAGATATATTTATTTTTATTGAAATTTGTATTAATTAAGGGGAAAGTCCATGTCCCCCCTATGTGATGAATAATTTTTCTATGTGAAATAAAAAGAATGTTTCAAAAGAGTGACTTGTCATGGTTATTGTGTCTTATTAACTCAATCCGTTTATTATAATATCATTTGTGCTTGATAGAAGCCACAAATATATTACTTTATGAAATATAATATATTTGAAGGTTAAAACCTTATTGACAAACAAAAAAATGTACATACCAATTGTAATTCACGGAAAATTAAGTATATTTGTGAAGGCCCTAGAACCTCATTGAAAGTTGTGAAATTAGCCTTCACAAATGTATTTGGGAGGCATGGTAAGTCTTTTTGTCAAGGTCAAATATTCCTTCAAAAAATTATTTGTGAAGGTTCTAGAACCTCATTGAAAGTTGTAAAATTAGCCTTCACAAATATATTTGGGAGGCATGTGAAGTCTTTTTGTGAAGGTCAAATAGTCCTTCAAAACATTATTTGTGAAGGCTAGAGTCTCTCATCAAAGTATTTGTGAAGAGCCTTTTAGAGTAGGAATTTTTGTGAAGGAATGTCCCTCAACTGAATCTTATTTTGAAGGATTTAATTTACATTTGTGAAGGAATCATCCTTCACAAATAGCTAGTTTTCTTATAGAGAAGGATGGGTAAGTTGGAGCTCCTCAACATAGCATAGTAAAGAGATGAGAACCACCTAAAGGTTTCACATTGTAGTCATCATAGATAATTCCTTCTTGGTGGAATGTAATGAATATATGGCATCAATGGGTAACATAAGATGAAGCCCTAACAAGAGTACTTCTAGCAAGTGCAAAAGGAAGTGGTCATCTAGAGAAAGTGTGATGGCAAATCAAATCATAATAAATATCACGTGGAATGTGTGAGGGTATTTCATATTGGAGATTGAGGTAAAGGTAAAAAAATAACTAGTAACATGAAGGTGAATTATGTGTTGTGTTGTAATTTAATGTTGCCTCAACTAATAAATAGGGTGTTATGTTACACACAAGGTCCTAGGTTTGATACTCTCAGGGAAATATTTTGGGGAAAAAACACCCATGTATTGCATTGGCACTGGGTTGACTTACCACCATAGCTCTGGCCTTGAGATTTGTTCTATTGGGTGTCAAATAGGAGGGAAAGAAGAATAAAACACAAAGAAATTAATATTCAACCACCTCAAGGATAACCAACCACCTTAAACGACGTCATATAAGGTTGACAAATCAAAGAGGAGTAACAACCCTAGATGATCACCTTCCCAATCATCATAACATGCTCAAATAGGTAAAACATGGAGGAACTAGATCACACTCAAGATTTGGGGGAAAAAGGAATAGATATAGGGGATTTAAAAAGACCAAAACACCCTTGCTAAAGTTTTTAGCATATCTTTAGTCATTTGATATCATGTTTAGTTGTTCTATTGATGTCCATAGCTAAACAAAATTCAACCAACCATTTATATAATAACTAGCTTAATGATAAAATGTTATCTTTATATATTAAATTATGTTTATAGGGTGGTTATCAAAAACATTAAGTTACTTCTAATCATTAAATCTATTGATTACAATTATTTGACACGGCCATGTCATTTTTGACATGTTTAGGGTAACATCAATATGAAAAACTCTATTTTCTTCATGTCTAGGGTTTTACCTATATGAAACCTACCTAATGAATGCCATTAGATACAAAGATGATAATGAGACTGTACACAAAAAATATGACATCAACATTAGTTTGGCAAATTCACATTATTAAGTAGGATTTACTTTTCTCTAAACCATTAACAACTAATAGTAACAAATATAATGCAGAAAATAGATAGTAAACATGTCAAGTAAGAGTATCATATTATTTAGATAACATTGTGTCATTATTACTCAAATATACATTCAAGATACTCAAATGCCCCCAAAATCTTGATTTAGCTAAGTATGGGGTTTGTCTTGTCAAATCCTAACTCATAAGGCATAATAAATATGAGAATGTTATCTCGATTTTAAAACACATTAAGAAACTTATAAGGATTTAATCAAACATCAACACAAAAGTCATGTAATGAAATTTACCTAGCTAAATAGGGTGCCATGCTTCATATATAGATATCATCACATGTGGTCATATGATCTCACTCCATATTTTTACATTACCATATTATTGATAAACTAAAAAATATAAATTAAACTAGATTAAGGTTTCAATCAGAAAGTTAGAATTTAACACATCAAACAATGGATTTAACCAAGTTAGGATGTCTCTTTGCACGTACGCCAGTTAAATATATGAATCAGGGTTTCATTCTAACAACATGTACTATTAACTAACAGAAAAGAAGGTAACTATGGAGCTGAAATATTAATCGGTAAACTAAGAATGGTGTTTTGCATAAAGAAATCAATTTTATACCCACTTTATATGAATAAAAATTGCCAAAACCATCCCACCGATGGGAATTGAGAAGTATTAACTTTGTCATTTCTCAATGAACGTTTAAGCTAGGAAGGAAAGACTTCAAAGAGAAAGGAGGTGTAGGAGCGGAAGTTCTTTGGAAGTCTCTTCAAAAAAGAAAAGAATCATAAATCAAATATGACAAGAAAAAATGGCAAAATAATCTTATACCCAATTAATAACCATTTTGAGAATTAAAAAAAAGAGGATTCTACCACGGTTTGTCCTCTTACCATACTCTATCTATGGATCTTTGTAGACATTGGTCAATTTCCCAACATGTTCATAAATGGCATTATTGCAATCTCTCCATAGTGTTTTCTTACACAATCAATCATAATAATGGATCATGTTTGGACATTATTTCATGAAAACTTGATCATCGCAGGAGATATTTGTCATGCTAGGATTGACAATGTATTTGTTATATTCCTCATTTGAACTTGTATAATGTAGGTCTTTAGATTGGGAACGAAAGAAGGGTCCTTGTCAGATCAACGATTACATTTATGACATTCAGCACAATATCATCATTGAGTCGCGTGCAACTTTTTTTCGAACCCGACTTCTCCGATAGGGAGTTGGAAAAGAAAGCATCAAAAGGTTCATGTCCTTTAATTTGCCTCTCCTCGGGAGTTTGGATCTGATATGATCACAGGTGAATGACCTTAATTAGCTGTATCACTTGTTGACATGGCGTAGGGTCCCCCTTTTCGATTGAAATCGAAGAATAATCTATTTCGGTAGTATCTACTAAACTGTATGGCCACTGCCGCTCGAGAACGACAGCTAAGTTTGCGTGCCAAGCACCAAACGAATCTGAATGTCGATTGGCATCATCAAGCTAGCTTCCAACCGTCCAATATGACCCACAGGACACCAGGTGACAAACTGCACGCTAGAAAGCATCGCGATCTGTTGAAGAATGACGGCGACGTCGCCTGCGGGAAGGCGAAGGAAGAACTGGTCCACCTACCAGGCTGCCATCGACGACCAGGTCGTCTCTACCGCTTGATTCAGTACTAGCTAGTCGGATATACAGGAATAGGATCCGCCTACGTAACGCGTAGCCAGCGCAACTCCTCAACGTTTGTCGCCGCACATCGTGGTACAGCACAACATAGGAAAAGGTCTTGTGTATGACATCATATATACGGTACATATAGTAGCAAACTTATAGCTAGCTTGAAAACGATAGGATAGCCGTGTTGTTTCCACTCATTCCGGGACCAGTCTTCCCATCCCTTTGGCGGGCGAAATACCCGACCACGGTTTGTATTGTTTGTTTTCTGCCTGACGATGATGATGATGCCAGCTGTCCTTGAGACAACTAAGTAGAGGTCGTCCCCCACCATTTGCAACACCATGGATATATACCGACATCTTTAGATGATCCGTCGTCCACCCTAGCCCCGCTGGCCCAGCCACAGCGCCGGACGCGTCCGATGGGCGCTCACTTGACTTGGTCTACTTTTCTGGGCTAATCGGCCCACCACGTCCACGTCCGGCCGACAAGGGCCCTGTACATCCACCCTTACAACTAGTTATAGCGAACAGGACATTTCACTGCAGAACAAAAGACAAAAACATTGCCAATTCCAAGTCGGGGCTAGGTTCCTACAAGAGATGAAGCGTGACATATGTGACGAGCCAGCTGGCAGTATGTAGTTATAGCGTAATGCATACGTTTGTATCAGGTAAATTATGTATGCACGTCCAACGCAGCTGGGGGACATGAGATCTAAGACTTCCTCCATGCACGACATATGACAGTAGAAGGGTACGTTTCTTCCAAAAGTATAAAATGGTTCATTTTTTTTAGGGAAGTCAGGAGGCACATCTATTCATACCACCCTCCTCTTGCGGCCCATAAAACTTGGTTACATTGGAGGGCAGGAGCCCCATCTCAAGGGTCTTGATCCCTAGCCACATACATAGCAAGGTCCCTCAGAGGAAGGTGGTAGGCCCGCGAGCCTGTCTAGGTTTTGAGGTGGAATTTAGCCAGTCGGTCAGGGACGTGGTTGGTGAACACGAAGTTCACATTGCTAATTTTCTATGCCTTATGTCTGATCCGACATAGGCTGCTCCAGTAAGTAGGGGGTTGCGCCCCCTCCCCCACCAGCCAGTTAATAGCGCAAGCACTGTCGCTCTCCACATAAACCTCCCTCAGCTTGAGTTGCATCTCCAGATCAGTAGCGGCCTCGATGGCCCCACTTTGACTATGGATCTCACCTTGTTCTTTCTACCCATACCTCTCAGCCACCTTCCCTCCTCGTCTCTGGCCTCAGCTACTGCAATTGTTGTGCTTCTTCTCACGACTGCATCCGTATTAATCTTGACTTTCCCCTTCTCCAGTGGTCGCCATCTAACCCCTCTCTTCTCCTTGGGTCTCTACCCTCCGCTATCCCTTCCTCTCCTCTGACAGTAATGGAAGTGTGCATTTCCGCAAGCGTGGCTACGGAAGGAATATTTTTTTGGTCAAAAACCAGCTTGTTTCTGGCTTCCCAGATTTTCCAAGCCAGCACCATCACCCTTCTCTTAACTGTGACCCTTGCTTTCAAGAAACTATGCATCCATGCCTCCAAATTCCCCTTAAGAAGTTGGGGATGTCTGCGAAAATCCCGCTCTGCCTCCGGACCTCCATGGTTGTAGGGCAGTCCCTAAGTGCATGAATCGTAAGTTCCTCCACGGTCAGGAATTTGGGACAGTGGGCGTCAGTGGTTAGATGTGTATCCCTTCTACATTTATTATTTAGGATGACAATCCTGCACGCCAAGTAGGTGAACATTCGAACTTTCTCGCAAACGTCACAACTCCATATTCTCATCCAACAGCCTGAGCCGCTCCGGGAGGATGGTCCCTTTAGGAGCTTGTAGGCAGAGGCAGTGGAAAAATGGCCTTCTGTAGTGCCTTCCTAGGCCCATATGTCCTCATTATCACTGACCACCGGAAGTACCACCTCCAGAATATGTTTCTTGTTGTCTTCATCAAATTATAAGTTTAGGTTGTCTTCGTCCCACCTTTTGTGGTTAGAAACAACCGACGCCACTTTCTAGTCTTCCAAGTCTACTGGAATATCCGCTTTCACTCTCCTACTCAGGATATCCCCTTCTAGCACCCATCTATCAAACCAAAAGCTAGTGCACATAGATCTCCAGAAAGGTGTGGCATGGCTCCCCGATCTCTTCATCTTGTTCTTGTACTTAACCCTCAAGCCCACTACCCAAAGAGCGTCATGTTTGTTCATAATGTCCCTGTAAGGACCCTGACCTTCGTTTAGGGTTTACCCTGTTTGTTTTGCTTAACCTTGATGCTTTGGTGCTTGCTAATCACTTTTAGTGGTGATTAGGGTTTGGTTGTGCTTTGTTGAGAGTTGGAGGGGCTACTTGCAAATAACCCAAGTCTAGGGTTTGTGGGCAAGTTTGCCACCTTCTGAGGTTTTCCTCTCTCTCTTTGCTTCCTCTTGTGTAGAGAGGAAGGCCTGGGCTCGTTGCTTGAGTTCCTTTGGACCTGGTTGAGCTTGTTTGGGCCTTGAGGTACCTTGCTTTGGCTTGGTTGAGCCTTGTATCGCCCAAGAGGTGAGTGTATCGGCCAAGGTGTGTGTGTCGCCCATGGGATTAGAGTGTGTCACCCATGGTGCTGGGTGTTGTGTCGCCCATGATGTTTGACCTAGCTTTGACCTCGTTTGTGTCACCTCTAGTGGACACTTGGTGCATGATGCTTGCATGTGGCCAAGGCCGTGGACATGTGTTTAGGGCATGCAAGAGTGGTGGCTTGTTCCCTAGGACAAGTGTCCCAAGGTGGGCGACACCTTGCCATATCTTGCCTTGTTTTCTCCTCCCTTTCCTTCTATATATGTGGTTCCCTTCCTTGCTTGGAGTCCCTTTGGTCCTTTAGTTTTCTTCTCCACCTTGGTGTGCACGACACACTCCCTTCCTAGCAGCTTGGTGGCCGACACCCCTTCTCCTTGGCAGTGTGGGCTCTGATCTCCAAACCATGACATAAACACGATTAAAACTTAGCGGAAGCAAATCGGTAATCAGCGGAAGACAAAAATCACGGGAAATTAAAACTTTTCGAGATAAGAACTTGTATCCATAAAAACTCCTTTCATAAAGAGAGGTAACTGTTTACATCTCAGGATAATTACTTCTTGAGTAATTATATACATCAAGATACAAAATCTCAATATCACATAACACAAGACTCCAAGACCTGAGAGTACAGAGGACACATAGGACTGACTCTAACTACACCACATGGCAGGACAAATCTCCACCTGAGATTACTGCTGCCCCTGGTGCTGCTGCTGCTGAGACTGATCACCTGTAGGCTGGTTCCTTCGTCTCCGACGTCCACCTAAAAAGTTGAAGCCTACGGGGTGAGACAATTATACATAATTGTCCCAGCGAGAGTTATAACTCTTCGCCAGAAGCTTTATTATAACATCAAAGAATATCTTAAACAGTAAAGCCTTCAAAGCATTCTATAGCAGTTGCAGTTATAACAAGATCTCTACAATTTAGGAGATATGGAGAATATCAATATTATTGCAATGTAACATCAACCGACTAACTTGGAGTCATCTCTAACAAGTTATACTACATGGTTGATTATGTTTTACAAACAACATTATGCCCTGTGGAGATGAGGCTTACCACTCAAACTCCAACTGATCGCTGAGAAGCCGCATCAGTATCATACATAGGTCATTAAGAGAGCCGGATTCTCATGACCTTCACCTTCCTCAGTCAGTAAGAGGATCACTTGTAGGACATCTCGTGTCTCTACTATTATAGCTCACCAGGGTAAACTGGTCCTTCGCTATTCTAGAGTCACAGTGGCGTTCTGTACTCTCTTCGTCATCAGGAGGTTTCATATTTACCTACCACTGATACGGATATCTGTGCTGTCTTCGTCATCAGGAGGTTTCATGTTTACCTACCACTGATACAGTATGGAACTATAGTGAAGGATGGATGGATTACACATCTACATCACTTTCCTACACTAGGATGTAAGGTTCTACACATCCATGTACCCCACATACTCAAAAGTATGTGCTCCAGGAGTTCCCTAAGGAAAACCTGTTTCACCATCACTTAATTTCTGACAATGATGGATCTATGATCAGGGCTCTACATTATACTTGATTAGTTAGGTACATTTAGTATTCTTTAACAGCATACATTGTCCTTCAAACAATAACAATAGCATAGCAGCTATAAAAGAAGAATACTAAATGTAACAGGCCTAACTCATATCAATCATCATTTCTCATTATCCTCATCACAAGTCATCTCTAAGGCATGACTTTGATGGTATTCATGGCTCTCATAGTCCATTATCAGCATAGGATGCCACTGGCAAGGCATCAGATTACTTTACTTATTCATAAGGCTAACAACATGCCTTTGATGAATATAACATCAACATCCATACCTGGATATGACTACCTTCATATCGGAACCTGCATGGTTAATACATCTGATAAAGGTACTACAATAATAAGGAATGTACTTCCTACTCTTGTCATAAGAGTTAAATCTCTAATTCAAATCAAATAGAGTTTAATACTCAAAAGCATGCCATTACCCTTGAATTAGGGTTTACTATTCACATTACATGTCATCACCCTTGAATTAGGGTTTACTATTCACATCAAGGTGAATTAAACTCATAACATCATCATGTATGAGTAACATCTTCATTGATGCTCTTGGATTAGTTAAAGGTTCATCATTTATCATAATTAGGGTTTCTATGACCTCACACAGGTGGACCATACCCTAATTATGCTCACTTATGTGCATTGGAGATGCTTTACTTGAGTTTCAACTTAAAAGGGTACTTTCTCTCTCTAGAAGTACTTTCTCTCTCTAGAAGTACTTTCTCTCTCATCATAATGTTAGGTGATGTCAACATCACCCTAAAACAGGTTAGATTGAGTCATCATAGGCTAACATAGCCAAAAGCATCACCATTATGTGATTAGAGTTACTTTCTCTCTCTAGGGTACTCTCTCTTTCATCATACTAATGGTTGATGATAACATTAGACTAGATCAAGTTGGATAGAATCATTATGACTAAAAACATCATTCTCATGTAATTAGAGTTTGAATTGAGCAAGGTATAACTCAATTGACCCTTCAGGGGTATCTTGGTAATTCACCCCATTGATCATCATCATAGTCAAAAACCTTAGTCAAAATAACCCCTTACTATCCTAGATTATCATTAGGGTTTGATTTGGGCAACATTGAACCATTTACATCATCAAATGATTGAATGTGGTCAACCTTGAGTCACATTGATTGATTTCAATCATTAATCATCAATTGGGTTGAGATTGGTTGAAAGTGTTGACCGTTTGCCCACTTTGACCCTCCAAGACCGCGAGCCCCTTTCTAGCTCCAAGACCGTGAGCCCCCTTAGGCTTCAAGACCGTGAGCCCCCTCATGGTCTTGAGACCGTGAGCCCCCTCATGGTCTTGAGACCGTGAGCCCCCTCATGGTCTTGAGACCGTGAGCCCCCTCATGGTCTTGAGACCGTGAGCCCCCTCATGGTCTTGAGACCGTGAGCCCCCTCATGGTCTTGAGACCGTGAGCCCCCTCATGGTCTTGAGACCGTGAGCCCCCTCATGGTCTCAGCCGCTTGGTCCTTCAACAAGGCTCAAAGATGCAACCGATAATGTCAACCCATGTTAAAGCCCTCAAATGGTCAAATCTATGTTGACCACTTATGGATTTAGTCAATTAAGATTATGCTTGATCACTTGGTCATTCAATTGACCCATAATGGTTAACCAATTATGGTTGAAATCGATTCAATTAGGGTCTATCAATGTTCACCCATCAACACTCAACAATGTGACTCAACACAAGGTTGAACCTTTCAGTTGAGCTCCAATTGGGCCCAAACTTAGCCCAAACGGTCTTGAGGTCATGTGGGTGGACCCCACATGGTCTTAAGACCGTTTGACCAAGATTTTATCAAAGTCTAAGGTGATTTGATAGGGGTTGAACCATGATTGAACCACAAACAGAATTTTGATTAAATTAATAACTTATTTGCAATTGGGTCCTCAATTGGTCAAAATACTCAACCCTAGACCTTCAAACGGTCTTGGGTGATTGTCCTCTCGGTCTTGAGACCGTTTGGTGACCCCCAAACGGTCTTGAGACCGTTTAGGTCAATCAACCCTAAAAACCCTAATTAGGTCACCATAATTTCAGTACTGTTTTTATCTAGGGTTAGCCCTAGTATTCACCCTTCAACTCTTAGCCCGTTTGGAATTAGACCATCAAACTTGGTGAGTTGTTAATTAACATAATTTTGAACAGTAATCTCATACGGTCAACGCTTAGTCAACGACCTTACACGGTCTTGAGACCGTTTGCCCAAAAAGGCAATTTCAGACCGTTTGAAAATCAGCAATTAATTCATTTAAAGTTGTGACTTAGAAAGGTCATATCTCCCGATTCCTTTGGAGTTAGTCTCCCAAATTTTGAGGGTAATTAGCCTATATAATTAGGAACAGGTTTCTTATACGGTCCACGCTCGGTCAATGGGGCCAAACGGTCTTGAGACCGTTTGCCCTGTCGCGGTCTCGAGACCGTTTGCTCACCTCGCGGTCTTGAGTCCGAGAGAGCAAACTGTTAGGACCGTTTAAGGAAAAGAAAAGCGGTGGGTTTTTCTTGGAAATCACGCCTTCATCTTCTAGCTCAAGAACAGTACAGATATCCCACGGGTTTGCTTGCAAAATAGCAGGGAAAAGTAGGGAAATACTAAGAGCTATCATTAAAACGCATATAAAGATGCACATAGTAAAGCATGGGTTTAGAGTTATAAAACCCGCCTAAAGCTTGCTTCTTGAGCTCCAAGCTTTCAAGCTCCAAGCTCTAATGGCGTCCTTGAGTTCTTACAGGTTGGCCAAGGTGAAAACTCCAAGGAAGGATGAAAAGAGACGGCTAGAAAGATAGGGTTTCGAGAATTAGCCATGAAGCTGACCTTGAATTCGAGTTTTAACCATGGAATTAGGTAAGAAGAGGGGTTTAAACCTACCTTGCACCCCTTGGTCGTCCTCCTTAGCTCCAAGGCAGTCCTTGGTCGTCTTTGGTGAAATGAAACAGTAAGGGAACGAAGGTTAAGTTCCCTTGCAACTAAGGGAAGGAGGGCTTATATACATGGGGTAGGATTTTCAACATTAGTTCATAAGTTTCTCTTAATTCCAACTAAGTCCTTCCTTTATTACTTGCTCGTCCCTTCCTCTTTATTCTAAGGACAAAACTTATCTTAAGTTATAGAAAAGAAGGCAAGGAAGAACAATCTAATAATAAAGTTCATACTTAAAGGGATATTGCACATGTACCCTGATTATTCAATCACAAAGCCTATTTCTTAACTTGATAACTCAATTGAGGTGAATTCCTCATCATTTCTTCTATAAATGATGGCAAAAGTCTAAAAAGATACATTAGATGACATTCTTTACAAATTGCATCCCATCATTTGGGTAAATTGCATTTTACCCCAAATTAGGGTTTCAAGCCCTGGGATTGCTTCCACAGCTGCACCTTGGTGCTCTAGCTTGGGAAATCCCTCAAACTTTGCCAAAGAGATTCTCATGATGTCTCAACATCAGAGGAACATCTCATCATGTGCAAATTGCAAGTTAACCCTTTCAACTGGGTAAATTGCACATAGGTCCCTGTATATCAAAACAATGCTACAACTTTAAATAAAAAGGAGCAAATACTGAAATATACGTTTCTGAGAAGCTTAATTACATGCTCAGAGTTAATCACAAAGATTTAATTACATATTTAGGCAAAACACCTAGGGTTAACTCATAACCCAGGTCAGGGATGTTACAAATTATCCACCCCTTACAAGGATTTCGTCCCCGAAATCGATAAAACATATTACGAGAAAAGGGCAGGATACTTCCTTCTCATCTCATCCTCTAACTCCCAAGTGGCTTCTTCAATACCACGATGGTTCCAGAGGACTTTCACAAGACTTATATCTTTCTTCTTTAGCTTTTTAATTCGTTTATCAAGGATTGACACTGGTCCCTCCTCATAGTATATGTCATCATTCAATTCTACTTCCATAGGTTGTAGAACTGACTCGGTGTCTAGGTGACATTTCTTCAACATAGAAATGTGAAACACAGGATGTAACCTCTGTAATTCTGGGGGAAGCTCTAGTTTATATGCTACCTTTCCAATCCGTTCAATGATTGGATAAGGCCCATATATCTAGGAGCTAACTTCCCCTTCCTTCCAAAACGAAGGACCCCTTTCCAAGGTGAGACCTTAAGATACACTCTGTCTCCAACCTGGAACTCTAAGGGTCTACGACGTTTGTCAGCATAAGATTTCTGCCTATCCTGAGCAGTCTTAATCTTATGTTGTATAACTTTAATCTTTTCTGTGGTTTGCTGTACCAGGTCGGGACCTAACAACTGGTGCTCACCAGTCTCAAACCAACACAAGGGTGATCTACAACGTCTACCATATAAGGCTTCATAAGGTGCCATATCAATACTATGCTGATAGCTATTGTTATAGGCAAACTCTATTAAGCTTAGGTGTAGATCCCAACTTCCGGTGAACTGGAGAACACATGCTCGCAACAGGTCTTCTAAGGTTTGTATGGTCCTTTCCGACTGTCCATCAGTCTGTGGATGAAAGGCCGTACTAAACCTCAGCTTAGTGCCTAAGGCACTGTGCAACTGTTCCCAAAAACGACTTGTAAACTGAGGACCTCTGTCTGAAACTATTGTGACAGGAACTCCGTGCAAACGCACTATTTCTTGAACATACAACTCTGATAACCTTTCAGCAGAATAGGTTGTTTTGACAGGTAAGAAATGTGCTGTCTTAGTCAACCTATCAATAATTACCCAAATGGAATCATGTCCTTTGCTTGTCCTGGGTAGGCCAACAACAAAGTCCATGGTCACATGGTCCCACTTCCACTGTGATATTGGTAAAGGTTGCATTGTCCCTGCAGGCTTCTGGTGTTCAGCTTTAACTTGCTGACACACAGGACACCTCAGAACAAACTCTGCAATGTCCTTCTTCATCCCAGGCCACCAATACAGATCCTTCAAATTCCGATACATCTTGGTGCTCCCTGGATGCATAGCATACATGGAAGAATGGGCTTCTTCCAGGACTAACTTCCTTAAGTTGTCCACATCCGGCACTATCATTCTTCCATTATAACAAGCTACTTGATCTTTTGAGTCATGAAACCCATCTTGCTTCTCATTTCCATACTCAGATCTTATATGTTGAACTGCAGCATCATCTAGCTGTGCTTCTTTAATCTGCTCTCTTAGGGTAGGTTTAATATGCATCTCAGCTAACAAACCGGCTAGCAATGACACCTTCAACTGTACATTGGCTTGCCTTAAGGAGATAAGCATATCTCTTCTAGAGCATACTAAAGAGTTTAGTTGTGCTCTATTCATGGTTGATGTTGCTGATTTCCTACTCAAGGCATCTGCAACAACATTGGCCTTACCTGGATGGTAATCAATTGTACAGTCGTAGTCCTTGATTAACTCCATCCAGCGACGTTGCCTCATGTTGAGCTCATGCTGAGAGAAGATATACTTAAGGTTTTTGTGGTCTGTGAAAATCTGGAATGTCTCTCCGTAGAGATAATGTCTCCAGATCTTCAAAGCATGAACCACAGCTGCTAACTCCAGATCGTGTGTTGGATAATTCTCCTCGTGTTTCTTAAGCTGTCGGGAAGCAAACGAAATCACTTGTTTATCCTGCATCAACACACATCCTAGTCCATTTTTGGAAGCATCACAGAAAACTACATATCCTTTTCCTTGTTCAGGTAGCACTAATACAGGTGCACTTGTCAACCTCTCCTTCAGCAACTGGAAAGATTGTTGACACTTATCACTCCAAGAAAAAGGAACATCTTTCCGGGTTAACTTGGTCAAAGGTAAAGCTATAGAACTAAAGTTCTTTATGAACCTTCGATAATAGCCAGCTAACCCCAAGAAACTTCGAATCTCCGTCGGTGTCTTCGGTTGTTCCCATTGTAGAACAGATTTTACCTTTGCAGGGTCAACACGAATTCCCGAGGCGGATATTACATGTCCAAGAAAAGATACCTCCGGCAGCCAGAACTCACACTTGCTAAACTTAGCATACAACTTATGTTCTCTTAGCAAGGTCAAAGCTTGGCGAAGATGCTGCTCATGCTGCTGAGCATCTTTACTATAAATCAGTATGTCATCTATGAAGACGACAACACACTGATCAAGGAAAGGTCGAAAAACTCTATTCATGAGTTCCATAAATGCAGCTGGTGCATTGGTTAGTCCAAACGACATAACCGTGAACTCATAGTGACCATATCTTGTCCTAAAGGCAGACTTGGATATGTCACTATCCTTAATACGAAGTTGATGATATCCAGACCTCAAGTCTATCTTTGAAAAGACTGTTGCACCACGCAACTGGTCAAAGAGATCATCAATCCTCGGCAGAGGATACTTATTCTTTATTGTCACTTTATTAAGTTGTCTGTAGTCGATGCATAACCGCATTGACCCATCTTTCTTTTTAACAAACAAGACCGGAGCACCCCAAGGTGAAGTACTCGGTCGGATAAAACCTCTCTCAAGTAACTCTTGAAGCTGTTTCTTGAGTTCTGCCATCTCGGCAGGAGCCATTCTATACGGAGTTTGAGCTATGGGTTTCGTATCTGGAATCAGATTAATTTCAAAATCAATCTCCCGAGGTGGTGGTATACCAGGAAGTTCTTCAGGAAACACATCTTCGAATTCCCTGACTATGGGAACTTCGGCAGGATTGGAACTTTCCTTGGTAACATCTACCACATGGGCTAAGAATGCATAACATCCTTGCCTCAACAGCTTATCAGCAACCATAGATGACACAAGACAGGTGGGCAGAATCTTTCTTTCACCTTGAAAGATCCATGTGTTGCTTTCATCAGCAAACACAGCCAACTTGGACTCACAATCCAAGATAACTCTATACCTTTCTAAGGTATCCATCCCAAGGATTATATCAAACCCCTGCATATCAAGTGGTATAAGGTCCACTTGAATGCGATGGTCAGAAAAGAAAAGGATGCAGGGAGAACATACCTCCTGCAAAACGGCAGACCCACTCAACGGAGTCTCTAACAACAAACTATCTGCTCTATGACTAACAGTCACATTGCAGTTACGAATCATTTCACGAGTGATGAAAGAGTGCGTAGCACCCGGATCAATCAGAACGGATACAACACAGGATATAGACATATCAGAATATAAAAGTTTCATCTGACCTGCCACTACCCGTGGGTTGACCACTGCCTCAGGTGGGTTCATAGCATAGAACCTCGCAGTCGCCTGGTGTTGAGGTGGTGCTGATGATCCAGCTTGAGACGCTTGTCCACGTCCTCGAGCTGCTCCTTGATGTTGTCTATTATGAGATCCCTGTTGATTCTGTCTCGGAGGTTGTTGTGTCACACCGACAGGCCTAGAACGGCAATCCTTCATCAAGTGTCCCACCTTACCACAGTTGTAGCAACTCTTCTCCTGTTGTTGTGGTCTGGGTGGTCCAGTAACTGACACTGATGCAGAACTGTGCGTCCCTTGAAGCGGTTGACTCCGCCCTCTACCTCTGCTTGGTGTCCATTGAGTTTGAAAACTTGATCTGGGTGGTGGAGGGTTAGGTGCAGAGAATCTAGGTTTCTTGGAATCCCTAGATGAAGAACCCTGGAACTGTGGATATCTTTTATGGGTTTGTCTTTTCTCAACCACAGATCTCTCTATCCTTCGGACTGACTCAACGAAGGTAGAGAATCTCTCTCTGTTTTCCAAGGCAGACACAGGGGTTGACATATCAGAATTCAAACCCTTCTCGAATCTTCTGATTCTTTCCTCATCCGTAGCAGCCATGTGCGGACAGAACCGCAACAACTCCATAAACTTAGCTTCATACTCACTAATGTTCATCATACCCTGCCTTAGTTTCTCAAACTGAGAGATCTTCTCATCTAGGAAGGTCTTTGGAAAATATCTATTGATAAATTCCCGACGAAACTCTTCCCATGAGAACTCTACTCCAGGTCTCTTCTGCTCTTCCATGTTCCACCAGTGACCAGCACTGCCTTTGAGAAGATAAACAGCATGTCTAACCTTCTCAGCTTCCAGAATTATAAGAATCCTGAAAGCCTTCTCCAACTCTGTCAACCATAAGTCAGCATCTGTAGGGTCGGCAGTTCCGAAGTACTCGGTAGCTCCGACACGACGAAGTCGTTCGAATGTCTTACCGATACCTTGTGCTTCGGGCTGGACAGGTGCCCTAGGTGCAGGAATGGGCATCCTATCGGTTATATGTGTCATGGCAGTCATGAACTGCCCGAACATCGTCTGTACAGCTGGATCACTCATGTCAGCTGGGTCGAACTGGGGTGGCTCTCTTGGCGACTCAGGTGCAGGTTGTTCTATTCTCGGAACTCTTGCACCGCCTCGAGGTGCACTAGCACTACTCTCTGCCACGTGCTCATCACGATGTTCTGACATTCTTATGTATCTTCTTCTCCTGAGGAGCAGAAGATTCTATTAGATAAGGAAGGAGTACTAAAGGTAGACTCGACATCCTAAGTCCTATGCCTCTGTAGACTCAACTGAACCTGGAGCTCTTATACCACTACTTGTGGGCTCTGATCTCCAAACCATGACATAAACACGATTAAAACTTAGCGGAAGCAAATCGGTAATCAGCGGAAGACAAAAATCACGGGAAATTAAAACTTTTCGAGATAAGAACTTGTATCCATAAAAACTCCTTTCATAAAGAGAGGTAACTGTTTACATCTCAGGATAATTACTTCTTGAGTAATTATATACATCAAGATACAAAATCTCAAGATCACATAACACAAGACTCCAAGACCTGAGAGTACAGAGGACACATAGGACTGACTCTAACTACACCACATGGCAGGACAAATCTCCACCTGAGATTACTGCTGCCCCTGGTGCTGCTGCTGCTGAGACTGATCACCTGTAGGCTGGTTCCTTCGTCTCCGACGTCCACCTAAAAAGTTGAAGCCTACGGGGTGAGACAATTATACATAATTGTCCCAGCGAGAGTTATAACTCTTCGCCAGAAGCTTTATTATAACATCAAAGAATATCTTAAACAGTAAAGCCTTCAAAGCATTCTATAGCAGTTGCAGTTATAACAAGATCTCTACAATTTAGGAGATATGGAGAATATCAATATTATTGCAATGTAACATCAACCGACTAACTTGGAGTCATCTCTAACAAGTTATACTACATGGTTGATTATGTTTTACAAACAACATTATGCCCTGTGGAGATGAGGCTTACCACTCAAACTCCAACTGATCGCTGAGAAGCCGCATCAGTATCATACATAGGTCATTAAGAGAGCCGGATTCTCATGACCTTCACCTTCCTCAGTCAGTAAGAGGATCACTTGTAGGACATCTCGTGTCTCTACTATTATAGCTCACCAGGGTAAACTGGTCCTTCGCTATTCTAGAGTCACAGTGGCGTTCTGTACTCTCTTCGTCATCAGGAGGTTTCATATTTACCTACCACTGATACGGATATCTGTGCTGTCTTCGTCATCAGGAGGTTTCATGTTTACCTACCACTGATACGGTATGGAACTATAGTGAAGGATGGATGGATTACACATCTACATCACTTTCCTACACTAGGATGTAAGGTTCTACACATCCATGTACCCCACATACTCAAAAGTATGTGCTCCAGGAGTTCCCTAAGGAAAACCTGTTTCACCATCACTTAATTTCTGACAATGATGGATCTATGATCAGGGCTCTACATTATACTTGATTAGTTAGGTACATTTAGTATTCTTTAACAGCATACATTGTCCTTCAAACAATAACAATAGCATAGCAGCTATAAAAGAAGAATACTAAATGTAACAGGCCTAACTCATATCAATCATCATTTCTCATTATCCTCATCACAAGTCATCTCTAAGGCATGACTTTGATGGTATTCATGGCTCTCATAGTCCATTATCAGCATAGGA
This sequence comes from Alisma plantago-aquatica, assembly GCA_963693085.1. NCBI lineage: Eukaryota > Viridiplantae > Streptophyta > Magnoliopsida > Alismatales > Alismataceae > Alisma > Alisma plantago-aquatica. The sequence continues at coordinate 555,653,620 of OY856409.1, forward strand.
TGCCACTGGAAAGGCATCAGATTACTTTACTTATTCATAAGGCTAACAACATGCCTTTGATGAATATAACATCAACATCCATACCTGGATATGACTACCTTCATATCGGAACCTGCATGGTTAATACATCTGATAAATGTACTACAATAATAAGGAATGTACTTCCTACTCTTGTCATAAGAGTTAAATCTCTAATTCAAATCAAATAGAGTTTAATACTCAAAAGCATGCCATTACCCTTGAATTAGGGTTTACTATTCACATTACATGTCATCACCCTTGAATTAGGGTTTACTATTCACATCAAGGTGAATTAAACTCATAACATCATCATGTATGAGTAACATCTTCATTGATGCTCTTGGATTAGTTAAAGGTTCATCATTTATCATAATTAGGGTTTCTATGACCTCACACAGGTGGACCATACCCTAATTATGCTCACTTATGTGCATTGGAGATGCTTTACTTGAGTTTCAACTTAAAAGGGTACTTTCTCTCTCTAGAAGTACTTTCTCTCTCTAGAAGTACTTTCTCTCTCATCATAATGTTAGGTGATGTCAACATCACCCTAAAACAGGTTAGATTGAGTCATCATAGGCTAACATAGCCAAAAGCATCACCATTATGTGATTAGAGTTACTTTCTCTCTCTAGGGTACTCTCTCTTTCATCATACTAATGGTTGATGATAACATTAGACTAGATCTAGTTGGATAGAATCATTATGACTAAAAACATCATTCTCATGTAATTAGAGTTTGAATTGAGCAAGGTATAACTCAATTGACCCTTCAGGGGTATCTTGGTAATTCACCCCATTGATCATCATCATAGTCAAAAACCTTAGTCAAAATAACCCCTTACTATCCTAGATTATCATTAGGGTTTGATTTGGGCAACATTGAACCATTTACATCATCAAATGATTGAATGTGGTCAACCTTGAGTCACATTGATTGATTTCAATCATTAATCATCAATTGGGTTGAGATTGGTTGAAAGTGTTGACCGTTTGCCCACTTTGACCCTCCAAGACCGCGAGCCCCTTTCTAGCTCCAAGACCGTGAGCCCCCTTAGGCTTCAAGACCGTGAGCCCCCTCATGGTCTTGAGACCGTGAGCCCCCTCATGGTCTTGAGACCGTGAGCCCCCTCATGGTCTTGAGACCGTGAGCCCCCTCATGGTCTTGAGACCGTGAGCCCCCTCATGGTCTTGAGACCGTGAGCCCCCTCATGGTCTTGAGACCGTGAGCCCCCTCATGGTCTTGAGACCGTGAGCCCCCTCATGGTCTCAGCCGCTTGGTCCTTCAACAAGGCTCAAAGATGCAACCGATAATGTCAACCCATGTTGAAGCCCTCAAATGGTCAAATCTATGTTGACCACTTATGGATTTAGTCAATTAAGATTATGCTTGATCACTTGGTCATTCAATTGACCCATAATGGTTAACCAATTATGGTTGAAATCGATTCAATTAGGGTCTATCAATGTTCACCCATCAACACTCAACAATGTGACTCAACACAAGGTTGAACCTTTCAGTTGAGCTCCAATTGGGCCCAAACTTAGCCCAAACGGTCTTGAGGTCATGTGGGTGGACCCCACATGGTCTTAAGACCGTTTGACCAAGATTTTATCAAAGTCTAAGGTGATTTGATAGGGGTTGAACCATGATTGAACCACAAACAGAATTTTGATTAAATTAATAACTTATTTGCAATTGGGTCCTCAATTGGTCAAAATACTCAACCCTAGACCTTCAAACGGTCTTGGGTGATTGTCCTCTCGGTCTTGAGACCGTTTGGTGACCCCCAAACGGTCTTGAGACCGTTTAGGTCAATCAACCCTAAAAACCCTAATTAGGTCACCATAATTTCAGTACTGTTTTTATCTAGGGTTAGCCCTAGTATTCACCCTTCAACTCTTAGCCCGTTTGGAATTAGACCATCAAACTTGGTGAGTTGTTAATTAACATAATTTTGAACAGTAATATCATACGGTCAACGCTTAGTCAACGACCTTACACGGTCTTGAGACCGTTTGCCCAAAAAGGCAATTTCAGACCGTTTGAAAATCAGCAATTAATTCATTTAAAGTTGTGACTTAGAAAGGTCATATCTCCCGATTCCTTTGGAGTTAGTCTCCCAAATTTTGAGGGTAATTAGCCTATATAATTAGGAACAGGTTTCTTATACGGTCCACGCTCGGTCAACGGGGCCAAACGGTCTTGAGACCGTTTGCCCTGTCGCGGTCTCGAGACCGTTTGCTCACCTCGCGGTCTTGAGTCCGAGAGAGCAAACTGTTAGGACCGTTTAAGGAAAAGAAAAGCGGTGGGTTTTTCTTGGAAATCACGCCTTCATCTTCTAGATCAAGAACAGTACAGATATCCCACGGGTTTGCTTGCAAAATAGCAGGGAAAAGTAGGGAAATACTAAGAGCTATCATTAAAACGCATATAAAGATTCACATAGTAAAGCATGGGTTTAGAGTTATAAAACCCGCCTAAAGCTTGCTTCTTGAGCTCCAAGCTTTCAAGCTCCAAGCTCTAATGGCGTCCTTGAGTTCTTACAGGTTGGCCAAGGTGAAAACTCCAAGGAAGGATGAAAAGAGACGGCTAGAAAGATAGGGTTTCGAGAATTAGCCATGAAGCTGACCTTGAATTCGAGTTTTATCCATGGAATTAGGTAAGAAGAGGGGTTTAAACCTACCTTGCACCCCTTGGTCGTCCTCCTTAGCTCCAAGGCAGTCCTTGGTCGTCTTTGGTGAAATGAAACAGTAAGGGAACGAAGGTTAAGTTCCCTTGCAACTAAGGGAAGGAGGGCTTATATACATGGGGTAGGATTTTCAACATTAGTTCATAAGTTTCTCTTAATTCCAACTAAGTCCTTCCTTTATTACTTGCTCGTCCCTTCCTCTTTATTCTAAGGACAAACCTTATCTTAAGTTATAGAAAAGAAGGCAAGGAAGAACAATCTAATAATAAAGTTCATACTTAAAGGGATATTGCACATGTACCCTGATTATTCAATCACAAAGCCTATTTCTTAACTTGATAACTCAATTGAGGTGAATTCCTCATCATTTCTTCTATAAATGATGGCAAAAGTCTAAAAAGATACATTAGATGACATTATTTACAAATTGCATCCCATCATTTGGGTAAATTGCATTTTACCCCAAATTAGGGTTTCAAGCCATGGGATTGCTTCCACAGCTGCACCTTGGTGCTCTAGCTTGGGAAATCCCTCAAACTTTGCCAAAGAGATTCTCATGATGTCTCAACATCAGAGGAACATCTCATCATGTGCAAATTGCAAGCTAACCCTTTCAACTGGGTAAATTGCACATAGGTCCATGTATATCAAAACAATGCTACAACTTTAAATAAAAAGGAGCAAATACTGAAATATACGTTTCTGAGAAGCTTAATTACATGCTCAGAGTTAATCACAAAGATTTAATTACATATTTAGGCAAAACACCTAGGGTTAACTCATAACCCAGGTCAGGGATGTTACAGGCAGCTTGGTGGACGATATCCCCTTAAAAGAGCAAGTAGTGGATGATATCCCTTGGAGTTTCTTCTTCTTTGCTTGGAGCTTGGAGCTTGCTTAAGGCGGGTTGCATAACTCCTAACCCTAGCTACATTATCTCCTTTTCTTTGATCTTGCTTATGGGTTGTTGCTAGTTTAGTACCTTGCTTAATTATCCTTGTTGGTTGATCCTCCTTATGGTTTAGGGTTTCTTGGTGAGCTTGTGTTCTTGACCCTCTAGGGTTTTGGGTGCCTTGTGCTTGAGGTAGAAGATGACCTGGTGTGATGTACCTTGGACGATATGGGTTTGGGGAGGTGCTGCCCGACAACCCTCTTGACCTAGCTTGTTGGACGATAGGCCTGTGTGACGGGCGACACCCTTTGCTCCTGTGATGGGCGTCACAACCTTTTCCTTACCTTGTGACGGCCATTAGACCTTGATCAGTTAGTTGCACGATAGATGGATGTGTTACCTTCCTTTGAACAATACCCTTGTGGTTTGATCTTGGCCGATAGCTGCCTTGTGACGGGCGTTACTGAGTGGTCTGTGACGGGCGTCACACTGACCTGTGTCGGCCGACACCCCATGCTGTGACGAGCGTCACACTGCCCTTGTATCAGCCGATAACACCAAGTGGTGACGGGCGTTTCCCAATGTGCTGAAGTACCCGACACCCCCCCCTGACGCGCGTTGCGTGTTGCACGCTTGGTTGCCTTAGTGGCAACGCAGCGTTGCGGGCTATTGTGTGTTGATCTTGGGTGAGGGCAGGTTGCCCGATACAACCTTTTAGTGAGGGTTCATGGTGCCTTTTGTGAGGGTTCCTTGTATCATGAAAATAGCTTTGTTGGTTATGTCCTTGTTTAAAAACATTGGTAACCCCTTGAATGATTAATAGTGCCCGTTATAGTAAAGCTTGTTCATTTTAGCCTGGCTATACACACGAATGAGATCATCTTGATTATCTGTTAATGCTAAGAAGAATAATGGTAAGTATATAATGGTTGCTTAATAATGTAACTTATGCATATGATCATAAGTTGATGCATGATGTAGATAGTATATCTAATCATTGATGTCACCCTATATTGATAGCATGGTCATTCTATGATTATTATTGTTACTAACCATGCAGGTGAGGCATAGCCAAGATAAAGGGCTATGAGGTATATGTGATGAGTAACACTACTTTGATAATTACTCTTGATACTGAGATAACATATATAATGTGATTCCTATTCTATGATGAGGATGATGTAAGCCTTGAGAGGCAGTGGCAATACATGATGAGGGATGGAGATCACCTAGTATGTGGTGATCCTTGAGATGGATCTGAATGATTGGCAAGAGGCCAAGTGATAACATGTTATGATTGGATCCTTGAGATGGATCAGGTTGAGGTGATTACAAGAAAAGCATAATGTTGAGTTTTATGTTGTTTATTTTTTATTTTAGTTTGCATGTTATACAACTTGGTTGAATCTTGCAATCCATATAAAAGACACTAATTAATCATAGTGGAATATATCATGTAGTTGCCCTGGCCATAGATCCATCATCGTTAGGAGTTGGTGATGGTGAAACGGGTTCTCCTGTGGGTTAACTCGGAGCGCATATTGTTGAATATGCGAGGTTTCTCCTAGCCTAAAATAGTGAGGATTAGAGTGCAGCTACGGTTGCAGACTCGGGATATGAATAGAGTATGGTGAACATGCCCATGGCTCCGGATATGTGATATGAAGAGCATGAATGCGTTCATGGCTCAGAGCACGGTGATCAGGCCCGTGGCTCAGATATACTAGCATCGTGACCTGTACCGAGGTGGGCTAGAGGAAGGGTAGCCTGTGGAGCTGACCCTGTGGCTGAGGCCACTTGAGCATGAGACTGCGGTCCTGCTTTGGTTCTCGTGCACTAACCACGAGGGGGAAGGTTGTGGAGTCCGGATCTTCCATTAACCTTGTATGGCACCAGCTATGGGCTTCGCAGCTGAAGGTTGGATTTGAACGGTACGGTTCACTTCCTCAGTGCATAATAAAATATGTAATTCAGCCGTATAGAAATTACTAAGGCAAAACACGGAACATTGGTTGAGGCCTTATTTGTGTAGTTAATCTGTTATATCTTGCAGTTACTCATATGTTCCTCATGTTACATAGCAATATATCGTATCTTGTTAACCATGTTGCATAGAGAAGAATTGGTTATATGCCTTCTGTACAATTGGTAAGCATGTCAGTAAGAATAGCTTTGCCTTACATAACTGCTCTTGTTATATCCGTTATCAGTTATATGTTGTTATAGCTTTATATTTCTAAGGTTCTGTAGTTGTGGCGGGGAGTTATGTTTCTCGCTGGGACAATATTAGATTGTCTCACTCCGCTGGTTTTCAGGTGTTCGAGCTAGACGTGGTGGTGGTCGCGGAGTTGCGACCGAGCAGCAAGAAGAGCAGTAGAAGGCAAGAGATGGATATGCTGCTGTTTTGGTATTTTGTAGTAGAGTCTAGAGTCATCCCTGTACTCTCAGGTCCTTGGGAGCGTTTTGACGTTGTTTCACAATGTATAGCTGTTGATCCTCTATATATCATGTTGTTGGCCGGATGTAGGCCTTTATGTGCATATAACAGGTGATGAACTCATGTGATGTCAAGACAGATGTTGCTCTAAGCTGTGGACACATATCTGGGCTCGTATATGTTTATATAACATGTTTCCTTGCAGGATGAGGACCTATATGTAATAGTTTCACACTTTATCTGTTTTCCACAATCGGTTTTAATTAACCCGTGTTTTTGATAATCTGTGGTTATGGTGACTTCCGCACGTTTTCGCGTAACACCTCGCTATCTATGTGATAGTGGGATGTGTTGCCACAGTCCCAAGCATTCCTACCCTACAGAGCTCTATTCCAATTTCTCACTGACTTCACTCCTAAACTCCCTTCGTCCTTATCGGCAGTCACGATCTCCCAAGCAACTAGAGACATTTGGTGCTCCTTGTGGCCTCTCCCCCTAGATGAACTTCCTCACCACTCTATCCACCATGTCATAGAGGTTTAGCGGGAGTTTAGCAGTCTACATAACGTACCTAGGGATGGCGAACAAGGTGGATTTGGCCAGGCAGACCCTGCCAGCCAGCAGTCCACACATTGAGTCTACTGTCGACATTCTCCAGGATGGAGTCGCAAGTCTTCTTTGAGACTCTATTATGTAGGATTGGAATGCCCATATGGTTCCCCAGATCTTCTATAAGTGTGAGGTTGTTGACCCTACTTATCGCCCTCCTTCTTTGATGTGGAACCCCTTTGGAGAAAAGGATACAAGATTTGTCAATAGAGATTTCCTGCCCCCATGCCCTTGTAAACTCCTTCAGGAATGATAAGATGCATTTGACCTATTCGACAGAAGCCTTGGAGAGAAGATGATGTTGTCATTGAAGGCAAGGTGTGAAATGCTCGGGCCAATCCTGGCGACCTTAATAGCTTTAACCTCACCATCGCCCACCACCAAGTCGATGGCTTGGCTCAATCTTTCAAGACATAGAACATATAAATAAGGAGAGAGGGGATCTCCCTACCTCAAGTCATGGATCTTGGTAAAAGGTTTTAAGGTGTCTCCATCCCAGATCATAAATGTCTCCCCCTAGGTAATGGTGTTCATGACATACTCAATGATATTCCTCGACCAATTAGCCCAGGTCATCGTATCTCTGATGAACTTCTAGTTCATTTTATCATAAGCCTTCGAGAGATCGATCTTAATGGCCATGGTAGGTGAGGTGTTCTTCTTCCTCATGTCATGAATGATCTCCTGAATAAGAACGATAACATTTATGATCCTTAACGAAGCTACTCTGGAAGGGCGAGATCCATTTCTTTATGTGTACCTTAAGCCTATCTGTGACCACATTGGAAGTAAGCTTTAAGACTCTGTTGTTTAGAGAGATGGGAAGTTTCTACAGTTCTTTGGTGTTTTGACCTTGCGGATTAGAGCCAGGGAAGTGTTTCCCAGACCAGTCTCCAGCCTTCCCCCTATAATGGCATTGTTCACTGTGGCCACGGTGGAGCTACTAATGGTCTGCAAGTTCTCTTTGAGGAAGAGGGTATCAACCCCATCAGGATCGGCCACTTTATATGAATCCATCTTTTCCAAAACCTGTTTGGCTTCCTTCTCAGTAGGGGGTTTCCTTATGGAATTGTATTGCCAAATGCTCAAGGCTTTGAACTCACTAGGGTAGCTGCTGAGAGTCTAATCATCAGGGTTGTTACTTTCGATGAGAAGTTTGTAAAAGAAAGATGATACTCTTTATTTCATGGGGGCATTATCATATATCCAGTTCCCATCCTCATCTTTGATGTTAGTGACCCTATTTCTTCTAGATCTTTGGTTGACGAAAGATTTGTAAAATGTTGTGTTCCTGTTGCCTTCCTTGAGCTAGCTCTGATGGTTGCATTGTTTCCAATCCCACTCCTATTATGAAGGATGGACTCCATCATGCCTGGGAGATTGTGGATCGGTTCCTTTGTGGTGTTGTCTTGGTTGGTGGCAAGCTCTATCTCAACTTTGCTGAGGTCACACAGAATCATGGCTTTCCTCTTCTTGTCTTTTTCTCCATCAATCTCCCCACTTGAAGATCTCCTCCTTGGTTGAGTTCTAGGCTTCAATAAAGTTCAGATTGGGATTCCAGTATCCCCTAACCATGACCTTAAACTCATGCCTCTTGGACCAGAAAGCCTTTGTAAGGTGATGTGGTTTTCTTCTCCCCCTAGTGACATATTTAATGTGCAATGGACATTGATCAAAGAGGGTTTTCGATAGGTGCTCGACCACCATGTTCTTACAGTAGTTCAAGAACTCTAAGTTGGCCACCACCCTATCCAGGAGCTCGTGGGGGTGCCCCTTCCTATAGGTAAACCTTAGCCCTTCAACATTCAGGTTATGGAGGCCATCCTCCAATAGGGTGTCATAGAAGAGATTGCATTCAGAGAAGTTGAATCAATCACTTCCTCTCTTCTCATTAGGGTACAACATGGTGTTAAAGTCACCTGCAATGAACCAGGGGCCATCAATAGATTTTCCAAGCTCCACCAAGTGGTTCCATTGATGCTTTTGTACACTAATATGGGGGTTAGCATACACAACGGTTCCGTAGTGGTCCTCGCTGATCTTATAATGGATGAATTACTTGTGGCTTCTGAGAATGGAGATGTTGAGATCAAATGAGTTCCAGAGCAGCCATATGCCACCCACAAAGACCCTAGCCTCAACATGGTGGTAGATGTCAAACCCCAGGCATTTAGTCACTTTATTCGTCCCATCCCTGCTCATCTTTGGCTCCAGAATCACCACAACCTTCACTTTATTCTGTCTAATGTACTCTGAAAGTACATTTATGACATTGTCAGTTCCCACTCCTCAGATATTCTATACAAGTGTATTCATTAAAGAAATAATGAAGTAAAGAGAGATCCAACACATCAAGCTTCACTCCCCAGCCCCTGATCGGCCCCACCATCAAGGGGAGTGCTCTTTTCCCAGAGCACCTTCCTCACCATGCTTCTGGTGAAATGGGTCTTGGTGGGTGGTAGGTCTGGTGGCCGAGTGGTTGTTGTTGTCTTCTGTTGAACCTCTGTGCCCCCTATCTCAGCAGTTGGGAGATTCTTGGCATCCTTTCTTGGGTCTCTGAAGAAGTGGGTTGGGCTTCTAGTGGATTCTCCCCCATGATCGCCTCATTGACTGACGGGGACACTACAAATCTTGTCTGCACCTTCCCTTGGTTGTTGTCCAGGTTTTGCTTGTTTGCTTCTTTGTTGACTCTCTTGGAAGAAATCCTCAAGCACCTTCTTAGTACCTTCATCCACTTATACAACCTTGGATTTCTTCCAAACTTTCTTCTATTGTGGGCCTTGAGACTGTAAAGAGGCAAGATCACCTCTTTACTAAAATTTAAAGGAAATACAAACATCCACAATTTTAACCAAAATTTAGACTTTGAGGATGATTGCATAATATTCCAAATAAATAAGCATGATTCCAGATACATGGTAAAATGTCAATAGCAGCGGAAAGAAAGAAATAATAAGCCTTCTAATGGCTTTATTGTTTATTACATAATTGCTTTCTAAAAGAAAAGATAAGATAGATAAGAGGATCTAGCTATAGCAACCTAGCCATCCTTCTTGTCAAGCTAACGATCACAACAAAGGATTCTTTCTTCAAGCCCTTCCTTCACCTTGCTCAGCTCCAACACCTGGGTGGTTGGGAAGACACCCAGCAAAAGGGAAAACAAGAAAAGTATGTGTTACACTAATAATCTATCATAGGCAAAGAAAGATGTAACAAGTAAATTTAGGCTAGATATTTGGTGTAGGAAGATATCAAAGAGTATGAGGTTTTTATAAGAGAACTTGCCATTAACAAAATAAATAAAGGTTTTAGCATGTCATTTAATATGTCTATCTAACTAAGTAGGGTTGAGGCACCTACCGGACCTCTAACCTTAGGTGAGGGAAGAATTAAAAACATTTCCAAATCACCTACAATTATTAATGGGGAGAATAATAAACATTCCCCTAGGGCGATTTTATACATGCCCTCTATGGGTGGTTGTACATAAGTACCACTACTTAAAGATTAAATAGAACATTTAATTTCATGCTAACAAAAGATTTATGGCAAGGATAAGCAAAAGAATATATAACATGGCAGTGGGGTATGAATACCCAAACAAGAGAATACTATATCTACTTTTGAGGCAATAATACATTTAGGTTTCAAGAATTCAATGGTTTAGATCAAGTTTAACCTCATAAAAGAAATATAGGTATTGGAGTAAAGATTTCCCAACTGATAGGTAGATGCACAAACAAATCACATACTAAACACATACCTTAGCCTCAGGTGTCCTAGATTTCCCCTTTTCAACTCTTGACACGAATTATAAACCCAATCTTCCTAATACATCATTAGATTCATAAATTAGAATTACATGCATTCATTTAAAAGATTGAAAACCCTAATTTACTAACTTTTTGCACAAACTCTCGATTCAGACTTCAAAAACCTCATAACCATCTTAGTTAGGTTTTCCTGATCAAAATAACATAGAATATTGTATATTTTGGAAATATGGATTCTTAGGGTTAATTTTAGTGATTTTAAGATAATTAAATCGATTTTAAAAACACATTTTGGCAAACCTCAAAACCAGATCTCAAAAATATTTTTATTAAATAGATCTCATTTTCCTGATTTCAAAACACTATTTATTTACTATTTTTGACCAACGGAATAATTTATAAAAATTATTTAACCTCGACCAATCACAGCCTGCCACGTAGGCAAGGTTGGATGGCCGAGCGGCGGCGAGCGCTCGGCAGCGGCGATCCGCGGTCGCTCACTACCAGCCGCGCGGTGCGGTCGGGCGGACCGGCGAAAAGACAAAAAAAACCACGCGCGAGAAATCCAGAGAAGAAGAAAGCCGAGGGCAAAATGGTAAAAAGCCACCCGTCGTCTTCCTCCTCTCGCCCGAGCGACGCGAGCAGGAGCTTGGCCCCGATTTTGGGCAAATCCACGATACTCGACCAAAACTCGCGTTCAGGTAGTCGAAAGAAAGAGAAAGAGGAGACGAAGTTGGTAGTACCTTCAATTTAGGACGAGATCGACGGAGGAGAGAAGGAGAAGCGCCGCAAGCTTGGGACCTTCGGCGGCTTGTTGGGAGTCGATACGTCCACGAAAATCCAAATTGAAGATACGATCGAGTTGCTAGGGCGTCGGTGGTTGCGAGGGTTGGGTTATTTATAGGCAACATGCCCTAGGTTAGGGTTTAGCTCGGGGCAAGGAGAGACGTCCGGCGGCCGATTTAGGCGTTTCACAAATACGCGTCAAAGCCCGCAAAGTTTGGGATAATCATGTGCGCAATCACGCAAGGAATCCAACAAAAAAAAATTTAATGAAAATCGTTGGGTGGATCTCAAGATATTGTGATTAAAAAAAAATGAGAAATCAAGCATGTTGCCTAATCCGACTAAAGGTAGAAGACGATCGTGGACCATCCGATCGATGGACCCGAGTCCATCAATGACTCTGAGCCGTCCAATCTCGCGTTAGATCAGGGAAATAACCCTTAGCAAAAGTCGATTAAAACTATTAGATTTTTAAATGTTTTTCTCTCTCTTCTTTTGGAGGCTCAAACGTTGTCCAAAAATTATGAAATTTTATATCCTGACTTATTTCGACGTGTAGAATCCAAATATGAGTTAGTTTTGCATTTTGAGAAAGTTTGATAGGTGAAATAATCAATATATCATTTTCTCTTTCCTCCTTCAAAAGAGGTGATAACATTATCTAAAATTAGTGTAACTTCACCCATAAGTCTCCTTAAAGGTTTGGAACACGATTTTGCAATTATCTTTACAAGTTGAGATTATCTTTATTTTTATTAAATAAATAGAACATTCTACACACCTTCTCTCTCCTACTTTACTCATTATTCATATATTATCCAAATTAGTTGCAAATTTGCACAGAGGCTTATTTTTATGTCTAGAATACGAATTTGAAGTTATTTTCCTGATTTGAGAACACTAAATATTTTATTTCTCTTTATTGGCATATTTCCTATATTCTTTTGATAATGTTATTAATATTTATATTTATGTTCCATTTTAAAAGATACTTGGCCCTTAAGTTACTTTTTGCTCAAGGAAACGAATTAAATTATCATGATGGTTTCAGATTATAATATTTATTGCAAAAATCTTTGTAATTATCTTCTTTACCCATAAATTCTCATATTACCATTAATTATTACATTTATCTTCTTCCTTTTATAAAATTCGGATTTTCTTCTTGTCTCTCATATTCTAGGAAACACTAGAAGGTTCTAGGACGAATTATTTTACTCTTTTTATTACTTCATGTGAAATTGCATTTTAGACCCATTATCTAATTCTAACTGAGGCATTTGTGCATGCAACCTTAAAATAAGAATATATGGGAAACATTTATCCAATAACCATCTTAATTTTATTTTAAATCAAAACCAAGGACAAAAGGAACGAAAATGAAGGTCAAAGCTTATAGAAAAGAGTACAAAGAGGTACATAGGAGATTTCAGTATGTTACAACACTCCACCCCTTAAAAAGGATTTCGTCCCCGAAATCTCATACAAAGAGGGAAGGGTGAGTACGTAACATCTCATCTCTCAACTCCCAAGTGGTTTCTTCTAAACCATGGTATCTCCACAAAACCTTCACCAACTCTATCTCCTTACTCTTCAGCTTCTTAACTCGGGAGTCAAGGATCTTCACAGGTAGTTCTTCATAAGTCAGATTCTCATTAATCTCCACAGGTTCGATGGTGAGTACATGAGACGGATCCTTAACGTATTTCCTCAACACAGAAACATGGAACACATTATGAATCTTATCATAAGCAGGAGGCAAAGCTAAACGATAAGCACAATCCCCCACTTTATCTAAGATCTCAAATGGTCCAACATAGCAAGGACTCAACTTGCCTTTTACTTTAGATCTTACAATAGAACGTATAGGCTTGATCTTTAGAAAAACATAGTCTCCCACTAAGAAGCTTACATCAGACCTCTTTTTATCAGCATACATCTTTTGTTTGTCTTGAGCAGCTTTCATCCGTTTCTTTATCAACTGTACCTTCTCAAGCATCATCTGCATGTCATCAGTCTTCACCAGGGAACGTTCACCAACATCATCCCAGTGCAAAGGTGAACGACAAGGTCTACCATAGACAGCTTCAAAAGGTGGCATACCAATACTGTATTGGTAGCTATTGTTGTAAGCGAACTCTGCTAATGGTAGATATCGATCCCAGGCACCACCCCAATCCATCACACAAGCACGTAGCAAGTCCTCTAGAATCTGAACTGTTCTCTCGGACTGACCATCAGTTTGCGGGTGGTAAGCAGTGCTGAAACGCAGATCAGTACCCATCTCTTCCTGAATCTGACCCCATAAATGAGAAGTGAATTTCGGGTCTCGATCAGAAACTATCACAGCAGGGACACCATGCATACGAACTATCCACTCCACATACAACTGAGCCATCTCAGCAACTTTATACGTGGTTTTGAAAGGCAAGAAATGAGAAGATTTTGTAAGCCGATCAATCACCACCCAAACAACATCATAACCTTTCTTGGACTTAGGGAAACCGGTAACAAAGTCCATTGTGATCTTCTCCCACTTCCATTCTGGAATCTCAAGAGGATGAAGAAGACCACCGGGTTGTTGATGTTCAATCTTGACTTGCTGACATGTCAAGCACTTCGCCACAAACAAAGCTATATCATTCTTCATATTCTTCCACCAGAAGATTCGCTGTAAGTCCTTGTACATCTTGGTTGTGCCAGGGTGAATAGTGTACTTGGAACCATGAGCTTCACTCAGAACTTTCTGTCTCAGATCACCAACATCGGGTATCCATAACCTTTGTCTGAAGCGGATAGCACCATCCACTCCGACAGAGAAGTCAGATTGCGGTTTCTCAGATAAAGCTTTCAACTCTTCAAGCTCAGAACTCTCCAACTGTGCAGACACGACTTCTGAGATCCAGGTTGGTGTAACGGTCAAACTGGCCATATGAACACAACTTATCTTCATCCACTGAATAGACAAGTTGAGGTTTCCAACTGGCCACAAGTTCAAGGTTTTCCCACACAGAACATCTCAGAGAAGCACAAACAGCATCCTTCTTGCGACTTAAAGCATCATCTATGACATTTGCTTTACCAGGATGATAGGTGATGGTGAAGTTGTAATCTTTAAGATATTCCATCCACCTACGTTGTCGCAAGTTCAGATCCTTCTGAGTCAACAGATATCTCAAACTCTTGTGATCAGAAAAGACTTCAAACTTTTCTCCATAGAGGTAGTGTCGCCAGATCTTCAAAGCATGAACTATGGCAGCCAGCTCCGAATCATGCGTAGGCCAATTAGCTTCATTAGGTTTCAACTGTCGAGAAGCATAGGCGATCACCTTTCTATCTTGCATCAGAACACACCCTAAGCCTTGTCGGGATGCGTCGGTGTAGATGACATAGGGTATGCTCTCAACAGGCAAAGCAAGCACGGGAGCAGAAGTCAGACTCATCTTCAACTTCTGAAAACTATCCTCACATTCAGGGGTCCATGAGAACTTGACCTCCTTCCGAGTCAGCTTGGTCAAAGGTAAAGCCAACTCAGAAAACCCTTTGATAAACTTACGATAGTAACCAGCTAGACCAAGGAAACTACAGATTTCTGATGGGTTTCTCGGAGCATTCCACTTGGTCACAGCTTCTACTTTTGCAGGATCAACAGCTATATGGCCGACAGAAATCACGTGACCAAGAAACATCACTTCCTGTATCCAGAACTCACATTTTGAGAATTTTGCATACAATTGATTTTCTCGCAATGTGTTGAGTACAATCTGTAGGTGCTCGCGATGTTGTTCCAACGTCTCAGAATAAACCAAGACGTCATCAATAAACACCACTACAAACTTGTCGAGGTATGGGAGGAATACTTGGTTCATCAGGTCCATGAACGCAGCAGGGGCATTCGTCAAACCAAAAGGCATGGCCATAAATTCATAATGCCCATAGCGAGTTCTAAACGCTGTCTTCGGAACATCATCATCCTTCACACGCATCTGGTAGTAGCCACTTCGCATATCCATTTTGGAGAACACGGTGGCTGACTTCAGCTGATCGAATAGGTCGTCGATGCACGGCAACGGGTAACGATTCTTCACTGTCACCTGGTTGATCATGCGGTAGTCCATACACATCCGCAAAGAGCCATCTTTCTTCTTCACGAACAGGACATGTGCTCCCCAAGGGGAAACACTGGGGCGAATGAAGCCCATGTCGAGAAGCTCTTCAAGCTGCTTCTTCAACTCCGCCAGCTCAGCAGGAGCCAAGCGGTAAGGTGGCTTCGATATCGGTGAAGTTCCAGGTATGAGCTCGATGGAGAATTCCACCTCGCGAGTTGGTGGCAACCTGGGTAACTCCTCATGAAAGACATCTGGGAAGTCCTTCACCACATCAACATGATCTAGGGCAGGAGGTGTAGCATCGAGAACAAAGGAGGCTAGGAAGGCTCTACACCCTTGTGAGACGAGCTTTTCAGCTTTGATGGCAGAGATGACGAACTGTCACTCTCCTCGCTTCTTGCCCTTGACACACACTCTTCCCTCATCAGGATGAAACAGACTAACCTTGGATTCCTCACAGAACAGAATAGCTTTATACTTCTTTAACCAATCCATACCCAGGATGATGTCAAAGACGGTCATATCAAGCAAGACAAAAACTGTGGGAAACATTATTCCGGATATACAGAGGTTCAAGGTAGGAGTTTGGAGGTACGAGGAGCAGATTTTTCCACTAGGAATTTTTACATCTAACACATGATCCATAAACTCAGATTCTATTTCAAGCATAGAGGCAAACTGTCTAGATATGAAGGTATTGGAGGAACCAGAATCAAACAGAACTTTTAAAGGATGCATATTGAGGTGTAGTGTACCTTCAATCACTTCATTGCCTTCACCATCTTCTTCAGCATTGAGAGCAAACACTCTCCCATTCCGCCTCTCAGCTGGCGGACGCCTCGGGTTCTGGTTGTTGTTGTTATTGTTATTGTTGTTCCGCGGTGGAGGGTTCTATCTTGGTTGTTGCGGCTGCAGGGCATTATTCTGCCCTTGCTGGAAACGGGGGCAGTTGGGTCGGATGTGCCCAACCTGGCCGCACTCATGGCAGGTTGGTGGAGGACGGTTGCCAACACGAGCAGGTGCATTGTTGGCGGGACATCTTCTCGGAGGATGGTAGCGATTGCATCTATTGCAGCGATCACGTCCACGGTTCTCATGCTGGTTCGAATTCTTCCTTTTGTTGTTGTTGAAGCTATCGGAAGCTTGAAATCCCGGATAAGACTCGATGGCGAGAGACTTGTCCACCATCTGTTGAAATGTGAGTGGCAGCTGAGGAATGAGGCTTCGACTAACATGATAGTTCAGGCCCTCCAAGAACAAGGTCGCTCTTCTGTCAGCTCCAAGGTCGGTGGCGTAACGTTCTAATAGCAGAAACTTCTGAACGTAGTCGACCACGCTCATGCTTCCTTGCTTGAGACTGTAAAACTCAGCGTCCTTCTTCCTCAGGAAAGCAGGGCAGATGTACTTCTCTCTGAACAACTTCAGGAACTGGGTCCACTCCATGGAGGAGGTGTCTCGAGTGCGGGCAACTCCGTTCCACCAAACACACGCAGGTCCATCCAGCACGTACGTCGCGAAATGAACCTTCTGGTGAGGAGGGCAAGCCATACCCTCGAAGGTCCGATCCAGGGCCAACACCCAGTCGTCGGCTTTGTCCACCATGTTAGGCTCACTCTCACCCTTGAAGTAGGGTGGCTGCATCTTGATGAAATCAGTGAGGGTGAACTCCCTCGGCTTGGCGGCAACAACAGCAATGGTGTTGAGTTGTCCCATCATGGTGTAGGACAACAACTGTCGCAACATCGCCAGCTCTTGCTCATGTGTGAAAGCGGGAACACCAGAAGCTGGTTGGTTAACAACAGGAGTCGCAGGAGTGTCGGGGTTGTCAGTGGTGGACTCCTGGTTCGTGTTGTCAAACAAGTCACCTCTCCTGAAATTAGGGTTAACATATTAAATTTTCAGGAGTAAAGAATCATAGATGAGAGGGAAAAGAAATAGAGATGAGAAAAGGATAACTAGAATTCTATTACCTAAAAGCATACTATTTCGGGCAGTTCGTTTCGGCGCAGGCTAGGCCGGATCATATGGGCACGGGAGTCCCCGTATGCCAAGCTAGTGGGTCGGAGGAAAATCTTGCCAGCCCCCATGCCCTGATCCTTTCTAGACACCCTTGCCTCAACTGCATGCCCTAATAGTTGCCTAAAGGCTCTGATACCATGTTGTAAAGAGGCGAGATCACCTCTTTACTAAAATTTAAAGGAAATACAAACATCCACAATTTTAACCAAAATTTAGACTTTGAGGATGATTGCATAATATTCCAAGTAAATAAGCATGATTCCAGATACATGGTAAAATGACAATAGCAGCGGAAAGAAAGAAATAATAAGCCTTCTAATGGCTTTATTGTTTATTACATGATTGCTTTCTAAAAGAAAAGATAAGATAGATAAGAGGATCTAGCTATAGCAACCTAGCCATCCTTCTTGTCAAGCTAACGATCACAGCAAAGGATTCTTTCTTCAAGCCCTTCCTTCACCTTGCTCAGCTCCAACACCTGGGTGGTTGGGAAGACACCCAGCAAAAGGGAAAACAAGAAAAGTATGTGTTACACTAATAATCTATCATAGGCAAAGAAAGATGTAACAAGTAAATTTAGGCTAGATATTTGGTGTAGGAAGATATCAAAGAGTATGAGGTTTTTATAAGAGAACTTGCCATTAACAAAATAAATAAAGGTTTTAGCATGTCATTTAATATGTCTATCTAACTAAGTAGGGTTGAGGCACCTACCGGACCTCTAACCTTAGGTGAGGGAAGAATTAAAAACATTTCCAAATCACCTACAATTTTTAATGGGGAGAATAATAAACATTCCCCTAGGGCGATTTTATACATGCCCTCTATGGGTGGTTGTACATAAGTACCACTACTTAAATATTAAATAGAACATTTAATTTCATGCTAACAAAAGATTTATGGCAAGGATAAGCAAAAGAATATATAACATGGCAGTGGGGTATGAATACCCAAACAAGAGAATACTATATCTACTTTTGAGGCAATAAGACATTTAGGTTTCAAGAATTCAATGGTTTAGATCAAGTTTAACCTCATAAAAGAAATATAGGTATTGGACTAAAGATTTCCCAACTGATAGGTAGATGCACAAACAAATCACATACTAAACACATACCTTAGCCTCAGGTGTCCTAGATTTCCCCTTTTCAACTCTTGACACGAATTATAAACCCAATCTTCCTAATACATCATTAGATTCATAAATTAGAATTACATGCATTCATTTAAAAGATTGAAAACCCTAATTTACTAACTTTTTGCACAAACTCTTGATTCAGACTTCAAAAACCTCATAACCATCTTAGTTAGGTTTTCCTGATCAAAATAACATAGAATATTGTATATTTTGGAAATATGGATTCTTAGGGTTAATTTTAGTGATTTTAAGATAATTAAATCGATTTTAAAAACACATTTTGGCAAACCTCAAAACCAGATCTCAAAAATATTTTTATTAAATAGATCTCATTTTCCTGATTTCAAAACACTATTTATTTACTATTTTTGACCAACGGAATAATTTATAAAAATTATTTAACCTCGACCAATCACAGCCTGCCACGTAGGCAAGGCTGGATGGCCGAGCGGCGGCGAGCGCTCGGCAGCGGCGATCCACGGTCGCTCGCTACCAGCCGCGCGGTGCGGTCGGGCGGACCGGCGAAAAGACAAGAAAAACCACGCGCGAGAAATCCAGAGAAGAAGAAAGCCGAGGGCAAAATCCACGATACTCGACCAAAACTCGCGTTCAGGTAGTTGAAAGAAAGAGAAAGAGGAGACGAAGTTGGTAGTACCTTCAATTTAGGACGAGATCGACGGAGGAGAGAAGGAGAAGCGCCGCAAGCTTGGGACCTTCGGTGGCTTGTTGGGAGTCGATACGTCCACGAAAATCCAAATTGAAGATACGATCGAGTTGCTAGGGCGTCGGCGGTTGCGAGGGTTGGGTTATTTATAGGCAACATGCCCTAGGTTAGGGTTTAGCTCGGGGCAAGGAGAGACGTCCGTCGGCCAATTTAGGCGTTTCACAAATACGCGTCAAAGCCCGCAAAGTTTGGGATAATCCTGTGCGTAATCACGCAAGGAATCCAACAAAACAAAATTTAATGAAAATCGTTGGGTGGATCTCAAGATATTGTGATTTAAAAAAAACGAGAAATCAAGCCTGTTGCCTAATCCGACTAAAGGTAGAAGACGATCGTGGACCGTTCGATCGATGGACCCGAGCCCATCAATGACTCTGAGCCGTCCGATCTCGCGTTAGATCAGGGAAATAACCCTTAGCAAAAGTCGATTAAAACTATTAGATTTTTAAATGTTTTGCTCTCTCTTCTTTTGGAGGCTCAAACGTTGTCCAAAAATTATGAAATTTTATATCATGACTTATTTCGATGCGTAGAATTTAAATATGGAGTTAGTTTTGCATTTTGAGAAAGTTTGATAGGTGAAATAATTAATATATCATTTTCTCTTTCCTCCTTCAAAAGAGGTGATAACATTATCTAAAATTAGTGTAACTTCACCCATAAGTCTCCTTAAAGGTTTGGAACACGATTTTGCAATTATCTTTACAAGTTGAGATTATCTTTATTTTTAATAAATAAATAGAACATTCTACACACCTTCTCTCTCCTACTTTACTCATTATTCATATATTATCCAAATTAGTTGCAAATTTGCACAGAGGCTTATTTTTATGTCTAGAATACGAATTTGAAGTTATTTTCCTGATTTGAGAACATTAAATATTTTATTTCTCTTTATTGGCATATTTCCTATATTCTTTTGATAATGTTATTAATATTTATATTTATGTTCCATTTTAAATGATACTTGGCCCTTAAGTTACTTTTTGCTCAAGGAAACGAATTAAATTATCAAATTATCATGATGGTTTCAGATTATAATATTTATTGCAAAAATCTTTGTAATTATCTTCTTTACCCATAAATTCTCATATTACCATTAATTATTACATTTATCTTCTTCCTTTTATAAAATTCGGATTTTCTTCTTGTCTCTCATATTCTAGGAAACACTAGAAGGTTCTAGGACGAATTATTTTACTCTTTTTATTACTTAATGTGAAATTGCATTTTAGACCCATTATCTAATTCTAACTGAGGCATTTGTGCATGCAACCTTAAAATAAGAATATATGGGAAACATTTATCCAATAACCATCTTAATTTTATTTTAAATCAAAACCAAGGATAAAAGGAACGAAAATGAAGGTCAAAGCTTATAGAAAAGAGTACAAAGAGGTACATAGGAGATTTCAGTATGTTACAGAGACCTTGTCAATGTGTCTCCCTCCTTCGTCACCTCCGTGACCTCCTTCTCATCTCCTTCCAAGGCCTAACATTTGTTGGATATCTTTCTTGTGTCAAACTCCTTTTATCCACTCGCCTTTGCTGGTGATTTTCTTTGAGTCTGGATAGACTTCCCATACACAGTTTTCCACTTACCCTCCTCCTCCATCCAGTTGACTCCCTCTGTATCCTTGTCTTCATTGGCCCCCACCGGTGTTGTATCACCCCCTTCCCCCTCCTTACATATGTCATCCAAGTGACCCAGACGACCACAGGACATACATAAGTTTGGTAGGACCTCATATTCCAAATTATAGTCTACTCCATTAAAAATCACTGCAACCAATATGGGGTTGGAGGTATTCACTTCCATCGCTATTCTAGCGTATTTGCTCTTATGCCTGGATAGGGTGTAGTCATCAATTTTCACCAGCCTCCCTAAGGCCAAGCTGACTGTTTCAAAGAAGACTCAGTTATAAAGGTGTAGTGGGATGTCTCACCCATGTTACGATGTGGTCAGGGAGATTGTTTCTTGGTTGGAATCAACTAGGGTCCACCCAACGTAGCTATCCTGTAACCACAAAGAATGACTTGTCTAGTTTGTAGAGTCTAGCTCTCTCAGTTGGCTTCCATAGGAGTTTCATCCTATCTGCCATTGTCATGAAACCCAAATCTTTACTGATTTGTTTAATTATAACTAAAAACTTTGATTGCTCTATATGTCCCTCCTCCACTTTGTCGTCAATGTATATTTCGGGTACGCCCTAGTCAAGGATAAATTCAAGGTCCCTCGAATCCATTTCTATGCTCAAGCTTCCATCAATGAAGTCCTCCTCAGGGCCTCCATGGTCTCCGCTCATTGCCATTTGGTAGTTCTTTTTCCTCTCCCCCTATCTATTTATCTGGCGAGGAGTGTTCCCCAGTATCTTTAGCAACATTGTCCACCACCATCTCCTCTCCATGTTCCTCCACAGCATAGGTTGTGGCCCCTCTCATCCCTCCATAATGGAGGTTAAGTCCTATCTCATGGGGGGAGATCTTCACTCCCCTTTAGAAACTGTGGCCAGACACATTCCTTCCACCTCATCTTCCATGCATTCCTCCCCTCCCATGACCTGAACCCTGTCACGACATGATTTCTCCTTCTTCCCCTCTCCCCTTTCTCCCACGTCGTCATCAGCCCTAGGAAACTCCCCTGACATCTCCATTATCCCAAAAGTCTATAAAATGGTTCATAAACTATATAATATTTATAATTTGTACACCTCCAAAATAGTGTTGTATACTAATCAAATTATCTACATAAGAAGTAGATAAAAATATCATTTATTTTATCAAATGATGACCACATAATACTAATTAGCCATATACATAAACAATACAATGACTATATATTAAATATATTATACATAAATATTAGCGGGTTAAAGGGTATGGGTAATGGCTTACTCTTACCCTTACCCACTAAGATAGTGGGTTAGAGGATAGTGGGTAGGTGGATAAAGGGTAAGAAAATCCCTTACCATTATCCTTTTCCTATAGGGTATAGGTAAAGGGTAAACGGGTTTACCCTTATCCTTTTCCTATAGGGTATATGTAAAGGGTAAATGGGTTTACCCTTACCCATGATAGCCCTGCTCACAACCAGGAACCAGTGGCAACCACCATGTGTAGACCAACATCAATATCCAACTAACAATAGCCCTACAAGTATGACAGTGCATTCACATTGAAAAGGTCAAAAGTCAGTCATAGACCGAATGCATCAATCAAAGGTCATCCTTCAAAGGCCACCCTATGATTCTACCAACTGATGGCTAGAGAGGACTTCATCTAGTGAAGGATTCCCCACCAGCCTCATCTACCAATAGCTCGGATGGGTTCCCATCCATCATAGGCTTGACAAGCACTCACCAACTGATGAACCGGCTAGACCTCAACAATCAAAGACCCAATTGCTACACCGATCGAAGACTCTACTGAATGCATCTACTGAATATTTGGTGGAGAAAATCAAATTGATGCACAGTAGACTCTTGTCTTACTACAAATCCTCTGCAATTTGCCGCCATGATCATTAACCACATATTGTAAAGCACATGCCAAGTGATCCAAGAGCACAAGTAAAGACAATCATGAGCGCCTCAAGCACCACACTATTTCCTATAAATGGGGACCCCCTTTCTATGTGAATATGAACTTTGTATGGACGATAAAGTTACGGCACCATCTACACTCTCCATCGATTCTTAGAAGAGAAAGGATGAGACAAGTTCTTCCTTTGACGTGTAGTAACCAAAGACAAAAGTCCAACATCCCATGCATTCACACTTGGCCTCCTCTGGTTCTGAATACCTTGTCTAAGAGAAGAAGGGTGATAGGTGCTATAGTGCACCTAGCCATTGCCACCATCTCCAAAGAAGAAGGAAGTCTCCATTGACCTTCAATACTCCTCATGTGGTTACTATTATCATGTTTTCTTCCTTCATCCTCCGCCCTATTCATCTTCTCCACCCATACATAATCCATGTAATAATTCACCTGTAAGTCCATTTTGTCACCCATTACCATGAGTGGATAAACTATTTTCTTTGGTTTGGAGTAGCCACTAAAGCTCTCCCAGCATGTAAATACTTATATTCGATGAATATATATTATTAACAATGTTTATCTCCATACTCTTGTTCTTTATTGATTCACTTGCATGATTAGCTGCCATCTATGTTGTTTGACTACTAATGCCTCCAAAGAGTAGTGTTAGCTTATATCAGAGTTATGGAGCAGCATGAATGCATGAGAATGTTGGAATGTTAAAACTAATAAAAATATGGTTGTTTTTTCAATTTTATAATTCTTATCTCTCTCTCAAGAGACTCCTACAATCTAGATTTATCCTAATCTAGAGAGAGGAGGGAATAGACACTAATGATGATTGCTTGTAAACTATGTGAAGGGTATACAATGTTTGTGAGTATTGAATGTTGATGAGAGACCTTAAATGGTGAAATGTAATCCAAGTTCTATCCATATATTCAAAATATATAAAGATTGAAATCTATTCTTGACTTGTTAATAGTTTTTACTTTACTTTTGTTATTTAGTTCTTTGTTTGGATAACTTAGTCCCATGAGGGACAACTATATCTCCTTTTGATTATACATAACTAAGCTAAGACCTTAAATTCTTTACACCTTGTTACCCATATCCCTAACTTCAATCCCACTTACTAAACAAGACCTCGTATTATCATTGTGGGTGTCCAAGTTTTGGGTATAAATTTAATGTCTGATTACTACAGATCTGTATCCATTTTGGACGTGTGATCTAAGGTGACAAACTTTTGGCATCATTATTGGGGACAAGGCAATTGGCAACTATTAAGGACCTGAGGTCTACTTAGCATACATCAGGGCCTCAAGTCTAGCAAAATTGACTTAACTGCGTACTTTGAAATCTGATAATATTATATCTCTTGAAAGTTCATTTAAAATGTCCAGTTTTTTACCTTGACCACATGATTTCTTTCAGGAACTTATCATCAATCAGATCTTTCTCCTTTTATAAAAGGAGTCATGCCTCCCTAAAGAGCTGAAGTGGATGCAAACAAGGATGAAGAAGAGCATTGCAATGAGCAAACACACAGTGAGGAGGAGGAGGAGGAATCATTTCATGAACTAGAAGGTAATGGCCTTCAGCTAGAAGGAAAGGATGGTGATAATGGTGGTCGCTCTCTCTGGTCCTTGATTGCTACAAGGGACCATCGATCAAGAAACCATGTTATCTTGTCCATGTTCAACTTCATGACCTTTGAGTTAAAACTAGACTTCTTGGACATCATGCAACAATGAACATTTAGTGGGAACTCACTGGAAAACAATCCTTACCATCACCTAAATGCCTTCAAGAATATATGTGATACTGTTAAGATTAATATGGCTCCCAAGGAGATCATCTATTGCAAAGGTTTTGGGTTTTATCTAAGGAACAAGTCCCTTGTCTGGTATCTCTCTCTAAAGGATAAAAGTCTTAATAGATGGGAAGCTCTAGATGACACATTCATTACCAAGTTTTACCCAATAGAGAAAATTATATGTTGCAGACACAAGATCACTGGATTAATGAAAAAACCTGTGACAAAGTGGTTTTCTGGCTTAATTTCGAGGACGGAATATCTTTTAAGGTGTGTAGGATGTGATGGAGTGGACTTTTGGAATCCTGAATGTCCAATAATACAAGTGAAATTATATGATTGAGTTATATTAAGAGTTCCAAGCTTTTGACAAAGTAGGTGTGTTGATGTGAGGTTGATATCATGACTAAGATCTCTCTTTTATGCCTTTTTGAGGAATTTAATTGAATAGTCTAATAGTTGATTTTTGGAACCAAATTAGTGTACAAGATACCTTGAGTAGCGAGGAAGCTATGGTAAAATTTGGTGGCATTTGGAGCATTCTGTAGAGAGTTATTTAGGTTAGAAATTTGGGACATAAAGTGCCTTATTGATGAACGGTGGACCAAAGTTCCAAGTAATTATTGTAAGTTGGTGATCAGATGCAATGTCACGCTCCCCTAGACTAAGAAGCCATGGATTGCATCCTCTTATGAGCTGTTTGTAACTCTTAGATATCACAGTTGGATCGTGGACGATGACCTACTCAAAGATCGTGGGTGGAGGACTCTTTGAACGAGCAGTTATCTATAGTCTAAGTAGTGCTCCACGAAAACCCCTCTTCGGTACACGAAGCTACTAGATTATTTTAAGGGAACTACCTTCCGTTCTCCTTCATCCCCACCCACCAGTTCTCCACTTCACCTAACAGACAAAGCGAGAGGTAAGGGGAAGGAGGGCTGCCATGGTTTTCCCTATGAGATCTAGATCCTCGTGGAGCTAAGGGGACCCGATGGTAGTAGATAGTAGCCTATTACCAAGACCAAAGACAGCGGGTTGATGGGAGAACCAATTCATAGAGGTATATCACCTCTTTGCTCCACCGTAGATACAACCTGTAGCAGCGACCTCTTTAATCCATGAGGTGGATCTGCAACAAAGAACAGGCCTAGAGAAACCAGATGTGGCAAGGAGGAGACGCGGAAGCAATAATAGCCTAGAGCAAGGAAGCGATCACAGGCGTTGTTGTTTGCAGAGGTGCTAGCCTGGAGGAGGAGAATACTTGCCAAGAAGCGCAGAGGGAACACCACCATGCTGCTGCGAGACGACGACGATGACGGGTGGGCTTTGTTGAAAGGCGATCGGGAACCGGAAGAGGAGGAGGACGGAGGAGCCGATCCCTTGCTGGGGCTCTGCTCCAGGACGGCGGCGGCGCTCATTTTGGTGGGCGGCGTCGGGTGCAGGTGAAGACCTGGAGGCGGCGGCCTTTCTAGTCGTTCGTCCAGCCACGGTGACGGCGCTGTGTCATGGGAGAAGAGAGACGTGAATCGACTGCAGCGAGCAAGACCGATCGCGTGAGAAACAAAGAGAGGAGAAGATAGGCCCAGAACCGGCCGAACCAGCAGACCGGGTCCGCAGCGCTGAACCAGACCCAGACCTAGTGCACCAGCCATAAACCACCCGTGAACCAGCTTGAACCGGCCCACAACCAGCAAAGGGAAGCGCCGGCCCCACATGGCCACGTGGCAACGCCAGATTGACCAAAAGGTGAGAAAATCCCAGAATTACATAGTTCTTCAATAATTCCTAGTAATTAGCTCGGACATCAGAAAAATACATATAATATACCAAAATTCTTAGAAAAATGCGTAGAACAACTTGGAACCTTTAATCAGCCTTTTGATGCTCAAATATCAGTGATACTATGTAATATGTGTAATGCTTAGTTCTTGAGTAATAAATATCAAATGATGTTCTAAAATTATGGAAAAATGTCAGTAACTCCATAATAATGTTTATAATGCATATGATATCATATATGATCATGTTATGACTCGAAATCATGTAATTTTCTCAATATGACTAATTAGGGCTAATAACCCTAAATAAAATGTATTAAATACATGCATGCTCAAGAATTGATGGAATTTACAGAGTAAGCTCATATCCATATTTGGAACCTCAGATTTAATTATGAGATCATAAGGATGAACAAAATCCATGTTATATGAAGATGAATCTTAATACATGTTATAAAACCCTAATCTAGGTTAATGATGTAACCTAGGGTTAATTAATGTGTACAAAAATGCTATGGAAGATTATGATCAGATTATGTAACTTAATCTGTAATATAAGATCAGTAACCTAATTACAAGATGATAAGACAAGTAATAAAGTACATATACTAATGAGATAAGAGAAACCCTAATGAACACATTTAGGGTTAAGATGAGATATAATAGGATGAGAACCTGATGATAGTATGTGGTCTTGTCTTGATCAGGTTTGACCAAGGATATAGATGACATGAGGATATGATGATTAGGTTTGTTCTTGATCAAGGTACACTATTACCTCTTACTTGGCTTATTATACAATATGCTTGTGTTATATGAGTAGTAAAATACTTGGCATATGGTATTGATTGAAATGATTGTTCTTGTATGCTATGTTGCTTGATTCTCCATACTTATGGCTATGAACACATGAAATATAAGATATCTGATCCATCATATGATAGCACTAAACTCTTTGGTAGTACAGTGTATTGAAGTGATCTCAAACTCTTTGGTAGTAGATCACATGTGTTAGATATCAAACTCTTTGGTAGTAGATCACACGTAATATGATCTCAAACTCTTTGGTAGTAGATCATAAGGCCTAAAAACATCAAAGCCTTTGGGGGCAGATGTACGAGATATATGATGGAAATGTGCTTAAAATATGTGTTCTCTTTTGTTAATGAACATCTTTGTGCAAGTATATGCTTTTCTTATATTTTGTTTATAACTGCCAAGTATATTAGTTTTATCTTATTGCCAAGATATGATGAGAGGTAAATAAAAGACACGTAGGCGTACTCAGTACAATATTCTTGAAATATTGTGCTGACGTGTACCGCATGTTATCTTTTTGTTTAGGTTGTGGTTATGCTCTTAAAGATCCAGGATAGAGAGAGTTGTGTAGCGAGCTGATGTACAGGTGGACCTGTTGTCTTAAGATCATGTTGTTTAGATGTAGTACATGTATATGTATAGTTGTTGTTCAATATGTAATATCAAATGTTGTAACAATTCATGTTGTAATTATATGTTGACCGGTGAACATGTGTGTATGGTTTTATTATTGTTCATGTACATGTGCTACTGTTTGTTTCCTTATGACTTCCTCTAATTTTCTTCTCCTTAGCCTAGTGTGGGATGTTTAAATTGGGATTCTCGCTGAGGTGAGGGTTTCAATTTGGACGTCACACATCAGATTAAGTTTTAGAAAATCTGGGGACGTCACAGGTGGTATCAGAGCATGAACAATAGCAAAGTCTGACATTTTCTCATTATGCAACTCAAAACTAAAGAACCTTGAACCTTAATAATCCTTAGGGTTAGATTAGTCGTCTTTTAGAGACTAGATCTGACCTAGACTCTAGGTTAGAACCTAGATGTCTGAGAACTAGGTCTAGACTACTGCTTGTTGTATAGCAAGTCCTTAGATGTCATACTTTCCTTATAGTGCAGCGGTATGGGACGTTGCACTATTTGGAAATGACGTGCATCAAGGGAAGAGAAACCCTAGACATATTGCGCACGTTGTCTAGAGTAGTTACACTAGTCTACCCCTTGTTCACACCCTTTTCACTAGTTTTCATGACACTGGACTCTCTACTATGTGTGGGACACTCGTTTCAGGATTTGGTTTTTGATTCCAAACGGATCGAACTTCGATAGTTTTCTCTGATGCTTGTTTTATCGGAGAAAAACTATATAATATTTTATTATGTATATGTATTACAAAATGTGTCCCCACACACGTACGAGTAGGAGGTGATCATGCAACCTAAGTGAAAGTGAATGACATCAGTCTAGAAGAGAGAGTAGTTCTAGATTAGATGTCTAGAGCCTTTTTTATATATACGATAGATGGAATAGATGATATAAGTTTGATGATATGATGTAAGTCTTATATAGACGATATAATACAGTTTATGATGATATATGTTGTCTTTGAGGACTTAAGTTCAGTTTGAGGTTTTGAGATAAGTTTTGATGATGAAAGTATGAGTTCTTTTATGAGATGAGATAAGTTAAGTTAAGACAAGGTTGTGAATCAGCAAGAGCCTCAATATCTTTTACGAAGGAGGACCTCTAGTGTTAGGACCAGTTTCGGGGTTAACTCCAGAGAGAGTGAGACCCACAGGGAGAAGGTCAGAGGACCTAAACTCCAACATATGAGAATGATGAGATACGTGATATGATATGTCCTAACCTAGACTACTCCTGAGTGATTGAGTTGAGTTGCTTTATGTATGATTCCTATAGTTTTGTTGAACCCTAGATGTCCTTGGGAGGACCGAACCCTAGAGATAAAGAGAGGCTGGTTATATATGTGCATGTGAATATGAATATGAGTGTCTGCCATCTGGGTGAGGGAGAGAGCCCAAGACCCTGGAGGATGTAGCTATGTTTGTTTTTGAGAAGCCTCATGCTCGGGTTGGTGGTTTCCCATATAGGAATCTAGTGGTGTATATAAGAGAGTTTTGGGTAACCATGTTTCATGGGTAAAAGCTGAGAAGAGAATGTCATAGAATGTTTCAGTTTGTACTTTGTGGCTAGATCTTATGAAGTTGATCACTAGTGCCAGTGAGGTAATCTGAGAACCCTAGACTAAGAGAGGAAAGACAAAGTATATGCATATGAGATACTCCTAGAGTTGAGTTGGCTCAGAGAGATTGAGTACGACACTACCCTCATGGTATGGGTTAGAAGAGCCTCGTTTGGATGATATAACGTTTTGATACATGTTTGACAAGCCACTCACATAAGTTTGTTTAGCACAACCATGATATAATACATATAAAGATGTGATTCAATCTCGCGATGTGATATATAGACATGATATGATGGAAACCTAGAAATGGTTTAATAGATATCAAAGTATAAATGGTTAACCATGTACATGAATAATGATGATAATGTGAAACTGTAGGCTAATGTTGTGATGAAATCACTCGAAAATGTTGCAATTTATTATGAGCAATGAAATAAGATCATATAAATGAAATATGTTACATGAAGTGTTAAGCTTAGTGCTTAATAATGATAAAAATATAGTTTGATAGTTAGCTCAATAAAATGTTGATGACACCTTGATGTAATGGGATAACTTCAGTTAACTCATGTAGAACATGGTAATATGATGTGGGAACCCTAATGCATGGGTAATGATAAGAATGTGATCCTAACATATGAGACATGTAATGACATAACCTAAGCTTCTAAACCTTTGTTTGAGCCTTCTATGGAGTGTTTGTGCACCCAAGATGGTTGTAGAACCCCCTAATAGTGCTTGGATACATGGTTCTAGGTAACCTTTGTGGATATGTTACACATATGATGGTGCCTACATGTGGATGAGGACTTGGTAGTTTTCCTGGGAGTACGAGTATGGTTTACTTTCGAGGACGAAAGTTCTTTTTAGATGTATATGATGTGACAAAGTGGTTTTCTGGCTTGATTCCGAGGATGGAATATCTTTTAAGGTGTGTAGGATGTGATGGAGTGGACTTTTGGAATCCTGAATTGTCCAATAATACAAGTGAAATTATATGATTGAGTTATATTAAGAGTTCCAAGCTTTTGACAAAGTAGGTGTGTTGATGTGAGGTTGATATCATGACTAAGATCTCTCTTTTATGCCTTTTTGAGGAATTTAATTGAATAGTCTAATAGTTGAGTTTTGGCACCAAATTAGTGTACAAGATACCTTGAGTAGCGAGGAAGCTATGGTTACAATTTGGTGGCATTTGGAGCATTCTGTAGAGAGTTATTTAGGTTAGAAATTTGGGACATAAAGTGCCTTATTGATGAACGGTGGACCAAAGTTCCAAGTAATTATTGTAAGTTGGTGATCAGATGCAGTGTCACGCTCCCCTAGACTAAGAAGTCATGGATCACATCCTCTTATGAGCTGTTTGTAACTCTTAGATATCACAGTTGGACCGTGGACGATGACCTACTCAAAGATCATGGGTGGAGGACTCTTTGAACGAGTAGTTATCTGTAGTCTAAGTAGTGCTCCACGAAAACCCCTCTTCGGTACACGAAGCCACTAGATTATTTTAAGGGAACTACCTTCCGTTCTCCTTCATCCCCACCCACCGGTTCTCCACTTCACCTAACAGACAAAGTGAGAGGTAAGGGGAAGGAGGGCTGCCATGGTTTTCCCTATGAGATCTAGATCCTCGTGGAGCTAAGGAGACCCGATGGTAGTAGATAATAGTCGATTACCAAGACCAACGACAGCAGGTTGACGGGAGAACTAGTTCATAGAGGTATATCACCTCTTTGCTCTTCCGTAGATACAACCTGTAGTAGCGACCTCTTTAATCCATGAGGTGGATCTGCAACAAAGAACAGGCCTAGAGAAACCAGACGTGGCAAGGAGGAGACGCGGAAGCAATAATAGCCTGGAGCAAGGAAGCGATCACAGGCGTTGTTGTTTGCAGAGGTGCTAGCATGGAGGAGGAGAATACTCGCCAAGAAGCACGGAGGGAACACCACCATGATGCTACGAGACGACGATGATGATGGGCGGGCTCTGTAGAAAGGCGATCGGGAACCGAAAGAGGAGGAGGATGGAGGAGCCGATCCCTTGCTGGGGCTCTGCTCCAGGACGGCGACGACGCTCGTTTTGGTGGGCGGCGTCGGGTGCAGGTGAAGACCTGGAGGCGGCGGCCTTTCTCGTCGTTCCTCCAGCCACGGCGGCGGCGCTGTGTAGTAGGAGAAGAGAGATGTGAATCGGCCGCAGCGAGCAAGCCCGATCGCGTGAGAAACAAAGAGAGGAGAAGATAGGCCCAGAACCGGCCAAACCAGCAGACCGGGTCCGCAGCACTGAACCAGGCCCAGACCTAGTGAACCAACCATAAACCACCTGTGAACCAGCTTGAACCGGCCCACAACCAGCAAAGGGAAGCGCCGGCTCCACATGGCCACGTGGCAACGCCAGATTGGCCAAAAGGTGAGAAAATCCCAAAATTGCATAGTTCTTCAATAATTCCTAGTAATTAGCTCGGACATCAGAAAAATACATATAATATACCAAAATTCTCAAAAAAATGCGTAGAACAACTTGGAACCTTTAGATCAGCCTTTTGATGCTCATATATCAGTGATACTATGTAATATGTGTAATGCTTAAGTAATAAATATCAAACGATGTTCTAAAATTATGGAAAAATGTCAGTAACTCCATAATAACGTTTATAATGCATATGATATCAGATATGGTCATGTTATGACTCGAAATCATGTAATTTTCTCAATATGACTAATTAGGGCTAATAACCCTAAATAAAATGTATTAAGTACATGCATGCTCAAGAACTGATGGAATTTACAGAGTAAGCTCATATCCATATTTGGAACCTCAGATTTAATTATGAGATCATAAGGATGAACAAAATCCATGTTATATGAAGATGAATCTTAATACATGTTATAAAACCCTAATCTAGGTTAATGATGTAACCTAGGGTTAATTAATGTGTACAAAAATGCTATGGAAGATTATGATCTGATTATGTATCTTAATCTGTAATATAAGATCAGTAACCTAATTACAAGATGATAAGACAAGTAATAAAGTACATATACTAATGAGATAAGAGAAACCCTAATGAACACGTTTAGGGTTAAGATGAGATATAATAGGATGAGAACCTGATGATAGTATGTGGTCTTGTCTTGATCAGGTTTGACCAAGGATATAGATGACATGAGGATATGATGATTAGGTTTGTTCTTGATCAAGGTACGCTATTACCTCTTACTTGGCTTATTATACAATATGCTTGTGTTATATGAGTAGTAAAATACTTGGCATATGGTATTGATTGAAATGATTGTTCTTGTATGCTATGTTTCTTGATTCTCCATACTTATGGCTATGAACACATGAAATATAAGATATCTGATCCATCATATGATAGCACTAAACTCTTTGGTAGTACAGTGCATTGAAGTGATCTCAAACTCTTTGGTAGTAGATCACATGTGTTAGATCTCAAACTCTTTGGTAGTAGATCACACGTAATATGATCTCAAACTCTTTAGTAGTATATCATAAGGCCTAAAAACATCAAAGCCCTTGGGGGCAGATGTACAAGATATATGATGGAAATGTGCTTAAAATATGTGTTCTCTTTTGTTAATGAACATCTTTGTGCAAGTATATGCTTTTCTTATATTTTGTTTATAACTGCCAAGTATATTAGTTTTATCTTATTTCCAAGATATGATGAGAGGTAAATAAAATACACGTAGGCGTACTCAGTACAATATTCTTGAAATATTGTGCTGACGTGTACCACATGTAATCTTTTTGTTTAGGTTGTGGTTATGCTCTTGAAGATCTAGGATAGAGAGAGTTGTGTAGCGAGCTGATGTACAGGTGGACCTGTTGTCTTAAGATCCTGTTGTTTAGATGTAGTACATGTATATGTATAGTTGTTGTTCAATATGTAATATCAAATGTTGTAAGAATTCATGTTGTAATTATATGTTGACTGGTGAACATGTGTGTATGGTTTTATTATTGTTCATGTACATGTGCTACTATTTGTTTCCTTATGACTTCCTCTGATTTTCTTCTCCTTAGCCTAGTGTGGGATGTTTAAATTGGGATTCTAGCTGAGGTGAGGGTTTCAATTTGGACGTCACACATCAGATTAAGTTTTAGAAAATCCGGGGACGTCACAAAACCCATTTAGAACTTGAATGAAGCTTGGGAGAGATATCAAGAGTACTAAGGGGACTTCCCTAACCACAACTTCGGTGTCGATTATCTAGTAACCACCTTTTATAACAAGTTGACAATTGAGTGAGAGAACTTAACTCAATGTTGCTAGTAGAATTGATGTTTTGGGGGGAAACCCAAAAAAATTGAAGAAGATAATTGATAATATGATCGCCTTGCAAGTAGGAATAGAATATGAAAGAGGATCAATTGGTATTGTCTCCATTATGTGAACCACTACTGAATCCAAGGGGCTTGAATCTCTTATAGTCAAGATTGAGAAGATAGCTACTGGTGTTTGCACAATGAAATATTTTGTCTACAAATTAAAGAACCATGTTGAAATGGTGATGAATTGTGTAAGCTATGGAGAGAGTGGGCATGACGTCAGTGATTGCATTTACACTCATGAGGAAGAGTATGACCAAGATGGGTCTACTAAAAATCTCTCTTACACCAACTTAAAGAGTTTAGAGCCTCTTGGGTTTTCCTATAACAATAAGAATGTTTCCAAAAATTATCATCTGCTAACAATCCACCCCTTAGGGTCCTAGTTTTGTGAGAGGAGGTGGATCTTCTAGGTTCACTATCAATACTAACTATCAGTAAAAAAGGAATAGTTTCCATGGGCAGAATCAAAATTAGAATCAGAACCAGAATCAAAACTCTGGCCTAAGTCAATGATAGTACCAATCACAACCATGATGGCTGAGATGTTTGAGTTTGTGAAAAGACAATATCAATATTAGTGACAATCTCAATCAAAGTGGCATCATTACTAATAATGTTCTTAGTGTGATGTGAGTTCAAATGGGTAATGTGATTGGGCAGATAGCTGATCTACAAATTCATAACAAAATTATTGACCAAAAACTACAAAAACTGACTAAACTAATTATGAAACCTCATGAAAGAATCCCATCAAGGACTGATGAAAATCTTGGATTCCATGAGATTTCAAAGATGGACACACGTAGGTCTCTATTGTAGAAAATACAACACCTAAATCTCATCAACAAAGTATTCCTATTCCTTAGTATCAGCCTGAGACTATTGTTTTAGAGGAGGATCCTAAAACTATAGTAATTCCTAAGAAGATGAAGTCAAAGAAAAAAGTCAAGGGAAAGAATCCAGTGAAAGAGAAAAAACTTGATGATGTTGAGGAAGTGATTGCTAACAGAGATCCCTATGCACCAAGAATACATTTTTTGTACTAGATTATCAAGGCTCATCTCAAGAGGAGGTATGAGAAGCTCATTGAGACAATGAAGAAACTACACCTTGACATCCCCTTGTTGAATGGAATAGAAGAAATTCCCACTTATGTCAGGTTCTTCAAGGACCTAATCACTAAAAGAAGACTAGGTGATGAAGTGGAAAATGTCAAGCTTTCCAAGATGTCCAGTGCTTTTGTACAATCCAAAATACAGATTAAGAAGAAGGATCTCAGAGCCTTCACAATGCCATTAAATGTGAGAGACGATGAGGAAAGAAAAGGATTAGCTGATTTGGAGGATAGCATCATCTTGATGCTACTAACATTAGTGCAATGACTAGGTCTAACTAACATGGTTAAGACTGGGATGTTGATCCAACTCGTTGATTACATGTGTAGCAAACCATTCGGGATTATAAAGGATCTATCTATCAGAGTGGGAAGGTTTTACATCCTGTGTGATATCATGGTGATTGATAATGTGGAGGACCCTACATGCCCCATGATATTTGGAAGACCCTTCCTTTACACATGGAGAGAATTGATTGATGTTGAAGTCAATATCATTACTACCATAGTTAGAAATGGTCATATTAATTTCAAAGTTTGAAGAATCTATGAAGGTACCATCTCTCTTTGAGTTGATCTATTTCATTTACATATATAACCAGGTCTATGAAGAGATACAAGAGAAAAACATTATTGTTGATCCTTTTATGAGAGCCCTAACTAACCAAAATTTGAATATTCAAGACCTTGAGGTTGTTGAACTTCTTGATTACCTTGATGATGAAGAGAGCAATGGTGAAGTTTAGGAGGAATCTATTATATAAATACCTAAATACACTTCCGTTGAGAAGATTGATACTGACAAAGGTGCCCCTAATCCTAAGCATGAGCTCAAGCAGTTGCTTGAATGACTAAAGTACAAGTTCTAAGATATTGAAGAATGCAACCTTGTGATTATAAGATATGCACTGACTGAGGATCAAGTAGAAAAACTTTTCACTAAGCTTAAGTGAAGAAAGGAAATATGGTATTATGTAGATGATAGTGGATGGTTAAACCATGTCAATTGCATGCACCATAATCACCTTGAAGAGGATATGAAACCTCTAGCACAAGGACAAATAAGGTTAAACCAAAACCTAAGAGAGGTTTTAAATAATTAAGTCATTAAGTTACATGACATGGATATCATTACCCAATTAGAGACAGTAAGTGGGTGAGTCATGTCTACATCATACAGAAGAAAGGGGGCATGATGATTGTCAAGGGTGATAATAGAGATGAGATTACTCCTAGAACCATCACTGGATGTCGAATGTGCGTAGACTATAGGACTTAATGATACAACAATGAAATATCACTTTCCTTCATAGTCCAAGTTCTAGATAGTTTGTCTCACCATTCATATTTCTATTATCTTCATGGTTATTCCTAATTTTATCAGGTCTAAATTTACCCAAATGATCAGGAAAAGACCACCCTCACCTATTTTTATGGTACGTACACCTTCAAGCATATGTCATTTGGCCTATGCAATGCACCATGACTTTTCAAAGGTGCATGATATCCATTTTCTCTTATTTACTGGAATACATACTGGAGGTCTTTATGGATAATTTTTCTGTGTATGGTGTGTTGTTTGTTAATTTCCTTAATAATCTTTCTCTAGTTTTAAAATATTGTGAAGAGAAAGATCTTGTTTTGAATTGGAATAAATGTCATTTCATGGTGTAAGAGGGGATCATTCTGGTAAATAAAGTTTTTAGAAAAGGAATTGAGGCTAGTTTAAGTAAAGCTGAGGCCATAGAAAAATTTCCACCTCCCAAGTCTGTAGTGGGAGTAAGGTGATTTTAGAGCATGTAGGCTATTAGAGATGATTTATTAAAGAGTTCTCTTAGATCTCAAAGCATGTATGAAATCTCTTGGTTAAGGATTTGTTTATGTTGATGAGAACTTCTTGAAAGCCTTTAATACATTTAAGAATGCTCTCTCTACAACACTAATCATCCAAGCTCTAGACTAGAATCTCCTATTTGAGCTAATGTGTGATGTAGGTGACTAGACTTGTAAACAGATCGAACACGGAGTAAATATTTCTATATCCGATATCCAAATTTGAAAAAAAAATTTGATCTGATATTCGATGGATATTTTGTAATAATATCCAAATCTAATCCAATAAATAATGTCTGAATTTGGATAAATATCTGATCCAAACCAGAAATGATAAATGTATTGTTATAAATATATTATATATAGAAAATATTGATGTTACTACACATACATGTGCTAAAAATCTATATTTTCATATTTATATGTAGCTAATATATATTTAATAATATATGTATGTATTTGTCAGATTCAGAATTTTTCAGAGCGGATACAACCA
The DNA here is from genome assembly GCA_963693085.1 of Alisma plantago-aquatica. Lineage (NCBI taxonomy): Eukaryota > Viridiplantae > Streptophyta > Magnoliopsida > Alismatales > Alismataceae > Alisma > Alisma plantago-aquatica. Next base: position 555,690,782 of record OY856409.1, read on the forward strand.
TATCCAATATCATATCTGAAATTTTTGGATATGAAATTTGATATCCTTAATCCAATTCGGATTATGCAGATGTCAGATTTTTTTCAAAATTTTGAACATGAATCTGGATTGAATGTGCGGATTCTAGATATCCATTTATAGGTCTACAAGTGACTATGTTTTAGGGTCCATCCTAGGTCAAAAGAAAGGTAAGAAGAACTACGACATAATCATCTCTATAAAATATGTATTCATGAGGAGGAAGTTCCTCAAATTCTATATGAATGTGATTCTTCAACTTACGAAGAACACTTGGGTAGTGAAAGAATAGCCGCAAAGATTCTACAATCTAGGTTTTATTAGCCAAGTCTGTTCAAATATGCTCATGCCTATGTAAAATCTCGTAATGAGTGTCAATGTACTGGGAACATATCAAGGCAAAATGAAATGCCTCTTTCTAACTGAATAAAGGTAGAAATATTTGATGTTTGGGGGTTGATTATATGGGCCCCTGGTGCGTTTCTGCCAATGGTGTTACACACTACTCAATTTGAGTTTGAATAGATGCAACCCCGCAGACAGACACACATGGTGGATTCACTTTTGAAATTTATAAAACCTAACTTAACACCTACTCACACTAAAACAACTACACCCGCAAGCGCACGGGGTCATGTCGTAGTATAGGAAGGTGGAAAGTATAGGGTCGATCCATAGGGAAAAGAGGGAGTACTAGAGCTAGGTTTAGTTTCTCTAGGTTCCTACTGCAAAGACTAGGGTTACAGATTTGAAGGTTGTTTTGATTGTTAAACTAATATGAACAAATGAGCAATTAAAGGCAGGAATGAAAACTAAGTTAACCCTAGACTAGATTAAAGCTAAAGAAGTAAGAAAGGATCAAACTAGATATGAAAAGGGAAAATTACACTAAGGCAAGCAAGAGAGAAGCAAAAGAGAAATTAAAGAGCTAAACTAACATGAACAAGGCAAGAACAAAGCAAGAAGCTAACTAAGCAAGGAAAGAGCTAACTAAGCTAAGCAAGCACAAAACTAGGGTTTTAAGCAATAAAGAGAGGTATGGCATGTTTAGGGGTATGAACTTATCACTTAAGTTGGGGGTGAGATATGAACATTATGATTCCATTTAGATTATCCAAACCAAACAACAAGTTAGAATCTAATGAATTAACCTAAGCTACTAACTTGCCATGGATATGCTAGGTTATGTATAGGGGAACTAGTCCCTAACACCCCCTACTACCCTTACAAGGATCAATTGGGTTAGGGATTAGGTTCAATTCAATTAGAGTCTAATCAAGTCTAGGTTTCTAGATTAGACATTCCTAGGGAAATTAGGGGGTGAGGGTAGTAATGGGGAGGTGAAATTAGGGCTTTGGACCCCAATTCCCCCACATTCTAGCCTTGAGAAGGCTCCATGCTAATTGCACTAGAATTATCTAATCTAGCTACATAGATCTATCACTTAGGCTTAGGGAGAATGTTTAGGATGTAAGAAGATGGAAAGAAACCTAGGGATCCAAGAATTGGACCTAGGGGCAAATCCCAAAATTCACACATATAAGTAATTTGCCTAAATTCCTAGGTGATTTCACACACAAACCAACATGCAATTCATGGAGAATGAGATGAAAATAGAATATAATCATTAAAAAATGGAATTACAAAGTTTACATGTCATTCTCCCCCAACATGGTATCAAAGTAACATAATTTCCCCCAAACAACCCACCTGAGGGGCCTAGCTACTCATAATAAAGCAAAATACAAAAAGAAAGGAGCTAGAATGAGTAGAGGAGTGAAAAGCCATGATGAGCTCAGTGAAGACTCCTCCTTCTCCACCTCCTAATAGCTATAGCTCGACCTCCCTCCTCCAAGGTAGGTGAATGGCATGGATGTATGGTGGAAATGGGTGAAAACAATGGAAAACTAGGGTTTTGGTGGTGGAAATGGTGAAATGGAGATGGAATGAGGTGGGAATGGATGGAGGACGAAATGGGGAGGCTAGAGTGGTTGTAGGGTAGCTAACCTCGTGCCCCAGCTGCCACCTAGGTATATATAGGTGTGTGGGGAAGCACTAGGTTAAGTAGGGGCAAAATGGGTAAAGTAGTGCAAAAACAAGTAGGTTTTGTGAGTAGCACGGTCGTGGTGGATTACCACGGCCGTGGTGGGTAGGGGTGAGCACGGTCGTGGTAGGATTCAACGGTCGTGGGAACTAAAATGGTCAAATGTCAGGTTGGTGGTCGTTTTTGCACTGAAACTAGCACGACTGTGGTGGTCACCACGGCCGTGGTGGGTTGAGGGTAGCACGCCCGTGCTAGGTGGCACAACTGTGGTGGTCAAGGTGATGGTGGCTGTGGTGCTATGCCACACCCATTTTGCTTCTGTGTAGAACGACCGTGCTAGGTGGCACGGCCGTGGTGACTGTCCTTGCACGACCATTCTTTTCTGCATGGACGTGGTGCTTTCAGCTTGACTTGGGGGCGACTCGGTTGATTTGCAAGTGACCTAGCATGGCCGTTCTGTGGTACCACGGCCGTGTTGGGTCCTGGATCATCACTTTGACTTTTTCTTCATATTTTCTTGGACATCTTTGCTTCAATGGATATTTGGCCACTAGCGGTAGGTTGAGGGAGCATCGAACTTCACTTTGGGCCTCTCCAAGGGTAGAGAAACCCTAGGATCACTCATCTCTCTCTTCCATCAAGTGTGGTCCAAATGCCTAAAAAACATGCAAATAATGTCCATAAGTGCATTTGACACAAATAAGCATATTGGGAGGAAAAAACATGTAATCTAACATGTATAGATGTGATTGAAGAGCAATATAACACAAGATGAAGCCCTAAAATAGGGCTGAATCACCATCCCAAACTTGAAACATACTTTTCATCAAGTATGCTCTGACTCAATCTCTCTACAAATTTTCCACAAACAAGAAATGACAAATGCAATGTAAAAGATGATTATTGCTGAATGGGATCAAAGATGACTGAGTACATGCATTTCACCTCTCTCCTCTCCTACTTTCACAATCCAATCATGAAAAGAGCACAAAGCATATGAACTTCAAATATAGCGCATAGAATACACAAGTTATCCATATTTCTTCCTTAAAGTTCCAGGTAAACCGTTTCATGGTGATGTTAATCAAGTACGACTATGAGTATTGTTTCACATTCACGCATTTAATCTTATGTTTCAAATCACACCAAATGACCCACGTGGCTGCGGAAAATGGAAAAATGAGCTAGGTTTGATGTTTCCTAGCTCAATGGGTATGAAAGTGGAAGAAAGGGTTGTGGTAAGATTTTTAGAGTGCTATTACATAGAGCACTCATCTTTTCTTTATTTGAATGCTCTTACATAGGAGCATCCTTTTATTTTCTTTTTGCATTTTTTCTTTTTCTTTTCCCTTAGAGTGGATAGGGCATATGGTGATGAGAGTGAAGCGGTGAGATGTAGATGTGGCCACCCCATACTTTTAGAGGTGGCCACGGCTAAAATGTGCACTTTGGCATCCTTTCATGAGGCGGAGGAGTAATAAGATGGTGAGTGAATAGTCAGGTCAAAGAGGGGTCATTGGTATGATTCTCCACATAAGACATCCTGCATGAAAATTAATCCAATACTTCATCTTAGATATCACACCACATGAATGAACAAGATGAAATTGATATATCAATCAAGTGATTCCAAAAACACTAAGCATTCGTAGCTTGCTCCACTCACAATTCAAACAAATCAATCACAATCATAAGAGAGGTGATGTACATGTAAAAAGTCAAATATTGATACCACTTAGCAACAAACAATGATAATTCACTTGCATTTGTCAAAGGTTGTCATTTTTACTCAAAATAGTAGAGATTGGGTCAAATCACACTTTTTAGATAAGAAATCTCAAATTTGGGCAAAATTGGCCAAAATGGTGCCAAGTTGCCTCCAATCACATCTAAGACTATATTATTGAACTTAAAATAGCAAACAAGCAAATCCTAGCTAAAACATGCAAAAATTATCAAAAATCTACATGATATGCAATGCATGACAGAAAGAGCATTTTTTTTAAATTACACAAAAATGGCAAAAAAGAAAACTACATGGCATGTAGGTATGCAAAGCAGTAAACTCTAAACTAGAAAGCAAGACAAGAAAATAGGAGAAAAACAACAAACAAAAAGTATACAACAAGTGAGATGTAAAAAGAGTGAAAATGAACAAGGGCATACCGCCCTACCACCCAAAACTTTTGAATCATGTTGTCCTCAGCATGACACTAAAGTCTAGGATGATAGGGTAGACGATCACTGTGGTGGTGGTGGGGGTGCTCCTCCCTGTCTGTAGTAGGCACCCCAGTAGTCTGACTGTGGAGTCGGATAGTTGTCCTGAAAAGTTGCTAAAGAACTCCACCAGTCTTCACCCCACTGTGGGTTCCTCTGGGCCTGGGCATTCTGGAACTGGTAAAGATGCTTGACCTGGTAATGCATATGTTGATGGTCCAACCACATGGCATCCTATACCTGCTGAAAGCCCTCTTAGGCCTGTAGTATTCTATCCTGCATCGCCTGAATGCCCTCCAGCTGTGCATGAATGGTGGCCATGTCATATGCATTCACTGAGGATTGTTATGGCTCTGACGCCCCTATCCTCTCCTCTCTCTATCTCACTCGTTGTGCCACTCATTCCTCCGCCGCCCGTCTCTGCTCAACTTCCTGTGAGGGTTCTCCTAGACCCTCTCTAAAAACCACCTTAGGGATGACATCTCCTCTGGGGTTCTCCTCCTCATACTTCCTCAATTTCTCTAGAAAATCTTGTGTTGGTTCATATTGTGCCTTGAGGGGTGGAGTATGGTAGGGCAGCTCCAAGGGGACTCCTGGGTATGGTGGGTTGACTTGGTAGATGATCTTCTTCTCCACAATTATGATCATGGAGGAGTGGGCCAAGTAATGCAAGTCAACCAACTTTCCTCCATCTGCCTTTTTGTAACCTGTCATGTCATGTCCTAAGGCAGTGGCTATGGACGTCACAATCCCTCCCATTACAAATGAATTTGCTCTTGGAAGGGATTGTCCTTAGATGCTCAATAAGTAAACCCCCCAGGTTCACATGCTTCTCCTTAGTCATCCAACCAAGTACAAAAAGATCTTTCTTTGTGCAACTACCTTGGTTCTCATACCTGCCAAAGATAGTGTTTGCCAACACCTTATGAACATAGCAGAGGAATGGATTATAGATAGCACTCATCTTGGATTTCCCAGCTAAAAAGTACTATGGCTGGTGAAGTATTTCTACATTGTCGGATATGTGGAACTGGAGTCATTTTCTGTCTTTCCTCTATCTCGGAGGGCTTCCATCTCTTCACTTGGGGCAAATATCTGATTTAGAAGCTTTGAGGTTATCTTCCACCTCTTGTCCCCAATCATCACTTTAATGGCATTCTCTCCCTCATCAGTCATTTTCTCCAATGTAGCAAAGAATTGTCGAGTCAGCTCAATATATGACTCTTACTGTAGTGTTAAGATCTCGAAAAATCCCATCTTCTCCATCAGGCCCTGGAAATAGGTGTAGAAGCATATAGCCTCCATCATTGCTTGGCACCATAGCGAGTTGCTATCACTTTGTGTGTTAAACATTCTGGTTGCTTAGGTTCCTTTGCCCTATTGGTAGTGACCTTAGGATGTGGATGGGGGAACTGTTGTGGTATCGCTTGCTTCTCAGTATCTGGCATATTTGCATCCTTTTCATCATCTAGCATGAGTCGTCGACATGGTCGTGGTTGCGGCTTTGGCTGCGGTTGTGCTGCTGAAGAAATGGACGGCCGTGGTGCTGAAACTGACGGTCGTGCAACTAAAGTTGAAGGTCTCTCAGATAAGACAGAGTTCTGGGAAGCAGACGGCAGTGGATGTGATGCTCTCGACGACGACAGTGTCCCCCATTGTAGCTGTGTGGAGGTCTCTTCCGTGATAGGATCCACCAAGGCATCCAATTTGGCCTCCATCAACCGGGGGTTGTTGTTCCTCGGTTTCCTTTGATAGGGGATGACACCCCTAGTCTTCTCTACTACTTACCTTGCGAATCTCTTCATCTTTGCTCAAAAATGGAGGTGAAATTAACAAATTTTGAACTTCTCTAAAGAACGGGATTGTTGGGGCAGAATGGAGAGAAAATGGTAATTTTTTCGATGGAAATTGGTGGAATCTGGAGATTAAGGTAGTGGAAATGGTAGGGGAATGATTTGGAATGATTCGGGGGTGATTTGGTGAAGATTTGAGGGCTGCAGAAGGTGGGCGGAAGGCTGCACGGGCGCTAGGGCATAGAGCATGATTGTTCTATTCTTCAGAGAAATGAGCAAGTGAATAGAAATTTTGCAAAATTCTAACTTATGTTGCTAGAATCGGGCTGCGGCATGACCGTGGTGTCTTCAGGTACCACGGCCGTGCTGCCTTGCATGGTCGTTCTACCCTGATTCTATACTTAGTTGATTTTCTCAATTTCTAATGATTTCTTTGTTGAAAGTGAGTGCACCACCACGGCCGTTCCATGTCACCACGGTTGTGGTGGGTACTATGACTGTAGTATGACACTCAAATCATGTTCAAACATCAATAATTTGATCTCAAGTTGATCTTTCATTGATTCTTTGTCAAAATTTCATCCATTCTTCTTCATTTCACTCTATTCTCACTTGCACATCTCAAAACTGCACAAAAATTATCAAATACATGTGTGTGTTTTCTTGGAAAAATGTAAAAACAAAGCAAAAGTATCAAAAATGTAAGGTTGGGTCAAAAATTCCCAAACCTAGGTGGGTTGCCTTCTACAAGCACTGAGTTTCTTGCCTTCAGCTAGGCTTCTTGGTGATTCTTCATTCATTCATCCATTTGGAATTCTCATGTGTCCATTCTTGCAAAACATGCATCCCTCATTTGCACTGAATCTGTTTTCCTCATCCCTTTCATCACAATAATCATCACCAATTTCTTCACCTTGGTGTCCTCTCAAATGCCCATTTGGACTTGTGAAGTGATCATGTCCAATATCCCAATCTCAGACTCACCGGGTTGGGGTCGTGTACATGTTCATGTTGATCTTCATGTCCATGAATGAGACTGTCATAGTGCCACTGCACACATGAATGTCGACATCACCTGTAGACAAGAATGACCTTCCCAAGATAATGTGAATCTTCCTATCCTCTAGCTCCATATCAAGTACAATGAAATCCGCCGGGAACACTGCACCTGTAATGTCTGTCATTAAACCGACAAACAAATTGTTACTAATTAAGCAGAATAAACATAAACAGTGGATTAACAAAAATCACTAAAATTTAAAACCATTTTTCAAGGAGATCCTTGTCCAGAAAACTTTTACTAAAAGATCCAAAACTCATACATATCATGATTCACATTGTACAACATTGCTTCATCTCCTCTCGAGGAGAACATATAATAGTTTCTCTATCAAAACACATACTGGAGGAACATAAAACCTTGAGGCTTTCAAGAAAACATCTCATATGATTCATGAAACCAGTACGAACCAACTCCAAAGACCTGAGAGTACAAAGATGACACATAGGACTTCTATCTACAAGACACGACAGACAATACACTCAACCTAAGTTGTCACTATTGTCCCTGTTGCTGTTGTTCTTTCTCTACAGTACGGTCTCAATCCCCCTCATGCACGTCCACCTAAAAAAATGTGGATCCCACTGGATGAGACAATTGTCCCAGTGAGAGATATAACTCTCCGCCAACAATGTTATTATCACAGTTAAATAGTATTAAACTGAGCATAGGATAAGAATTTTAGAACATTCTCATATTTTAAAGCATTGCAACTATCAATCATAGAGAAGTAAATCATCTATTCTCTTTATAAGGAATAGGAAGAACAACTATATCATTTATCCATCATACTATAACAACATCTCAAGCTTATCTTGTGATACTCATTATCATGGTATAACATCCATGAATCTTTCTCATTTCTATCTATTAGCCTCAGCCAATCTACTAATCAGATATTGAATTGTACCAGTCATGTGAATATACATCATCATCATCATCTATCCAGGTATTGGCTTTGCCAATCCTGTGAGGTTATTCCAGGCATTGGACTATGCCAATCCTGTGCAACTATTCCAGGTATTGGACTATGCCAATCTTGTGCAACTATTCCAGGTATTGGACTATGCCAATCCTATGATATTACAGCCAAGTATTGGGTTATTACCAATCCTGTGATTAATAACCAGGCATTGGGTTATTACCTATACTATGATTAACATCCAAGCATTCAGTTATTACCAATCCTGTGATTAACATCCAGGCATTGGGTTATTACCAATCATGTGATTAACAGCCAAGCATTGGGTTATTACCAATCTTGTGATTAACATCCAGGCATTGGGTTATTACCAATCATGTGATTAACGACCAAGCATTGGGTTATTACCAATCCTGTGATTAACAGCCAAACATTGGGTTATTACCAATCCTGTGATTAACAGCCAGGCATTGGGTTATTATCGATCCTATGATTAACAACCAGGAATTGGGTTATTACCAATCCTGTGATTAATAACCAGGCATTGGGTTATTACCAATCATGTGATTAACAATCAACCATTGGTTATTACCAATCCTGTGATTAACAACCAGTCATTGGGTTATTACAAATCCTATGATTAACAGCCAAGCATTGGGTTATTATCAATCCTTTGATTAACAGCCAGTCATTGGGTTATTACCAATCCTGTGAAACTATTCCAGGAATTGGACTATGCCAACCCTGTGCATCTATTCCAGGCATTGGACTATGCCAATCCTGTGCATCTATTCCAGGCATTGGACTATGTCAATCATGTGCATCTCATCACTGAATACCACATCACCTTTACTAGGCATTATACCTTAGCCAAGCCATCATACTTTAAGCATTATATAATACAAGTATTCCTCTTATCTCCTTTAAGCATATTCAAAACACTATAGCCCTTATTTGTCTATAAGCATAAAGCATGTATGATTAAGATTTCATTATTATTATTGTATCCATTTATTATTATTATTATTATTATTATTATTATTATTATTGTGTTACTAAGTTTCCATTTCCTAGTTTATTTGAACATTATCATTTCTTCCATGAGACTTTTATAAACATCTTGTTACCTCTCACTAGACAACAACTATTCTCATGGCTCACAAGGCCCATTAAACATTTTGTCACCTCTCACTAGGAAACAACTAATCACATGGCTTACAAGGCCCATTAAACATCTTGTCACCTCTCACTAGGCAACAACTAATGACATGGATCACAAGGCCCATTAAATTGTATTATATGTAACACCATAGCTCATACTTATCTATGCTCATTATCTCATTCTACCATCATGGTTTCAATATGGTTAAGGTTTCCCCTTTATTAACCAATTATAATTTCAACTCTTATCATTACCCTTCATTAGGGTTAAGGTTTCTCTTATAAAACCATCTAGGGTTTTCAAGTACATTTATCAAGAATCAAACCCAAATTCAATCTCCACACATATTAGGAGTATCAATGTATGATCATTTCATGATTATCACATAAGTATGAGTTTCTCTCTCATCCTTACTAGGATGTTTATTACTTCATACTTTATTAAGTTGGCTCAACCTTTCCTTCAAGGTTAATTATTCTACTTAATCAATATTCATTAAACTCCATACCTCTTAATGTATGACTTGATATAAGACACTTCATGTGTTACTCCATCAAGTACATTGCATCTAAGGTGCTTTCCTTCATATGGGTTTTGAGGTGCTTCCACCATATCAGGTATGAGGTGTGTGCTTGCTACCCATATCACTTTAGAGGTGTATGTGTGCTTACCATATCAGGTATGAGGTGTATGTGTGCTTACCATATCACCCTTGAGGTGTATGTGTGCTTACCATCTCGGGTTTGAGGTGTATGATTGCTTCCATATCACTTTAGAGGTATATGTGTGCTTCACACCATATCGGGCAGAGAGGTGTGTGTATGCTTCACACCATATCGGGCAAAGAGGTGTATGTGTGCTTCACACCATATTGGGTAAAGAGGGGTGTGTGTGCTTCACACCATATCACTTTAGAGGTGTATGTGTGCTTCACACCATATCAGGTAGAGAGGTTTGTGTATGCTTCACACCATATCGGGCAAAGACGTGTATGTGTGCTTCACACCATATCGGGCAGAGAGGTCTGTGTATGCTTCACACCATATTGGGCAAAGAGGTGTGTGTGTGATTCACACCATATCGGGCAAAGAGGTGTGTGTGTTCTTCACACCATATCGGGCAAAGAGGTGTGTGCTTAACCCAATATCATTTTTGAGGTGTATGCTTGACCTCATATCGCCCAAGAGGTATATATTACCTTACCATATCGTGTAAGAAAGTATAAACTCATATCCATATTGTTTTAGTGGAGTAGGTGCATCACCATATTGGGTTAAAGGTGCTTGCTTGTGTGCTTGAACCCGATATCACTTTATAAGGTGATACAATAATCTTTAAGCTCTAGACCTTCATTCTACTTGTTCTAGTACAAGGATAACAGGTCTAAGCAACTACTACAACTCATAATTTCATCAACCATTTTAGAATATTTTGGAATTTAAAGTAGTTCATTTAAGCATAGAAATTTAGGTGATGAATAATAACATGGTTTAGTTCAAGTTATATAACCCTCCTTGTGAACAGCTTCAAAGCTCCAAGCTCCAAAGCTTCACATCCTAAGGTTGAAGAAGAACTTCTCCAAGGTCCAGGGCTCATTCACAACTCCTCCATAGACAAGAAATCACCATAGTTAAGCACTTGGTGAAGAAGGAAAGAAAGAAAGATCATAACTGACATGAATTTACCGTGCGTAAAATGCAAGTGCACTTGCCAAAGTAATATAGGCCTTTGTGAGGCCAGAGTCGTACTCATGGAATGGATTTTTGGTAGACTACTACTAACTGTTCACAATCAGCTAGACTGATTAAAATGGTTTGAGTGTTGATTGAAAAAGAAAAGAAAAATAAAAGAAAGCAAAACAGTCGACTAAATGGTTGGTTTAATCAATTAAAAATGGAATCTTTAGGATTGCGGTTTCACCGCAGGTTCTCATTGTACTCATTCCTACACAATTATCCTAATTTGTCTCCTATTCCAGGTAGTGGCCTGTAGTCAAAATTGTTCTATGTCGCGATACAATTCACTACCTAAATCTAGGTCGGTTCCACGGTAGTAGTAACCTATACCCTAAATTAGGTGCATAAGGATCACACTCTGGGTTTCCACCATTAACTGTACATCACCTTGTTCAAAGGATTTATTAGTTAATGTGATGTTCATCTCTTTTCCACCGTTAATTCTTCTTTCAAAGTAATTAAAGGTATTAGATTATCATTAGGGTGATCAATCATAATGATATAATGGAGAAAACGACATCATACCACGAATTTTAGAGATAAATTATGATAACTATGTCAAAATTGTCATACAATGATTACCCAGGCTACTCCCGGTCCTAAAGATAAAGGGGATTAGCCCAACATGTTCATCTCAATGAAAGATGTGATGAGAGAAAGGGAAAACATAGGGAAACGTGAATAGATGTGATGTAAACCCCTGAACGGAGGAGATCTGGGCATTCCTTGGCATGGGGTGAACATTCTACAGCCTTCCGGCGGTGGAAAACATCTTATGTGGCTCTCAGAATGATCGGGGCATAGCTCTCAGCTTTTTTCTTCTCTCCTCTCCTTCTTGAGACTTCTCCGGTGGCTAATGACGTGATAGCTTTCTTAGGGCCACCGTAATTAGGTATATGCACCACTTTAGGTCGCCCAAAAATCACCACCGTATGATTAGACACGATATTTAGCAAAACTTGATCTGACTGCATCGATACCATCAACGTGGGTCGATGGTATTGACATGTATAAGGCATCGACACTTGCAAAATTTTTGGGGTTCTCTCTGATGTTGCCTCGATACCATCGACGTCGATGGTATCGACGCCTTAGGCGTCACTTTTCTCTGAAATCTGACGCTAAAGCTGATTTTTCTAAGATGAGGTCGATAGTATCGACTTTGGGTCAATAGTATAGACATCTAGAAATCTGGCTCGCTTACACTCTCTCGATTCCATCGACAGTCCCATCGATGGTATCGACTTATGGTTGCTCTTCTCCGGCAATGCACTATGACCAGGTCGATGGTATTGACCATCCATCGATGGTATCAACAGATTCAGATATCCGAATTGCCTAAAATGAAGAGAAGAATGTTGTTATGTATGCCCTGAGAGCCAATCATGGGGTGATTGGTGGGATACATTAAGATTGATTTGATAAACATCAAAGGCAAGCTTCCAATTCATTCTGGTTCAGTCATATGAGATAGTGATAGAACATATTGAATGTCTAGAGAATGACAGTACTCAATGACATATGCCTTCAGGTTCAGGACCTGAACGATGAGATCATACGAATGCTAAGAGTTTGTAGATTCTCATTATGTCCCTAATCGGATGTCATTGTGGAAGGTAGATATACATCAATGACACACAAGACTAGATTGTGGTGTTGGTTGATGACAGAATTTCATTAGTCATGATATAGAGATATCAAACCAAACACATAGGTACTTTTTAGAGAACAAGTGTACCGGACAGACCCACCGTGAGTTTGACACATGGAACCATGACATGGTATTCATAGTCAGTACTCACAGTGATGGTGGTGAGTGTGATTCTTTGACCTGAAATCACTACACTCAACACATGTCGTTGGGCACACTTTGACATCATCAAACGCAGTCCTGAAACATGCTTTGTTATAAAGGTGATGATTGGGTGGCTTTGACACATGGGGCTTTTGAGGGGTGAGTGATAGATATGGGATTTGTCCCTCCTGAGGGAGTATGATATCCATGGCCAATTGATGAGTAGGATTGAGAAAGGCGTGCACGCATGTGTGAATCAGTATGTGAGATTGATGTCATACATATCTATTCCAATCTACTCTGAGATCAAGAAAGTGAATGAACGTTGACAGAATGATTGTTCCATGCCTCGAGTTCATTCGGGATATCAGTGACAAACGAATTATACATTCACTGTAACACCATTCACGGATTGTAGGATTGAAAGTTGTTCTCCAACTTTCTATTTCACTTGGGTAGCACCGACGTGTGACTAGGCACTGCTCTTTGCTTGTGAAGTCATAAGTGTTATGGACTTTCACTGCCAATGTGACATGGACCTGCAGGGTCACACACATAGGATTTAACCTGGAAGAGGAGTTTTGTCCACAAACAATGTTTAGATTGATTACTAAAGGAGTTTAGTAGTTCAATTAAACACTCAATTAATTGATAGCTCAATGTCATAATGTTCAAGGTTTTGGACACATTGATTGGAGTATCGGATTGATTGAAACTGCAATTGACTGTTTCTGCACAATCTGCAACCCCAACCGATCGGCTCATGTGATGAACCGATCGGCTCAGGTTGGTGAACCAATCGGCTCAGGTGGTGAGTCGATCGGCTCATGGACAGGGTGAAATGATTGCTTCAAGTGTTGAAACGATCTGTTCAACTGGTGCAACCGAGCAAGTTGGGAAAGTAGGATTGGTGAGAAATTTCCTTCCATTTCACTTTCCCAATTTGATTGGAACAAGGATTGGTATTGGGTACCAATTAGAAACAAAAGAAGGAAAGTCAATCGGGAACTGACCAGGACCACGAACCGACCGGTTCAGAAATGAACCGACCGTTTCATGGGTCCCAACCGATCGGTTGAGGTGTCAACCGACCGGCTCAGGTGCCCAACTGACCGTTTCATAAATGAAACGATCGGTTCAGGTTGCGAAGTTGGTTGTTTTTGTGGAAAATCTCGAACCCTTCTACTCCTGCTTTAGTCCCACATTGCCCGAGATAGAGAACCCTGTTCCATGACCCTCCTATATATAGGGGTATTGGGGGCTTCTCAAAGTACAACTCAGTGCAACCAGTTGCTCTGTAAAGTTGTCATTCTCTCTGGTTTTGGTAACCGAGAGAGCCCGAGCAAGTGTTACCCGATAAGGGAGGCACAACAAGGGAAAGACAATTGTAGAAAACGACTGGTGGCAGGAGAGTGTGTCGGTGACTAGTACGCCAACTGGAGGGTGCGACTCCTTCCAATTCCTTATGGGACAAGGAGATTGGAGTTCCAGGTGGTCCGTGTGGACTACTTCAGAGGCGGGAGATTTCTGCCGCATGGAGGACAGCTGTCAATCCAGACAATCCCGGTGAGACCAGGACTTGTCAGTCCTGGTGCGACCAGGAGCTGTACACACACCGTCCAAGACCGGAGGTGAAGACCACACAAGCCGTGAGGTATTGTCGTCGAGCAAGCCTCGGGACAAGGTATGATTCCACAAACCATCCTTTTCTATTGTATAGACGTTGACGCGTTTCCTTATTCTGGGTTTGGGGAGGAGAAAATTTTTGTTTCCACTGCCTTCTCTGCCTCCCCTAAAACCCAACAGTGGTATCAGAGCCACGTTAACTGCTCTATACTTTAGGATTATCGATATGATCGATTTTGGTTTGTCGGCTTTATTTATTACATACGATGTGAATAAAATTGGCTTTATGCATGTCCAATCCTAAATCCACAAATCCCAATTTACATATATGATATGTATTATGAATGCACTCGATACGCGTCACCCTGAAATGAGTTTTTTGGTGGTTGTATAGCGTGGTTATAGCCAATAAACCCTATCTGTGTATGGTTGTATGTGGTTGCTTGCATCTCGGTCTACGCACCGATCTTCCTTCTCCTATTCCTGATGTAACTCAAAAATAATTCGAGATTTCTTTCCTACCTTTGTTCCCCTCGAATGTAACTCGAGGTTTCTCCTTTTACAATGTAAAATAGGATAGAATTTTATTTCCTGTTATGTCAAAGAACGGAGGACATCCTGACGACAGCTGAGACGATCAGTTCAAGGTGTGAACCAATCAGTTGACGTTCGAGACTATCAGTTCAAGGAGTGAGCCGATCGGTTGATGACCGGTTCGAGGAGCGAGACGAGCGGGTCATGGCCATGATGAGATGCACGACGACCAGGCGAACTGATCGGTTGGAGGAGGCAACCGATTGGCTGGTGGCACCCAGCCGACCAGCCTGATGGTGAGTCGATTAGTCATGTGATGAGTTGATCAAACCCAGAAAGGCAAGGCACAGAGTTCATCTTGTACAGGTTGCATGTGATGTAGACCTAGATGACCGTGATTCCTCTTGGCTTGAGGAATCACATTAGGATGGCCATAATCATCGCTTTTATCGTTTCACATGTTTTCTATGGGATATAGCATGTATATGATACATACTATATATTGTGGTGATTGGATATGTATATGTATATAAAACCAAATCCCTCATTAAATATTAAGTTTTAGATGCCTTCCAAATGCGACACATGTGAAAAGCTTGATCGACCAAGTGTGGGTACACCCTAGCGTGGTGCACTATCTATCTCGTGGAAGCGTGAAGGATGGATATGTGGGTCTACCCTAGCAGGGTGCATATTCATCGTGTTTGCTTTGGGTCAGACTTAACAAGGTGATCTAGATGGGATCTAGTACCTTGAGGCATGGAGATGATCATGGCAAGGAGTTCATATGACATCTTATCAAGAGTTGCATATGATGCAATTGGCAAGAGTTGCCTACCTGAGAGATCTAAGTTGTGGGTGACAGCCCTAGCTGGTCCATGACTTAGAGGATTTCAGGATCTTGCCCACTAGAAGGTTGTACGCTGCAATCTTCCGAATTGATGGTGAGGGCTATCAATTTGAACTAAAATAGTGGGAGCGATAATTAATTAAAGGCCTAATTATATCGTCAACTTTTCAAATCAATCAAACAAGTCAAAAATGAGTTTTGGACTAAAATTGCATATTTTCCTTTTGTAGTACAAATGAAAACAAACAACAATCACTTTTCTTTGTGATCTGTCCTGGAAAAGGACAAGTTAAATGGGAATAATTTCCACGATTGGTTAGGACGTTGAGAAGCGTTCTCAATCAAAGAGCGAAAGCTCTAAGTCCTAGTTATACCAGAACCAGATGAACTCGATCCCACTACATCAATGGCTGAAAGTATGCTTATGGAATCATACCAAGGATGACATTGATGAGGAGTGCTTGATGTTGTGTTCTCTGAACTATGAGTTGTAGAGACAACATGAGACATATGATGTCTCCAAGACATTGTCCTAGTATGTCATGACAGAAGGAGATCCAGTAAGGTATTCACACACTCAATATGACTGGATATGTGGAAAGACCTGACTAAGAAGGATTCCCTCTGAGCCAAGAGTTGGCTATTGGTATGATACTGCAAATGTTGCGAGAATCATACAGTTCATGATAAACTACAACATGAACAACTTTGACAAGCGTTGACAAAGTTGTTGGACATATTGAGAACAGTAGAGGAAAATATGAAGAAAGACTAACCCTAATCTTTGATGAGATCAATGAAAGGTAAGTCTTAAGGGCAAGGGCAAGGGAAAAGCAAAGAAGTGTTCTGATGCTAGCTAGCAGCCCAAGCCATCTTCAACCTCAAGGCACATGGGGAAAGGGTGTATGAGGGAATTGCCCTTTATATCTAGAAGAACAAAAGAAGATGAAGGAGGGGATGGAGATCTCCACCTAAGGTATCATGAAATGAACCACTTCTTTATCTGAGGTATATGATACCAAGATATGGATATGTCATATATGATATGCAATATCCACAAAGAAGTGATGGCCTTTGTAAAAGGACCAAGAAAGGAGTACCCATCATTGGAGCAAGTGTTGCTGCCATAGATAGGAGTACCTTTCAGTTTATTTCAGCCTAAAGGGCACGAAATAGAGTTGAGAACTTCTATTTCATATTTGCCAATAGATAGAAACACTTTATTTTTGCATATTGTATGACAATGATAGCAATCAATAAAGAGATGTTTCAATTTATAAAGATATGATCTTTGTGGCAATGCCTTATTTATCTTGTGGTATTTGATATGCATAAGATAAAATGATACCTAAAAGTTATAGATAACTCAAACAATCAAATTAGCATCAATCATGAGAAATTCATTTCTAGTTTCCATGTGATGGATAAATCTAGACTCTTTTGGTTAGAGAACCAGTAAGAGACATGAATATCTTGGACATGATTAATCAATATTCACTAAAGGTAGTGGGAGAATGATTATTCTGTTAGGTATGATACATGTGATGTATTTACATACCTATTGGAACAAATTCTAATACTTCAAATGGTGTTTAGAGAAATACCAATATGAATATCTTGAAGTGTTCAAGATTATCATAGATGAAGTGCAAATTTGGTAAAGTGTTAATTCTTGATGAGATCAATGAATGAAATACTTGGACCAAATGTTTGAGATCCTTATGAGTGATTATGAAAGTGTATCATAGTGAACTCATGATTAAGGCATGGTGATGTCTAAATCAAGAAGGAGTCATACTCTAAGGAGTTAGAGAATGATTATCAAATAACTGAATTCTTCTTAATACCCCACACTAATAAAGGACATTAAGAATCACAAGGAGTTGTAAGTTCTTATATCCTTGACATATACACCTCGTTTATCTATGTGATGAGTTGTTCATGTGATGAGTCAACTATCTAGATGAATATGAGGAACCAAATTTTGAGTTATGGTTTACGACCATTACATCCTAAATGACATCCATGTGAACCATAAGGTATGACCTTGATGGTAGCACCCATTGGATGAAATCCATAAGTGCAAATGAGTCTTAAGTGCTAAGACACATGGATAACATTTTGAGAAGGATGATGCTTGTTGATTGCAACTTTATGACTAAGTCATTTGGCATATGGATACTAAAACTGCATTCCTATGAGGAATAAAACAAGGATGTGTACGTGACACAACCTATAAGGTTTATGAATACACTAATGCAAATGAAGTCTATAAGTTACAATGGACTAATCAATGTGATTGATTGAGTACAAGCAACTCAGAATTGGATCTTTACTTTGATTATATAGTCAAAGGGTTTGACTGATATGTCAAAGATAAAGAAGGATCTATGATTTAGTGGGAGCGTGTTCACATTCCACATGTTGATGTGAAATGGAAATGTTCTAGAATGGAAATCCAAAAGTGGAAATTATCTTCAAGGAAGATAGAGATGTTTCCTATGTGATACGACTAGAGATTTATAGAGATAGTTCTAGAAAACCTCTTGACCTAAAAGAGGAGAAAAACATACATTGGCAATCTATACTGAAGGGTTCCGTATGCACAGATTCAGTGGGAGAAAACTTGTCCATGTTACATGGAGTTAGTATCCCAAGGTCAAGTGTCCAATTCTTATGAAGAATGAGAACACTAAGAATAGATGTGGATCTATCATGTATGTAATCATCCCATTATCTTGCATGGCAAGAACAAAAATGCATTCATCATCTTGTATGTAGGACATGACAATATGATGTGCTCATCCTGATAACTCGTATATGAGACATGACGAGTGGATGTCTGTCTACTTCCAGTAAGGGTTACTGGAATACCATGAGAACTTGATAAGTACTTGGGAAGTACTAGTTCTATGGAGATAAGAAAGAGTTCAATGTAAAGAGTTACATTCATGCGAACTTCCGGAAAGACAGAAAATTAATTGCAAAATATATATAAAAGTGAAAGTTTGTTGATAATTGGAAGTGTTCCAATAAAACCATTTAAAAGGAAATGTCGAGTATCTATGCGTTAGAGAACAACAGTGGATACTATATGGATCTGGAAGTTCATGAGATGAACTTATAGATATTCCGCTCATTGATGACAAGTATGGAATCCTTGATCATGCAATGTGGCTAAAGGTTAGCAAAGGAATACTAGATCGCATATTACGAAAAATCCATCTCATACGTGTGACGTACAATGAAGAGATGAGAGACATGCAATTAAAAATAACTTCGGAAAGGTGTTGCCATAACTCACTATGTTCTCACTAGAGAACAGTAACATGTGGGACATGTTTGAAGATCACTATGAATATGATTCAAGGGTGATTGGCTCACAGTGCAAGTGGGAGTCTGTTGGTATGTATGCCCTGAGAGCCAATCATGGGATGATTGGTGGGATACATTAAGATTGATTTGCTAAACATCAAAGGCAAGCTTCCAATTCTTTCTGGTTCAGTCATATGAGATAGTGATAGAACATATTGAATGTCTAGAGAATGACAGTACTCAATGACGTATGCCTTTAGGTTCAGGACCTGAACGATGATATCATACGGATGCTAAGAGTTTGTACATTCTCATTATGTCCCTAGTCGGATGTCATTGTGGAAGGTAGATAGACATCAATGACACACAAGACTAGATTGTGGTGTTGGTTGATGATAGAATCTCATTAGTCATGATATAGAGATATCAAACCAAACACATAGGTACTTGTTAGAGAACAAGTGTACCGGACAGACCCACCGTGAGTTTGACACATGGAACCATGACATGGTAGTCACAGTCAGTACTCACAGTGATGGTGGTGAGTGTGATTCTTTGACCTGAAATCACTACACTCAACACATTTCATTGGGCACACTTTGACATCATCAAACGCAGTCCTGAAACATGGGTTGTTATAAAGGTGATGATTGGGTGGCTTTGACACATGGGGCTTTTGAGGGGTGAGTGATAGATATGGGATTTGTCCCTCCTGAGGGATTATGATATCCATGGCCACTTGATGAGTAGGATTGAGAAAGGCGTGCACGCATGTGTGAATCAATATGTGATATTGATGTCATGCATATATCTTCCAATCTACTCTGAGATCAAGAAAGTGAATGAACATTGACAGGATGACTGTTCCATACCTCGAGTTCATTCGGGATATCAGTGACAAAGAAATTATACATTCACTGTAACACCATTCACGGATTGTAGGATTGAAAGTTGTTCTCCAACTTTCTATTTCACTTGGGTAGAACTGACGTGTGACTAGGCACCGCTCTTTGCTTGTGAAGTCATAAGTGTTATGGACTTTCACTACCAATGTGAAATGGACCTGCAGGGTCACACACATAGGATTTAACCTGGAAGAGGAGTTTTGTCCACAAACAATGTTTAGATTGATTACTAAAGGAGTTTAGTAGTTCAATTAAACACTCAATTAATTGATAGCTCAATGTCATAATGTTCAAGGTGTTGGACACATTGATTGGAGTATCGGATTGATTGAAACTGCAATTGACTGTTTCTGCACAATCTGCAACCCCAACAGATCCTCTCATGTGATGAACCGATCGGCTCAGCTTGGTGAACTGATCAGCTCAGGTGGTGAGTCGATCGGCTCGTGGACAGGGTGAAATGATTGCTTCAAGTGTTGAAATGATTGGTTCAACTGGTGCAACCGAGCAAGTTGGGAAAGTAGGATTGGTGAGAAATTTCCTTTCGTTTCACTTGCCCAATTTGATTGGAACAAGGATTGGTATTGGGTACCAATTAGAAACAAAAGAAGGAAAGTCAATTGGGAACTGACCAGGACCACAAACCGACCGGTTCAGAAATGAACCGACCGTTTCATGGGTCCCAACCGATCGGTTGAGGTGTCAATTGACCGGTTCAGGTCCCCAACCGACCGTTTCATAAATGAAACAATCGGTTCAGGTTGCGAAGTTGGTTGTTTTTGTGGAAAATCTCGAACCCTTCTACTCCTGCTTTAGTCCCACATTTCCCGGGATAGAGAACCCTGTCCCATGACCCTCCTATATATAGGGGTATTGGGGGCTTCTCAAAGTACAACTCAGTGCAACCAGTTGCTCTATAAAGTTGTCATTCTCTCTGGTTTTGGTAATCGAGAGAGCCCGAGCAAGTGCTACCCGATAAGGGAGGCACAGCAAGGGAAAGACAACTACAGAAAGTGACTGGTGGCAGGAGAGTGTGTCGGTGACTAGTACGCCGACAGGAGGGTGCGACTCCTTCCAATTCCTTGTGGGATAAGGAGATTGGAGTTTCAGGTGGTCCGTGTGGACTACTTCAGAGGTGGGAGATTTCTGCCGCTCGGAGGACAGCTGTCAATCCCGACAGTCCCAGTGAGACCAGGAGTCGTCAGTCCCGGTGTGACCAGGAGCTGCACAGACACCGTCCAAGACCGGAGGTGAAGACCGCGCAAGCCGTGAGGTATTGTCTCCGAGCAAGCCTCAGGACAAGGTATGATTCCACAAACCATCATTTCCTATTGTATAGACGTTGATGCGTTTCCTTATTCTGGGTTTGGGGAGGAGAAAATTTTTGTTTCCGTTGCCTTCTCTGCCTCCCCTAAAACCCAACAAAGAACACCAATCAAATCCAATAAGTATGATCTTTATACAGAATAAGATGAAACAAGGTAAATTTGATGCAAAATGAGATTATAGACTAAAGGTAGTGAATCATGTGATATTCATCACAAATATGATCAAAATACACATAAAACATATTCAAAACTAGTCTATAAAAATGACTCAAAACCCCTGCATCAAACTCCCCTAAGCTTGAACATTGCTCGTCCTCGAGCACAAAACTGTAGAATAGGATTGTGTGAGTCAACTAAAGAACATTTTAGCATAAAAGACAGCTCAATATGACTCCCAACTGTCATGCACATTCCGGACCTCACTGACCACAGAGCGATAACTACCCTAGAGGTGACAATGATCGTCCATAAGAAATGTCCACCCCAAGATCATCAAACACTATCAAATAAAGCAGTTGATATAACAAATTCCTCCGGTTCAGACTTAGTGCATCTTGTGATCTCCTAACTATGTTGCTCAAGTCCTAACTACCATCTAAATGGAAGCAGATCTCCTAATATACAATAATGAGGAGATAATAATGGGTGGCCTACCATTTTGAGAAACAGGTGGATGAAATGGGCGGCTATGGAAGAAAGAGAAGCACCAAACAGTTTTATCATGCAAAATCAACAAAATGACCTAAATGATGCATGTGCGTATGAAAATGACCTAATGCCTAAATTTTAGGTAGAATGGTGCATACACTATCATTCTGTCTCAAGATGAGATGGAATGACTACAAAAACTACATTATGTGCTTATTCCTCTTTTCTTTATGTATACATGCAGGTGAAACAAGTTTTTTTCTCCCTCTTTTTTTTCTTACATCTCTTCTCTTTTTTTTCAAGCCCTCATTTTTTAATTGACTAGAAGAACATTCACCATAATTTTTTTTCGGTCTTATTTCCACTTAGCTAACATCATTGATGTCTTACAAATTACTTTTCAGAGGGTATAGAACAATTTTCCTATTTTTCTTATTTTCCAGAAGAAATAAGGCACAAAAAGGCCTACATGCTCTAGAAAATGTGTGAATGCATAGATGCAAAATCTAGCTACAATGAAATCCTATCAACATGTCATGCAATCAAGAGATGAAAAACTATAAGTGCTTCCAGTTCTTATGGTGGATATTGAATGAAATGAAAAGGATAGATCACAAGACTAATGTACAAAACCATTGGAATAGATTATATTTCCCTCTTTACTGACCTGTGTAACAATAAATCAAAGGGTTTCTATCTCTCACTTCCTATTAAAGTCCCATTACCGTTTGGTCAGTTTAGGCTCAACATCCATGTCGGTCCACACTTCTTGAATCATACGGCTGTACAATTATGATCCTATGTTTTAAAGTTGACAAACCCAATTATTTTCATAGGTTAAGTTCTCAAGTTCAAACAAATTCAACTTGCAAATTCTTTAAAAAAATTCAATTATGCTCCGATTTTAGATAATGGCACCCATAACTCCCATGTGAAAAACATTGAGATGACGCATTAACATTAGACATCCACGGATACACTAGATAGCATGTGGATCCTAAAAACTAAGAAAATTTCTAAAATAAAAGAAAAGGAAATGAAAGATAGAAACTGTTCCATCTCCCCCCCTAAGCTTGAAATCGACTATGGCCTCATAGTCAAAAACAATCTCAACAGGTGGAACAGTGATACTGTTTACTGCTCAGGTGGTGGGTACTATGGGGCAGTGGGATCCCAAGATGGATATTTCCCTTGAAAGTTTGGATCATATGGGGGCATCTGTGGTGGCTGTTGGTAGCCCCCAAAGTAACCTTGATTCCAGTAATGATCATAAAATGGATGTTGTTGCTGCTCGATCCTCCCCAACCGGTCGTAGACCTACTATTGATTGGTGAACAATTGGCATTCATTCTTGAAGATGGCTTGTTGATTCACATACAACTGATTTGTGGTATCCTAGATATCGGTGAATGACGCAGTGTGATGTTGTTGAATCTCCTGGATGCTATGGAGCGTGTTGTACATTCCCTACATCGAATAGACATCCTCTCCTTCCTGATGAGGGTTGTGGTGGCGGAGGCTCTGATGATGATGAAGCTCCTGGGTAGACGTGTGGATGCTTCCTTAGAGCTAATCGAGACTGAAGAGGAACGAGAGGATCCTCTTCCTCCTCCTCGTCGTCACCTACATCATCATCTCTGTTTGCAGCTTCAACTTCTTCCTCGTACTCGGTAATAGGAATGATGGGCCACCGAAAGTGCTGGCCCACCTGAATGTTGAAAATGGGGTCCGGGAGCGATAGTCGCAGATATTCCTTCCTGATGTGGCAATGAGCATATGCCACACCCCCATCGACGATAATAAGGTTGGAGCGGTGTAAGTGCTTCAGATCGACTTTATTTTTGTTGACCAGTGGAGTGAGTTGTGATAGATCTAGCCCAAGATAGAGAGCTAGCGGCATGATAAGCCCCCCAAAGTGGATAGGGGCTCGTCTGGTACTCCTCCGTACATCCAACACACGCGTTAAGAAAAATGTGCCCCAGTTGAGTTCCTCTTTAGTAAGCAGTTTGTAGAGGAAAAATAGATCCGTCTCTTGAAATTTACTCAGCGTCAGATCGTTGCGAGCAAAGAAAGTGACACATAACATGCGATGCAGAACCCAAACAAATGAGTGCTCGAAGTCGGCTATGGCTACATTATGATAGCTCATCGCCTTTCCCACTGGAGTGGTCACCAGATCAGCAAATATAACATCATAGTCTGCCTGACTGTCTGGCCTCCTGTGCTGGTTAGGAGAATGATACCAGTTGCAGATAGAATTGAACTGGTCGAGGGTAATGGTGTAGTTGTTGTTGAAGAGTCGGAAAGACACTCGCCCTTTGATCCACTCCCGATCGGTGGCAATGAGGTCGTTGGGCATGACATAGATGTCAAGAGATGCCATGAATTCAGCCACCAACTCCTTGTAAGTTGGCCATTCGCCGAAAAAGGGGTGGCCCTCGGTGTGGTACTGGACTTGGGAAGGAAACCTTCGGGTATGCCTAGCCTAACCCTGAAGGACATAAGCAAGGTTGGCCTCAAACCCGAGGTCGTGGATCATAGCCCGATTAACATATCGCGTAGGCTCGATTTTTCGCTTCAATAGCTCCTCATAAATCTTCATCACTTCCACCGAAGGGTGAACGATCCTCGAACGGGGAATAGAGCCTGGTGGGGGTGGAATGAACGTCTCAATCTCCATGGGGGCCGCCCATGAGGAAGAAGCTCCTGCTATCCTCACCATGATGAAAGAAAGGAGACAGAAGAATGGAGCTCGGTGAAGGTCGGAGAAGATGATCCCCGCAGTCGATGAAGAGCTCAGGGAAGATTGCTCGCTCGCTATATGCTCGGTGAAGACCTCCTATTGCTCAAAAGTGCTCAAGCGCAAGTAGGAAAGGAGAAGGTCTGAAGGTGTGAAGAGAAAATGAATTCAACCCCTCCTTTTATAGCTGAGATCGCCGCCATTGTTGACCCGTTGATACCATCGACAGGGTGTTGATGGTATCGACACCTGTAGCACAATCCGGGTATTCGTTGCTATCGACAGTCATCGATGGCTAGATGTGGGGGCCTGGATCGATGACGCGTCAATACCATCGTCGGGGTCGATGGTACCGACGCATCCCACATATCGACTTCTGAATTTGACGAGCACCGTCGATATCTTCTCGTGGATCGGTGACGTGTCACGTCGATACCATCGAAAGCTAGTCGATGGTATCGACCCCTGTCTATTTCAAATACTCTTGAGAGGTCTAGGCATCGCTTCCTCACTGTTGTCGGGTCGATACCATCGATAGGGATGTCGATGGTATCGACTTTACTGAGACGGATTTCTCTAAAAATCTTTAGGGATCTCATGAGCATCGACTTCTTGGTCAATACTATCGACCCGATGCTCTTTTTTTTTCGATGTCACTAATGGTAGGTCGATACCATCGACGAGGCCGTCGATGGTATCGACTCAGAAAATTTTCTATAGCCTCTTGTGTGTGCCCACGTCGCTACCATCGACACGGTGGTCGATGGTATCGACTTGTAAACAGTACTGCACACTGAGCAAACTTATTAGGGTATCATTTTTACACTAAAAATAAAATTAACCAAACTAACTTGAAAATATGACAGAAAATAAAATAACTAGAAAAAAATATGAACTACCGATGGTTGGGTTGCCTCCCAACAAGCGCCCTAATTTAACGTCTTAGGCTAGACGCAACCAAGCTCATCATTCTTCCTTAAGTGCCATGAGTTTAACCCCATGCACCTTTCTCGTGTATTCCTCCCCATAGTAGAGCTTTAATCTTTGACCATTCACTAAGAACGTTAGCTCTCCATCTCTCACCATAATAGCACCACGTGGTCGGACATCTTCCACCACAAAAGGTCCACTCCACCGAGATTTCAGTTTCCCGGGATGCAAGTTTAATCTCGAGTTGAACAATAACATGCGATCACCATTTTTGAAAATGCACATTTGAATGTGGCGGTCTTGGAGTTTCTTTGTCCGTTCTTTATAGATCCTCTGGTTCTCATAAGCATTCATCCTAATCTCATCTAACTCATTGAGCTCTAACATTCTCTTCTTTCCTGCATCATCATAGCTCATATTAAGCTTATGTAATGCCAGTGCGCTTTGTGCTCTAACTCGACCGACATATGACAAGCCCGCCCGTAAACCAGCCCAAAAGGTGTAGTGCCTATAGGTGTCTTAAAGGCGGTCCTATATTCCCATAAAGAATCCGGTAGTAGTGCACTCCAATTCTTTCTAGAAGATGCCATTGTGTGTTCCAATATCTTCTTGATCTCTCGATTGGAAACCTCGACTTGGCCTTGCGTCTACGGGTGATACGGGGTACCAACGTTGTTCTTGACCTCATATTTACTCAATAGTGTAGTTGTAACGTCCTAGGATTTGAGTCCTTGGATAACATGATCTTAAAAGGAATGATTGGACTACCCATATCACCAAGGTGCACCTCCTTTTCTGGGAGCCCATCACTAAAGAACTCCATAGTTAAGCGTGCTCAGCTTGGAGTAGTACTAGGATGGGTGACCAGTCAGGAAGTTGACCCCGGATTGCACATGAGTGTGGGAAAAGTGCACCGTTAAGTCTAGTGGTGATCTGTGGGGCCATTCGTCATTCCAGAAACTCTACTAGAGCCTAGGGAAGCGGGCCCGGACATTACAAATGGTATCAAAGCCAATTCCCCTCCAGTAGGTGGGCCCACATGGGCCTGTGGCATGCCAGTCTTTGAGCCGTGCGGCCCACGCATGTTGGAAAGGGATATCCAAGATGATGGAGCCGCCCATGCACTGGTAGTGTCCAGGCATGTTGCAAAGGGATATCCGAGTTGATGGAGCCACCCTTGCGTTGGTAGCCGTGATCGGGAGATGGGTGTACATGGGACATTTGGGTCTACACTGAAATGGGGAAAGATTATGTGGCCATTTAATTGAGCCTTGACGAGGACGTCAAGAGTCTAAGTGGGGGAGATTGTAACGTCCCAGGATTTGAGGCCTTGGATAACATTATCTTAAAAGGAATGATTGGACTACCCATATCACCAAGGTGCACCTCCTTTTTCAGGAGCCCATCACTAAAGAACTCCATAGTTAAGCGTGCTCAGCTTGGAGTAGTACTAGGATGGGTGACCGGGCAGGAAGTTGACCCCGGCTTTGCGCATGAGTGTGGGAAAAGCGCGCAGTTAAGGCTAGTGGTGATCTGTGGGGCCAGTCGTCATTCTTGAAACTCTACTAGAGCCTAGGGCAGTGGGCCCTGACATTACAGTAGAAAATTTCTTGTTCGTGAAGTGGGTGCCTCCATCACTTATAATCATTTGCGGCACACCAAACCTACAAAAAATATTTTCCTTCACGAACCTACACACTACCTCAGCATCATTAGTCCTTGTGGGTATTGCCTCTACCCACTTTGACACATAATCCACAACAAGCAAAATATACAAATTGGAATTTGAGGACACAAATGGTCCCCATGAAATCAATGCCCCATAAATCAAATACCTCAACCTCTTGAAACATGTTGAGGGACATCTCTTGCCGTCTTGAGATGTTACCTGCCCTTTGACATGAATCACATCTTTTCACATAGTTATAGGCATCTTGAAAGAGTGTAGGCCAATAAAGGCCACTTTCCAACACTTTGGCCACTGTCCTTGTGCTCGCATGATGACCTCCAGTGGGTATTGTATGACAGTGACTGAGCACACTATCATAACATGATCTTAAAAGGAATGATTGGACTACCCATATCACCAACGTGCACCTCCTTTTTCAGGAGCCCATCACTAAAGAACTCCATAGTTAAGCGTGCTCAGCTTGGAGTAGTACTAGGATGGGTGACCGGGCAGGAAGTTGACCCCGACTTTGCGCATGAGTGTGGGAAAAGTGCGCAGTTAAGGCTAGTGGTGATCTGTGGGGCCAGTCGTCATTCCTGAAACTCTACTAGAGCCTAAGGCAGTGGGCCCTGACATTACAGTAGCAAATTTCTTGTTCGTGAAGTGGGTGCCTCCATCACTTATAATCATTTGCGGCACACCAAACCTACAAAAATATTTTCCTTCACGAACCTACACACTACCTCAACATCATTAGTCCTTGTGGGTATTGCCTCTACCTACTTTGACACATAATCCACAGCAAGCAAAATATACAAATTGGAATTTGAGGACACAAATGGTCCCCATGAAATCAATGCCCCATAAATCAAATACCTCAACCTCTTGAAACACGTTGAGGGACATCTCTTGCCGTCTTGAGATGTTACCTTCCCTTTGACATGAATCACATCTTTTCACATAGTTATAGGCATCTCAAAAGAGTGTAGGCCAATAAAGGCCACTTTCCAACACTTTGGCCACTGTCCTTATGCTCGCATGATGACCTCCAGTGGGTACTGTATGATAGTGACTGAGCACACTATCATATTCACCTTCTGGTAAACACCTGTGTAAGATGCCATCCCTACATTGTCTCAACAAAATGGGGTCATCCCAAAAATAATATCTTAAAGAATGGAAAATTCTCTTCTTTTCTTGACAAGTCCAACCGTCTGAAATTTCGTTACATGCAAGATAATTCACAATATTCGAAAACCACGGATCCTTAGATTTTATCAAAAGAATTTGCTCATCGGGAAATGTCTCAGTAATGGATATATTGATATCTCTCTTATCTACCCGCTCTAACTGAGACAACTGGTCTGCAACCACATTCTCGATGCCCGCCTTATCTTTAATTTCGATGTCAAACTCCTGCAAGAGCAAGATCCACCTAATCAATCTAGGCTTGGAATCTTTCTTTTCCATTAAGTATTTGATGGCAGCGTGGTCCGTCCAAACCACAACTTTTGACCCCACTAAATATCGCCTAAATTTTTCGAATGTGAAAACCATGACAAGAAGCACTTTTTTAGTGGTGGTATAATTAAGTTGTGCATCATTTCAAGTTTTAGATGCATAGAAAATCACTACGGGTTTGTTCTCCAAACGTTGTCCAAGAACATCACCTATAGAAAAATCCGATGCATCACACATAAGCTCAAATGGTTTAGTCCAATCCGGCATTTGAACAACCGGTGTAGAGATCAATTTTTCCTTAAGTACATTAAAGGCATGCAAGCATTTTTCATTGAAATCAAACATTGCATCTTTTTCAAGCAATTCAGACAACGATTTAGTGATTTTAGAGAAATCCTTAATGAAACGGTGATAAAACCCTGCATGACCGAGAAAACTCCTCACCCCTTTCACTGAATTTGGTGGAGGTAGTTTGGAAATAACCTCAATCTTGACTGGATCCACCTCCAGTCCCTTGCTAGACACCTTGTGTCCAAGCACAATTCCTTCTCTAACCATCATATGACACTTTTCCCAATTAAGGACTAGATGTGTGTCCTCACATATTTGTAAAACTTAATCCAAATTGTACAGGCACTCATCAAATGACACACCGTAGATGGAAAAATCATCCATGAAAACCTCTAAACAGCGCTCAACCATATCTAAGAAAATAGCAAGCATGCAGCGCTGAAAAGTAGCTGGTGTGTTGCACAACCCAAACGGCATGCAGCAATATGCAAAAGTCCCATAAGGACAAGTGAAGGTAGACTTCTCTTGATCCTTCGGGTCTATAGAAATCTGATTATAGTTGGAATAACCGTCCAAAAAGCAAAAATGAGAGCAGCCAACCAGCCGCTCTAAAATCTGATCAATAAATGGAAGAGGAAAATGGTCTTTTAAAGTGGCAGAGTTAAGGCGACGGTAATCAATACAAACTTGCCACCCGGTTACCAATCGGTGGTGATAGGTTCATTCATAAGATTCTGATTTACAGTGATTCCCCCCTTCTTAGGGACTACCTGTGTTGGGCTTACCCACGTCGAGTCTGAAATGGCATAGATGATTCCCACAGAAAGGAGCTTAATCGCCTCCTTCTTGACGACCTCCATCATGATCGGGTTGATTCGACGTTGCGGCTGAATCACAGGCTTGGCTCCTTCCTCGAGCTGGATTTTGTGCTGACAAAGAGTAGGGGAGATCCCCTTAATATCAGAGACTGACCACCCAAATGCACCACGGTGGTTCTTTAGCACGATCATCAACTGTTCTTCCTCCTCGACACTCAGACATGCCAAGATGATCACCGGGAGCTTCTCATCATCTGCTAAGAAAGCATACTTCAAATGAGGGGGTAGAGGCTTCAACTCGAGATTCGGTGGGCTGACCAATGAAGATTGAAGCGGTGGTGGAAGCGGCCCTAGATCTTCATAATGCTTGGCATAGAAATAAGGAAGTAGTTGAAGCATCTTTACACATTCTTGTAAAGATGTCCTTCTCATCCAATAATCCATGACATTGAATAGGCATGCCTCCATGGGCAATTTCGGATATGATTCGATCATCGAGACTACTATAGCATCATCCTCAGTAGATAGAGAAATTTCTTCCTCTTCATCATTTGGATAACCCACGACTTTGCAAAGAGATACAACTTTTGTTTGTTCCATGATATCCATGGCTAGTGTCCCCTTGTCTACCTTAGTCATTACATGAGCCATATCCAGAAATGGCTTCCCTAAACAAAGAGAAATGTTCTGATCAAAGTACTTCACCATACGACATTACTCCTTTGCATGTGATTGTTTTGTGCTTGGTGGCATTACCATATCAAATCTATCATCAGCTATACCCAACGTCAAATGGAATCTCCCCATTTCCAGTATCATATCAGCAGTAGCCTGGAAGGGTCTTCCTAAGAGCAACTCATTCCCTTGTTCATCTTGCATCTCCATAACTACAAAATCAGCTGGAAATACAAATCTGTCAACTTTTACCAAGACATCCTCACAAATACCATATGGTCGCACCACAGAATTATCCGTGAGTTGAATTGTCATGTTGCTTTGTCTAGATTCCTTAAGACCCAGTTTCTTGAAAGTAGAAAGGGGCATCAAGTTTATACTTACCCCAGAATCGCACAATGCTTCGCCAAATTTCACCTTACCAATGTAACATGAAATATTGAAGCAGCCCGAAGCTTGTCATTTTGGTGGCAAAGTGCCCAAAATAAAGGCGCTAACCTGCTCTTTAAGAACTACCACCTCAGTATCAGGAATCTTCCTCTTCTTGGTAATTGCATCCTTTAGAAACTTACCATAAGAAGGTATCTGCTCAATAGCATCTAATAAAGGGATGTTAACTGAAAGTTTCCTAAAACTATCTAGGAACTTTTTGAACTAAGCATCCACCTTCTTTGCCTTCAGACTATTTGGATAAGGGACTGGGACGTCCTATGCCCTCTGATGTGGTGGCACATATGGCATCCTCTTTTCAGTCTCTTCCTCTACAATAGGCTCTTCTACGGCCTTCTCTGTAGCATCCTCCACTATCTCTGTGAGTGTGTCTTCCTCTGTGGCCTCACCTGTGGCTTCTGGCTGGGGTGTGCTTGGTTCATCGGCCTTAGAGTTTAAAGTCTTCTTTCCACTCCTCAACAGAATTGCTTTGGCTTATTGATTTCCTCCTGGGACATTTGTATTTCCTGGGAAGCCTTATTGTGTTGGTTTCTTTAAACTTGAAATCTCTGCTGCCATCTGTGCTAAAGACATCTCCAGTGTCCTCATTTGATCCCCATGACTTTGTAGAGTTTGCCCAAACTGATTCATAAACTCTCCTTGTTGCTTGATATGTTGACCAAAGGTGCTCATCAGCTCTTGATTTTGCTTTATCACCTGGTTGAGCAAATCATTGCTCTTGTCCTCTACCGTGGGTTGTGGCTTAGCATCTAGATCCTGGAGAAATTATATGGATCCTTCCATGAGAATTTCTTATCTTTCCTCCAAGAGTAATCATGATTCATGTACCCTTGTTGTTGACGCATGTATTTAACTTGCGCGTATTCATCGGTTTCCTCCTCTTGTGCAAGTAGCCTTTTAGCAATTAGGTCCATCTTTTCATTGAGTTCTTTGTTGGCTTTGGCATCTCCCGCAACCTTAACTTGTTCTGGAGCATCTCTATCATCCCATGACTGCTTTTTAGCCATGTTTTTCAAAATTTCCCAACACCTTGTATCAGTGTTATTCAGGAAGAACCCCAATTCTGCTGAATCTAGATTGCTTCTATCATGCTCAGAAAGAGCAAAATAGAAAATCTTGACCTGCTTTTCTTTGTCCATCCCATGATGTGGGCATCTCTTCAGCATTATCTAGAATCTCTCCCATGTCTTGGAATATGTTTCACCAGCTTTCTGACTGAAGTTATGGATTTTTCTTATGATATCATTTGTCTTCTCAGGCGGGAAAAATCTCTCGAATAAAACTTCAACCATGTGGTCCCAAGATTCCACATACTTGTCGTCCAGATTGTGTAGCCATTCTCAAGCATTTCCTACTAGAGAACTGGGAAATAACTTTAAGTAGAGCATATCTTGTGGAAAACGGTCTATCTAGACCATATCACAGTTCTCCATGAACTGGCTTATGTGGGTCACCGGATCTTCATTTTTGAGCTCGTGAAACGCATTAGACTTGACCAAATTAATTAGGCCTGGGTCAATTTTGTAGTTAGGAATGTTGATGGCTTGCTTCTTAATTGGCCCCTTAGATGCAGAAGAGGACGACGCATTGATTTTATCCCAAATTGTTTGTTCCTCAGCCATTGCTTCGAGTTCAGAATCTGAATTCTCGTTCTCAAGTTGATTTTGGGTGTCGTTCTCCTCGTAGTTTGATCCCAAAAATGGGACCTCCGGCGATGACTGTGCGTAGTCTGTGCTACGCGTACTCACCATGCACTAGTACCTGCACAGTAATAAATTTAATTAGGCATAGTGCTAGACGATTATGGATTATAAAAGATAGATGATTAATTTCTAGAATTTAGAATTATATTAAAAAAATGTGGCCTAGACTGGTCTCTTGCAGCCCTCGTAGTGCCGAAAATCATTGTTCCCCAGCAACGGCGCCAAAAACATGACACGAATTTACCGTGCGTAAAATGCAAGTGCACACGCCAAAGTAATATAGCCTTTGTGAGGCCCGAGTCGAACTCAGGGAACAGATTTTCGATAGACTACTACTAACTGTTCACAATAAGCTAGACCGATTAAAATGGTTTGAGAGTTAATTCAAAAAGAAAAGAAAAAGAAAAGAAAGAAAAATAATCGATTAAATGGTTGGTTTAATCAATTAAAAATGGAATCTTTAGGATTGCAGTTTCACCGTAGGTTCTCGTTGTACTCATTCCTACACAATTATCCTAATTTGTCTCCTATTCTAGGTAGTGGCATGTAGTCAGAATTGTTCGCTATCGTGAAACGATTCACTACCTAAATCTAGGTCAGTTCCATGGTAGTAGTAACCTATACCCTAAATTAGGTGCATAAGGATCACACTCTGGGTTTCCACCATTAATTGTACATCACGTTGTTTAAAGGATTTATTAGTTAATGTGATGTTCGTCTCTTTGCCACCATTAATTCTTCTTTCAAAGTAATTAAAGGTATCAAATTATCATTAGGGTGATCAATCATAATGATATAATGGAGAAAATAACATCATACCATGAATTTTAGAGATAAATTCTGATAACTATGTCAAAATTGTCATACAACGATTACCCGGGCTACTCTCGGTCCTAAAGATAAAGGGGATTAGCCCCAAATGTTCATCTCAATGAAAGACGTGATGAGAGAAAGGGAAAACATAGGGAAACATGAATACATGTGATGTAAACCCCTAAACGGAGGAGATCTGAGCGTTCCTTAGCTCGGGGTGAACGTTCTACAGCCTTCCGACGGTGGAAAACGTCTTCTGTGGCTCTTAGAACGATCGGGGCATAACTCTCAGCTCTATTCTTCTCTCCTCTCCTTCTTGAGACTTCTCCGATGGATAATGATGTGATATCTTGCTTAGGGCCGCCGTAATTAGGTATATGCACCAATTTAGGTCACCCAAAAATCACCACCGTATGATTAGACATGATCTTTAGCAAAACCTGATCTGACGACGTCGATACCATTGACGTGGGTCGATGGTATCGACCTGTATAAGGCACCGGCACTTGCGCGATTCTTTGGGGTTTTCTCTGATGTTGCCTCGATACCATCGACTGTGTTTGGATGGTATCGACGCCTTAGGTGTCACTTTTCTCTAAAATCCGACGCTGAAGCTGATTTTACTGAGACGAGGTCGATAGTATTGACATCTGGAAATCTGGCTCGTTGACGCTCTCTCGATACCATCGACAGTCTCATCGATGGTATCGACTTCTGGTTTCTCTTCTCCGGAAATGCACTATGACTAGGTCGATGGTATCGACCATCCGTTGATGGTATCGACAGATTCAGATATCTGAATTGCCTGAAATGAAGAGAAGAACACCAATCAAATCCAACAAATATGATCTTTATACAGAATAAGATGAAACAAGGTAAATTTGATGCAAAATGAGATTATAGACTAAATGTAGCGAATCATGTGATATTCATCACAAATATGATCAAAATACACATAAAAAATATGCAAAACTAGTCTATAAAAATGACTCAAAACCCCTGCATCAATAACCCTATATCCATGCTTCAATCCAAGGTTGAAGATGATCATGGCCTTACCTTAGGGCTATGATTTGAGCTCCTTTGTGCTCCTTAGAATATTTGCACGATACCTCACTCTTCATGCACGATATGCCCTCACTTGTGGCTGATATCCCCTTCACTTGTGGCCAATATAACTCCACTATGGCCGATATCAACTTGCTATGGCCAATATCACTTGCTATGGCCGATATCACTTGCTATGGCTGATACTAGGGCCTTATGAACGATATCACTTCACCCATTCATGATACCAAGACTCCATGCATGATATCTAAGACTGAAGAGGTGGTAGGATTCGAAAAAGTTCACTTAGGGGTGAAAGGAAGGGTATATATACTTGAGGTTCATGAAAAAGTGTGTATATGAGGTGTCATCAATTTACTACTAGTAGGTGCCGCATGGCCATGCATGGATTGACACATGTACTTGCATGCAATCCATCTTTATCTTGACATGCAAAATAAAAACTTGAGTATAATTCAAGGGATAAGGGTCGGCCCCCTTTGGTTATCTTCTAGGACAAGCTACTTCCACTCACATTATTATATTCTCAATTCAATGCAACCTTTCCCAAGGAAAGTTGCAAGCCGATATCCATTGCTTTATTGAGGTGCTTAGCTCGTTTTTGAAAATTCAAAGAGTTAAAAACACGATATGAGGGTCTCCTCATTGGCTTCTTGGCCGATAGGGGCTCCCATTTAACACTATAACCTGATACACCTAATACAAGCTCAAATTAGGGTTTCCATTCAAACCCCTTTCTTGGTCTTTTCATCACCAAGAATATCATCACTCATAATTGATTCAAACATGGTGCCTCATTATTTCTCTATCCTATAAATAATACTAGGAGGGAGTAGGGACACTATAGATGTGGTAATTTGCATTTCAACCCTATATTTTGGGTAAATTACAAATTATACCAAAATTGGTGCACACAGTACTAGCATTATTCAAACAAGTTCAAACTTGGCATTTAGGCTTTCCATAAGCCACCACTTAGCATAATTCTCTCTCTTATGATGCTAAAGCACTTAGGGTACATTCAAAATGTGACATATTGCAATATAACCCCTCATCTTGGGTAAATTGCACTTCGGTCCAAAATAAAGGAACATTGCTCAAACAACATTCTATCAGGACTAAACTTGGAACATAAGTGTGTCACATGATAGAAAAACACCTTATAAGATTATATTAAAGTTCTAAGCAACTTAATTAGCCAAAACAAATTGGGTTACCTCATAACCCAGGTCAGGGTCATTACATCTCATTTCTCTTTATCTATCATCACCAAGACATCATCCACTCTACCCCTAGGCACTTTTATGTATCTATCCGCCAACTGGAGAGTGAAATGTGCTAACTTCAACTTTCCTAAGCCCATCTCAACATAGACATTGTGTGGCATCAAATTCACACTAGATCCAAAATCAAGTAAGGACATGTCTATGTGATGTCCCCCTATGTAACTAGGTATGAATGGGGCTCCTGGGTCCTTTCTCTTCATGGGAAGTGAGTGTTGTATGATGGAGCTCACTTCTTCAGTTAATATCACCTTCTTTGGAATCCTCTCCGTTCACCATCTTTTCACAGTGCATAGGTTCTTGAGGAACTTGGCATAAGATGGGTTTTGCTTAATAGCATCCAAAAGTGGAATGTTCACCTTCACTTGGTGAAACACCTCAAGAATATCAACATTGTGCTTTTGCCTCCTTTTCGATTCCGGTGGCTCATCTAGTGCTTCTACAAATGGAGGATCACTAGTTTTTTCCGAACTTGCATGAACATGAGGCAGAACACTAGGGATGGTAGGACCTACAAAAGGGATATGTGGTGGATCACATGGAATCCCAAACTCAACATGCGGTATCACAACATCATCTTCAAAAATATCAATCACAGTATCACCACTTGGTTTCCTTTGCTTTGCTTTAATAACCTTTCTTTGACTTGTGGGCTGCTCAAGAGTTTTCCCACTCCTTAGAACTGTCACAGCACTACCTTGCTCATGGTGGAGAGGGGGAGCATGTTGTGGCTGTAGAGGAGGTGGAGGTGACACTTGGGGTTGAAATTGAGGTGGAGAAAAGAATTGAGGTTAGAAAGTGAAGTTTTAGAAAATCTGAGGTGAGGGAGGTGGTGGAGGAGTGTAAGGCTTGGTATAGCCTTAGAAGGAGTGAATGGGATGTACCTGCATGTGGGGTGGACTATAGAAAATGTGGGAATAAGGCATAGGTCCACTTGTTTCATGGTGGATCATGATGGGTTTTGAAGACAATTTTTCTTTTTAGAGAGCGATTATGGAAGATAACTGCTCTATTCTCTCTTCTAACCTTGCAACATCTCTTTGAACATCATCAAATACTTTCAATCTAGAGAGAACCTCTTCCTCAAACCTTGAGCTATATGTGGGACTTTATGGTTCCTGGTAGCTATAGGAGTGAGGTGTCTTCTTTTCTTCCCCATAGAACTCAATAGAATTGACCAAATGACAAGGAGGTTTGGTCACTTGGTTTCTCATGAAGCTCACCATTTCACCAAACATTTTCATCAATTGTGGGCTTGAATCATCGTGAGTTGGAGATGTCACACCAAAAGATAGGTCACTGCCACTGACCATACTATAAGCTTTTATCCTTGAACTTTCTGCCAAACTCTCAAATTGTGAGAACTCATTACACTAAACACGATTACTCAAAACATAAAACATAATCAATCACTAATTAATCACATACCCAAAATATGGGTAAATTAAAACTGATTTCAATGTCAGCACCAACTCAGAAATGTTTGTATAAGAGCCCAACATCTTTCTTATATCCATACTTTGCCAAGAATTTGATACAAATTGATCTATCACCTTAGCCACAACATATATACACAGGAGAACAATATTTGTATATGTCAAACAAACAAGCACTAACATGGTAACAAAATTCTGATTCGTTTGATACAAACATTTCCTGCACGGAGCTGAGAGTACAGGGACGACTCTAGGACACACTAGACATCTAATCAACTTTCTCAAAGATTCATTACTATAGCTCCTCTTTGTTTCCACATGTTTGTTTTTGTCTCTTCTTATTACTAAAAAAATGTGGTGAACCACAAGGGTGAGACCCATGTCCCAGCAAGAGATATAACCTCCAACAATGCTTATTGATTACAACATTTTAGGTAATGACATAGTTTAAGCAGTTTAATCATATACAACAAATAGGCTCAGCAACACTGATGATTAAAAAAATACATAAAGGAGCTGATAACAATTATCATCATCAAGTTGACTATCATCATTTTCATTATTAACCATATAAGAGATTTAATAGCATATGCATAACTAGCATTAGTAAGTCTAGTAGCATATTATCTCTATTAACATTAATAAGTCTAGCATCATAAGTATATTTAATAACATTAGCATGTCTAATAGTTTGAACAGATCAATATCATAAGTAGAGCTATCAATATAAGCACGAGTATTTGCATAAGCATGATTAGCAGTATAGGAATTTCTAATTATAGAGGCATGGATAGCATGCTAAACATAACTAACAACATGATATAGCTAGAATCCTAATTATAATCAGCAATAGAAGTATAGATATCAACATAAGCATGCCTACTGTATGTACACATTTACAATCTTATGCATATCCACAACATAAGTATAATTACTATCTCTTAATTGCACTAAGCATCATCTTTATGTAAAGAGAACAAACAAGGGTTATCATCCAATGTGAAGCATCATGTATAACCCTAAATAGATATGATATACGGTTGTATTACATCTTTTATTATGCCCTGAGGAAATGAGGATACCACTCAAAATCCAACTAACCACTACTAAGTCGAAATCAGTGCCATACAAGATTTAGGAAGAGTCAGACTCCTAAGATCTTCTCCACCCTCGATCAGTACGGGTCCGCCACAGCGACACATAAGGTCAAGCTACTAACAGCCTAGTCCGTCCTTAGTACAGGTCATAACACTAGTAAAAGGAGGGGGGAACGCATACCCTACCATCCGAGGTACAACCACAGTTTTCCTCCATTCTTGTCACATATATAATCACTGAGACACGACCACAGCCGTTCTCAATCACATCAGATGTATGAGGCATGACCATAGCGATCCACCATAACCTGCATTGTGGATGACAAGGATATATCTTCAACTTGCCACCCCCACATACTCAATAGTATGCACTCTGAGTTTCCCTTAGGAATACTCATTTCACCATCTGGAAAGTTCTGACACTCAAATGGATCTATGGCACAGGGCACTACATGATTAGAGTTTCACTTGATTAGTTATGCCAATTTGGTGAATTAAGGCTGCATCAAACAAGTGGACATACAAACCCCAATTCACTTTTTGCAAGCATATAAATATCACAACTTTTAAAAGATATAAAATGTGTGAAACATAATTTCTCATCTCATCATCACATGGTACTATTGTCTTGCCATTCATGAGACCACACTAGTCATCATACTATCATAAGATATAAATCCTTTTCACAATATCATAGGGTATCAACCCTTATCAACATAAGAGGATTACACCTCCTTCAGGGCTCAACTATGCCCAAAGGTCATTAAGACCATCATATTATTTCCTGCAAGATCATCATTATCTTTGCATGCCTTATAACAAGGCTCAACAACATCACTTACATATAATAAATTGGATCAACACAATATTACATTAATGAGCTAGGAGATATTCATAAACAATCATAGTAGGGTTATATTAACGTTAAGAACATTCCTTTATTACATCAACATGCAAGGAATCTAGATATGATTAACCCTCATCATATTCATAATGCACATGTTTAGCATAAGAAGTATCAACCATGCGGCTATGATAACCACTAATTAACATATTAAGGTTATGATCATATTAAGGAGGTTATTCCACCATCATTCCATAATATAAGAATGTTAAACATGAATACTCATCTTTATCTATTTGCATTATAATTAGGTTCAACATGATAAATTATATCAATGTTACTAATCAACACTTATGCCCAAACCCTAACTCACGGCATCCCCATTGGATCATGGATGCATAAGGTGAAGCATCACCATCACATTCCATACTATTCTCAAGTATGAACCCACACATAAATCAAGATGTAACCATCGGGTTACAACATATTAGGGTTTCAACAACAGTAACAAATTATTCCATGATTGCATTAGTCATTCAAGGACTATTCATACCCAATTACCATCATTTAGTTATCTTAAAGCTAGGTATAACAAGCTATACCTCATTAGGGTTACATATCCACACAATATGGTTATCATCCCTTCTATTCATATGAGTGAATAGGTAAGACTACCTTGTTAAGGATAACCCTCCATTTGTTCCATCATCATTCAACCCATATCACCATACCACAATGTCACCCAGAATCATTGGATGTTTAAAAGGTAAGACCATTGGTTGTTTACATAAGTAAACACCTTGGATAAACCATCTATGAATTCCTTGATTTGTGCTCTATAAAGAGTCACCATTTAACCCTAGACATCCCTTGATTAACAACACAAAAAGTTCCATTGAGAGTAGGGAAAAACCCGCAATTGACTGTTCATTTAAAACAAGCCATCCATTGTCAACAAGTAAATTCCTTAAGTTGATCATATAAAGGAAACCATATAAATCACATTATTAGGGATAACATATTAAATTATACATAATTCCACTTTATTGGAGGACTAAACATAAGATCTTGATCATAGGGTCAAGTTCATATGTTAAAACCATCAATTATAGTGTAGGTCTGACCATTGCATCAAGTGACCCAAGAAACCATTGGTCTAAGGCTTAATTGATGATACAACTACAATGATTAACTCAAAATAGGTTGTAGATACCTGATCCACCATCATTAGTGACTATTGAATCACAATAAGTTGTTAGATCAACATTATATTAATTAATCAGCATCAATATTAAGCTAATATCATCATTGATTGATAACATCAATAGGGTACTTAATGGTTGATCATTAAACTTCTAATTGATCCAAAAGCTGACCTTAGGGGTGACCATAGGTTTTCACCATGATATGACATCTTTGATCTCGACCATCAGTTTTCATGAAGACAACAGCATAGGGTTGTTGCAATGGTACCATCATCGGGTCATGGGTTTATAGAAGAAATCAGCTTAAAACCCTAAAATTGACCATTGGTTGATAGGTGCTTAGCACCATAGGTTTTCAAAACAACCTGATCCAAGTCATATTATACCTTAGGAATAATGTACACATGATCACAGGTTCATCTATAACTGAAATCAGAATAGGGAACATTATAAAAATTGAAATCCAAGTCAAGCATAGCTTTTTAGTGCATGAATCATCATTTTCAAGCAAGAACATGAGCTAGTAAGCATATGGTAAGCAATAAACGTGGAGAAAATTATAAAACTTGCCTCCAATGAGAATATGAAACCTCACACATAAGAAATCTCAAGTAGATAGGGTAGAAAATCCAAGAATAAGCTATGAATTCATCCATCTAGCACCTTTCTTCATCAAGTGAGCAAACCCTAAACATAAAGAGCAAGAAAGGTAGGGTTTTAGAGCTTTAGAGCAAATTCTACCATGGAACAGTAGGGTTCTAACCTGGAGAGATATAGGAGAAGAAGAGCAAAGAAATAAACGGAGGAAATAAGGTAATACTTATACTTTTAGGTCAAGATCACTAGAAGGAAGCTTTTTCAACCCTAAAATGAAGTCAATTGCAACCCTAGATCCTTTTTCCAAGAAGATCCCCACTTTCTTCTTCCTTGGATAGCAGAATTCGCAGAAGCACAGAGGGAGAATGAGGTTGGGAGAAGGAGGAAATTGGTGGAGATAAAATGGGTCGTTTTGGTTCTTGGGGATAAGTATATGAAACTTTAAGATAAAGAAAAAGAAAAAGTTGAAGTTCTAGTATCTATCCAAGTGTCCATGGC
This sequence comes from Alisma plantago-aquatica, assembly GCA_963693085.1. Taxonomy (NCBI): domain Eukaryota; kingdom Viridiplantae; phylum Streptophyta; class Magnoliopsida; order Alismatales; family Alismataceae; genus Alisma; species Alisma plantago-aquatica. Next base: position 555,732,313 of record OY856409.1, read on the forward strand.
CATAATTTATTAAGAATATACAAACACACACAAACAGATCCCCCACTATGTGTATATACCTACTTAGCTTTCCTTTTTCGAATTTCCCAGCCAATCAAATAATTCATTAGTTGATAGCTATTAAAGGTAGCTCATCCGTGAAGGGGTAAACCCTAAAATACCCTTGGAAACAACACCTTCAAACCAAGGTTTAAATAGGCACCCCATGGCTCAAAAAGCTCAATAATGATGAAATAATATCCAAGGAACATAATTCAAGTGATAAATTGCAAAAAAAACATCTCAATTGGGTAAATTACATAAAAGTCCAAAATGTGCATAAAATTGCATAACTTGCTCAAACAATGTCTAAATTGGACCAAATTTGAAACTTAAGCTTGTATTATGATTTAAAAGCATATAACAAGGTTATATTATGTTTCTAATCATTCAATTATGGTAATTAATATTATTCAACTCATTAAGCAAGTTTAGGGGCCTTACAACTATAAACCCCTAACAGGGATTTCACCCTCGAAATCCAAGGTAAACAAAGATGGGTACTTCATTTACACCTCATCCTATTACCTTCACATGGTTACTTACATATCATGGTGATGTCACATTGTTCATACATATCTCATCTTGGGTCAGCACAAAAACCCCCCACATAAGAAGACATTTGCAAATATGGAACATAGAAACTTGTTTTACCACCTGTACAAAGCTAATAGTAATGTTCAACTTTAAATTCTATCTAACATCCTAAAATTATATATATTGTATCAACACATTACTCAAAAGTCATACTTTCTAGATTTTTACCAATTATGGCATGTGTCCCATAGCATTCCTTGAAGCATAAAAAAGGCAATGTATCCATCCTCTTTTTTTTTCTAGATACACTGATACTGGAACACTTGTCAGTTCTATTTCAGCATCAAAAGAAATGATGATGTTGGCACCTATCATTCCATACAAGGAAACATCATTCCTAGTCAATCTTGATAGGAGTGAAACAGCAACACTATCTTCACCTTACTAGGATTTACACAACCTACTTAGAAGACATATCATGATCCCATAAAGACACTTAATCAACCCCATCTCACTCTTGTTCAAATTGTCTCATAGCTATTGCTGCTTTGGAAACCCTAAGGTTGTTCAAGAAATATTGATCATATTTTTAACCATATTTGAAATAGTTTGACATGTCATCATTCAAAGCTTGCTACAACTTGTAAGACAATACTTGAACACCTTGTTCCTCCTATTCATAAATTCTATTGGTACATTAATTAGTCTAAAGGACATAACTCTAAACTCATCATGGTCATGTGAATTATGTCATCCAATATAACTCTTATGCATTGATATTTGATCATAGGTTAATCTTAAATGAACACATATCACATATATATTGACCAACAAACCATCTATCCTTGATAGTGGTCTTGCCCAACTATCACTGAACCATACACAACATTATAGAATCACCTTTTTTTCTTCTTATTCCAAACAACATTTAGAGGGTCATCTTCAACTCTCTCTCCCTCTCTTTAATGGAGAGGAACACTTGAAATATTCATTTAATAAACATCTCCAACCTTCACATACTTACCATACTATTGATACATCTTGGATACTAGGATTCACTACCTTGGTATCCACCTCATGTTCTATAAGGAACTCACATCCTTATCTCATCCACTTTTACCAACATAACAAATATCAAGACATATAAGAGGAGTCTTCCTAATTATTGGAAGGCTCAAAATCAAAATCATCACACACTTTATGATTTTGGAACCATAGTCCAAGCAACCTTATGCTATAATAAACAATCCACCCTCATGTTTGCAGTGAATCCACATGTACCAAGTGGCAATGATCCACTTGAAAGTTGTGCCCTAAAAAGGAAAGACACAAAGGGTAACACACTTCCCACATCATAAAATAATTGTTCAAGGGTCACTAGCAAAAAGGTAAACAATTCTATTTTCATTATGCAGGTTACAGCTTCTTATGTATCATTTTACCTTTTTCATTTTGGGTTCCTTGCCATTAGCATAGGAATCATCATGATTAACACATCTCATTACTCCTTTCTAGATGACTATTTATCCCACTAGGGTATGTTCTCTTATTTTATTATGTTTTTGCAACCACTTATAAACATGTAAATCATCATATTCTTCATTTTCTTCATTAAACAGAGATCATCTCCCTTAATTTCTTTCACATGCCATGCTAATTTTTCATTAACACTTTCTTACACACATAGGTTAGTCTGAGATTAACTCAGGTTCTACCTTATTCCTTTGTCATTATTCTCATTTATCTTCTCATTTTATACTTATCATTGGAGTTCTCTCCATCTTATGTGGATTTCATACCTTTATCCACTTTATAAGCATAGACTTATCTGTCTTTTACTTTATTATCTTCTTGAATCACATCATCAAGAACTCCTCTTTTTCTTATTTGTATTCAGATTTAGATACCGTGGTGTTGTATCTTTCTCTTATTGTTACCAAACATTCAAGTTTTGATAGATAATGATGCAATTCTCATATTCTTTAAGGTAGGATTGAGATATTCACACCATGATTTCTTATTTGGCATGCTCTTTAGATTGTCTCAAAATGACTACTTGATCAGAGTAATAAAAAAGATAACAACCTAAGAGTTCCATACTTACCGTTTCTTCAATAATTGAAAACCTGGCCAGGGCATCCAAGTACTGAGATTAGGCAGATATGGTAGATCTAGGAAGAGCCAGACTCCTAAGATCTTCTCCACCCCCAATCAGTACGGGTCCACCACAGCGACACATAAGGTCAAGCTGCTAACAGCCTAGTCCGTCCTTGGTATAGGTCACGACACTAGTGAAAGGAGGAGGATACGCATACTCTACCATCTGAGGTACAACTGTAGCTGTCCTCCATTCTTGTCACATATATAATCACCGAGACATGACCACAACCATTCTCAATTATATCGGATGTATGAGGCATGACCATAGCCATCCTTCAAAACCTACATTGTGGATGACAAGGATATATCCTCAACTTTCCACTCCCACATACTCAACAGTATGTGCTTCGAGTTTCCCTTAGGAATACCCGTTTCACCATCTGGCAAGTTCTGACACTCATATGGATCTATGGCATAGGGCACTACTTGATTAGAGTTTCACTTGATTAGTTATGCCAATTGGGTGAATTAAGGCTGCATCAAACAAGTGGACATACAAACCCTAATTCACTTATTATAAGCATACAAATATCACAACTTTTAAAAGATATAAAATGTGTGAAACATAACTCTCATCTCATCATCACATGGTACTATTGACTTGTCATTCATGAGACCACACTAGTCGTCATACTATCACAAGATATAAGTCCTTTTTATAATATCACATCGTATCAACCCTTATCAACATAAGAGGATTACACCTCATTCAGGGCTCAACCATGCCCAAAGGTCATTAAGACCATCATATTATTTCCTGCAAGATCATCATTATCTTAGCATGCCTTATAACAAGGCTCAACAACATCACTTACATATAATACACTAGATCAACACAATATTGCATTAATGATCTAGGAGATATTCATAAACAATCATAGCACGGTTATATTAACATTAAGAACATTCCTTTATTACATCAACATGCAAGGAATCTAGATATGATTAACCCTCATCATATTCATAATGCACATGTTTAGCATAAGAAGTATCAACCATGAGGCTATGATAACCAACAATTAACATATTAAGGTTATGATCATATTAAGGAGGTTATTTCACCATAATTCCATCATATAAGAATGTTAAACATGAATACTCACCTTTATCTATTTGCATTAGAGTTAGGTTCAACATGATAAATTATATCAATGTTACTAATCAGCTCTTATGCCCAAACCCTAACTCACGGCATCCCCATTGGATCATGGATGCATAAGGTGAACCATCACCATCACATTCCATACTATTCTCTATGAACCCACACATAAATCAAGATGTAACCATTAGGTTATAGCATACTAGGGTTTCAACAACAGTAACAGAGTATTCCATGATTGCATTAGTCATTCAAGGACTATTCATACCCAATTACCATCATTTACTTATATTAAAGCTAGGTATAACAAGCTATACCTCATTAGGGTTACATATCCACACAATATGGTTATCATCCCTTCTATTCATAAGAGTGAATAGGTAAGACTACCTTGTTAAGGGTAACCCTCCATTTGTTCCATCATCATTCAACCCATATCACCATACCACAATGTCACCCAGAATCATTGGATGTTTAAAAGGTAAGACCATTAGTTGTTTACATATGTAAACACCTTGTATAAACTATATATTAAGTCCTTGATTTGTGCTCTAGAAAGATTCACAATTTAACCCTAGACATCCCTTGATTAACAACACAAAAAGTTCCAATGAGAGAAGGGTAAAACCCACAATAGATTGTTCATTTAAAACAAGCCATCCATTGTCAACAAGTAAACTCCTTAAGTTGATCATATAAAGGAAACCATCTAAATCACATTATTAGGGCCATCATATTACATTAGCCATCATTCCACTTTATTTTAGGAATAAATAGTATATCTTGATCATAGGATCAAGTTCATACGTTAAAACCATCAATTACAGTATAGGTCCAACCATTGCATCAAGTGACCCAAGAAACCATTGGTCTAAGGCTTAATTAATGATAAAACTACAATGCTTAACTCAACATATGTTGTAGAGACCTGACCCACCATAATTAGTGACCATTAAATCACCATAGGTTGTTAGATCAACACTATATTCATTAATCGGCATCAAATATTAAGCTCATGTCATCATTGATTGATAACATCAATAGGGTACTTAATGGTTGATCATTAAACTTCTAATTGATCCAAAAGCTGACCTAAGGGGTTGAACATAGGTTTTCACCATAATATGACACCTTTGATCTCAACCATTAGTTGTCATGAAGACAACAACATAGGGTTGTTGCAATGGTGCCATCATCGGGTCATGGGTTTATAGAAGAAATTAGCTTAAAACCCTAATATTGACCATTGGTTGATAGGTGCTTAGCATAATGGGTTGTAAAACCAACCTGATCCAAGTCATATTATACCTTAGGAATAACGTACACATGATCACATGTTCATCTAGAACTGAAATCAGAACAGGTAACATTATAAAATTCGAAATCCAAGTCAATCATAGCTTTTTTGTGCATGAATCATCATTTTCAAGCAAGAACGTGAGCTAGCAAGCTTATGGTAAGAAATGAACATGAAGCAAGTTATAAACCCTACCTCTAAAGAGAATATGAAACCTCACACAGAAGAAATCTTGAGCTGGTAGGGTAGAAAACCCAAGAATAAGCTATGAATTTGCCTATCTAGCACCTTTCTTCATCAAATGAGCAAACCCTATGCATAAGGAGCAAGAAAGGTAGGGTTTTAGAACTTTAGAGCAATTTATACCATGGAACAGTAGGGTTACAACCTTGAGAGATATAAGAGGAAGAATAGAAAAGAAATAAATGGAGGAAATAAGTTAATACTTATACTTTTAGGTCAAGATCACTAGAAGGAAGCTTTTTCAACCCGAAAATGAAGTCAATTGCAACCCTAGATCCTTTTTCAAAGAACCTCACTTTCTTCTTCCTTGGATAGAAAAATTAGTAGAAGAACAGAGGGAGAAAGAGGTTGGGAGAAGAAGGGAAGTGGTGGAGAGAAAATGGCTCGTTTTGGTGCTTGGGGATAAGTATATGAAACTTTAAGATAAAGAAAAAGAAAAAGTTGAAGTTCTAGTATCTATCCAAGTGTCCATGGCCTTAATTTATTAATAATATACAAGAAAACACACAAGAACCTACCCCACCATGTGTATAGACCTGCTTAGCTTTCCTTTTTCGAATTTCCCAGCCAATCAAATAATGCATTAGTTGGTATCTACTAAAGGTAGCTCATCCGTGAAGGGGTAAACCCTAAAATATCCTTGGAGAAAACACCTTCAAACCAAGGTTTAAATAGGAGCCCCATGGATCAAAAAGATCAATAATGATGATAGAATATCCAAGGAACATAATGAAAGTGATAAATTTCCAAAAAAACCTCTCAATTGGGTAAATTATAGAAAAGTCCAAAATGTGCATAACTTGCTCAAACAATGTCCAAATTGGACCAAATTTGAAACTTAAGCTTGTGTTATGATTTAAAATCATATCAAAAAGTTATATTATGGTTATAAGCATTAAATTATGGTAATTAAGATTATTAAACTCATTAAGAAAGTTTAGGGGCCTTACACAAACAATGGCCATGTCTCCTCAGGTGGTTTAGCCATAAAAACTCCCCCACAAGAAGAATCCACTATAGCTTGACTTGCATGAGATAGACTGGATTAGAAGGACTGAACTATCTGCCACAAAGGGATCTCATGATGTGGACATTCCCTCAACATCTTTTGAAACCTCTCCTAAGCCTCGTGGAATCGCTCATTATCTATTTGATTGAAACTTGCTATGGCACGCCGCACTTGTGTCAACTTTTCTATAGAGTATAATTTCCTCAAGAAAGAATTCTTCATCTCTCCCCAACTCATGATGTCCCTTCTTGAATCATACCACTCTTTAGCTTTGTCTTTGAGGGAGAAGGAGAACAAAGTCAACCTGATTGTATCATCACTTTCTGTTAGCGTCCTAAAGGTGGAGCATACTTCAAGAAAGGTGTCCAGGTGCTTGTAGGGGTTCTCACTCTCTGAGTCTTAGAAGTTGGGAAGGAGCCCAAGAATACCTAGAGGGATAGAGAATTGCTCCCCTGGCATCTGATCAATCCTACTATCAATTGGCGATTTGTAGTTGCTAGGCATGAAGTAGTCTTGAAGTGGCTTTTGAAGTGCATTTTGGCCTTCCATCTTGTCTTCCCTTGAATGGCTTGTCACATGCACAAAGCACAACCAAACAAAAGAGAACAAGTTAGTAAACTAATATACACAAAGAATGCAAAGAATAATGAATAAAGAATAGCAATGATGAGGGCAGTAGGAAAAGTCAAAGAAAAACTAACTAGCTAGGCCGAGCACCTCTGATCCCTGGCAACGGCGCCAGAAAGCTTGGTGTGTTTCTCAAGCGTAACAAAACAAACTGGAAAATGACGGTGCCAAATGGGAGAGTCAACACCACAACTACTAGGTAGATATGGCACTTTCTATCCTCAGCAATGGCGCCAGAAAGCTTGGTGTGCTTCGCAAATGCAACAAGTAAACTGGCAAAAGACGGTGCCAAAGGGGAGAGTCAACACCACAACTACTAGGTAGCTATGGCACTTTCAATTCTGGCAAAGGTGCCAGAAAGCTTGGTGCGTTTCTGCCAATGGTGTTACACACTACTTAGTTGGAGTTGTAATAGATGCAACCCCGTAGACACACACGGTGGATTCACTTTCAAAATTTATAAAACCTAACCTAACACCTACTCACACTAAAACAACTACACCCGCAAGCACACGGGGTCGTGTCGTAGTATAGGAAGGTGGCAAGTATAGGGTCGATCCACAGGGAAAAGAGAGGGCACTAGAGCTAGGTCTAGTTTCGCTAATTTCCTACTGCGGAGACTAGGGTTAAGGGTTTGAAGGTTGTTTTTATTATTAAAATAATATGAACAAATAAACAATTAAAGGAAGGAATGAAAACTAAGCTAACCCTAGACTAGATGAAAGCTAAAGAAGCAAGAAAGGATTAAACTAGATATGAAAAGGGAAAATTACACTAAGGCAAGCAAGAGAGAAGCAAAAGAGCAATTAAAGAGCTAAACTAACATGAACAAGGCAAGAACAACGCAAGAAGCTATCTAAGCAAGGAAAGAGCTAACTAAGCTAAGCAAGCACAAAACTAGGGTTTTAAGCAATAAAGAGAGGTATGGGTTGTTTAGGGGTATGAACTTATCAGTTAAGTTGGGGGATGACATATGAAAATTATGATTCCATTTAGATTATCCAAACCAAACAATAAGTTAGAGTCTAATGAATTAACCTAAGCTACTAATTGGCCATGGATATGCTAGGTTGTGTATAGGGGAACTAGTCCCTAACACCCCCACTACCCTTACGGGGCTCAATTGGGTTAGGGATTAGGTTCAATTCAATTAGAGTCTAATCAAGTCTAGGTTTCTAGATTAGACATTCCTAGGGCAATTAGGGGCTGAGGGTAGTAATGGGGAGGTGAAATTAGGGCTTTGGACCCCAATTCCCCCACATTCTAGCCTTGAGAAGGCTCCATGCTAATTGCACTAGAATTATCTAATCTAGATTTTTAGATCTCTCACTTAGGTTTAGAGAGATTGGTTAGGATGTAGGAATATGGGAGGAAACCTAGGCATCCAAGAATTGGACCTAGGGGCAAATCCCAAAATTCACACATATAAGCAATTTGCCTAAATTCCTAGGTGATTTCACACACAAACCAACAAGCAATTCATGGAGAATGAGATGCAAATAGAATATAATTATTAAAAAAATGGAATTACAAAGAGTACATGTCATTCTCCCCCAACATGGTATCAAAGTAACATAATTTCCCCCAAACATCCCACCCGAGGGGCCTAGCTACTCAGAACAAAGAAAAATACAAAAAGAAAGGAGATAGAATGAGTAGAGGAGTGAAAATACATTATGAGCTCGGTGAAGACTCCTCCTTCTCCACCTCCTAATAGATTTAGCTCGACCTCCCTCCTCCAAGGTAGGTGAATGACATGGATGTATGGTGGAAATGGGTGAAAATAATGGAAAACTAGGGTTTTGGTGGTGGAAATGGTGAAATGGAGATGGAATGAGGTGGGAATGGATGGAGGACGAAATGGAGAGGCTAGAGTGTCTGTAAGGTAGCTAACCTTGTACCCCGGCTGCCACTTAGGTATATATAGGTGTGGGGGGAAGCACTAGGTTAAGTAGGGGCAAAATGGGTAAAGCGGTGCAAAAAACAGGTAGGTTTTGTGAGTGGCACAAATGCGGTGGATCACCACAGCCATGGTGGGTAGGGGTGAGCATGGTCGTGGTAGTATATAACAATCATGGGAATCAAAATGGTCAAATTTCAGGTTGGTGGTCATTTTTGCACTAAAACTGGCACGGTCGTGGTGGTCATCACGGTCGTGGTGGGTTGAGGGTAGCACGCCCGTGTTGGGTGGTACGGCCGTGGTGGTCTAGGTGATGGTGGTCGTGGTACTGCACCACACCCATTCTGCTTCTGTGTAGAATGGTCGTGCTAGGTGGCACGGCCGTGGTGGCTGTCCTTGCACAGCCATTCTTTTATGCACGACTATGGTGCTTTCAGCTTGACTTGGGGGTGACTCTGTTGATTTGCAAGTGACCTAGCATGGCCGTTCTGTGGTACCACGGCCGTTCTGGGTCCTGGATCAACACTTTGACTTTGTTCTTTGGATTTTCTTAGACATCTTTGCTTCAATGGATCTTTGGCCACTAGGGGTAGGTTGAGGGAGCATCGGACTTCACTTTGGGCCTCTCCAAGGGTAGAGAAACCCTAGGATCACTCCTTCTCTCTCTCTTCCATCAAGTGTGGTCCAAATGCCTAAAAAACATGCAAATAATGTCCATAAGTGCATTTTAAACAAATAAGCATATTGGGAGGAAAAACATGTAATCTAATAGGTATAGATGTGATTGAAGAGCAATATAACACAAGATGAAGCCCTAAAATAGGGCTGAATCAGCCCCTTCCCCTCATCATGTGGAAATCAATATATTATGGTTCTAGTTGAATATGTCTACAAGGGGTGGAAGTTGTGACAACGCCCACTTATGATTCTAAATCCATGATGAGTCTCTCTGAGAAAATCAACTTTCCTTGATATTGGGTTTCTAGAACTGACATTAATGATGGGGGATCCTTCTTTAGGGAAAACATTTTGAATTGTTGCTTAGGAAGTATGGATTAAATCACAAAATTGTCACCTCGTATCACCCTCAAACATCAGGGTAGGTTGAAGTGTCAAACAAACCAATCCCAAAAATTTTGGAAAAGAATGGAGGAAGGCAAGAAAAGGTTGGTTATAAAGTTGGATGATGTTGTATGGGCATACCAACCACATACAAGACTCCTGTAGGGATCATTCCCTATGGAATCATACGTAGAAAAGTGTGCCATCTCCCAATTGGAGCTTGAACACAAGGCATTCTGGGTTGTCGGGTTCCTCAACATAGACGCTGACATAGTAGGAAAGAAGAGATTCTTGCAACTAAAGGAATTTAAGGATCTGAGGTTGCGTCCCTATGAGAATGCCTGCAAATATAAGTAGAGATCCAAGGTGTGGCACAATGCACACCTAAAGAGGAAGGATGTAAATGATGGATACAAGGTGTTACTATCCAACTCCACCATAAGGTTGTTATCAAGAAAACTTAGATCAATATGGTTTGGTCCATTTACTATTACAAAGATATGTCCTTCAGGGATGATCAAACTGCTCTGTGAAAAGTTCATGACATTCCCAATCAATGGGCATAGAGTGAATAAGTACTTTAATGTTGAAACATTTACATGAAGAGTCGGGGTGCAACTTGAAGAACCACCACCACCATCCCAAGTGTAGATGATGGAGACAGTCAATATAAAGACTACAAATTAGCACTTCTAGGAAGGAAACCCAAGGGTTTATAAACCTTCTTGCAAATTTTCATTTTCATTTTTGAAAACTTGATCCTTGGTTTAGTCTTATTATGTTTTTATTTTTTCCATAATTTGCAATATTACTTATTTGTTTTGATCCAACTTTATTTTAATAGTTTTGGACTAAAATAATAAAAATGTATTTGATGACATTACTAGCTTGAATGGATTGATTTCAAGAACATTGTGCAAAATCAACTAAGAAAAACTTCCTTTGATTACCCACTTAAAGGAACCATCGGTTTTAAAGAGCTAGGTCCTTCTATGGTTGTCAAGATGTCTAACCTTTAGTTCATATAAACCAATAGCTCCATTACTTTACAGAACATGATCAACTATCGCAAGACAAACTAAAATTTACCTCCAGCCTTCACCATCAACATGTGTTGAACTAAGTTTCGATTGATTCTCAAAGACTGGCCAGCCTTCAATAGGAAACTGCCCGTACAATCTTCAAAAGGTGTGGATTTCTCAACCATTAGTTGTCACCTTTGAAACGAGAGTCTCCGATTCACATCAAAACCAAAGGAAGGCATCTCATTTATGTTCCTTCAATTTAGTGATCTGAACCTCCTGGGACCCTTTGGAAGGCAGACCTCGTCTTTCTTTTGGAAGGCACCTTCTGTGTTCCAAAACTAAAGGCATACCATAATATAATAACTGAAGGCTGGAGGGGCCCGCCATTATAAGGGAACTCAGAGTCTGAAAGGAAAGGAGGGTCCGACCATTTTACTTTACCTATTAACCCTAGACTAAAGCGCTTCAGTGATTAAAAAATCCCTAATCGCCACTGCCTACTTTCTTCAAATGATGAAACCTAGAATCTTGTCTTCCCTTTCTTCGGCCTACATCACTGGAAGCCAAATCTTCTCATCAAGAACCTCACTTTAAGATATACAAATAGTGGTGACCTCTTGACGATCGTTTTCTCTGCATCTCAACATCACCAGTGCTCTATTGGGTTAGCGGCAAAGGCGTTCATCTCCTCCTATGAGGAAGAAGCATGAGGGACTGCATTGTCATTAGGAGCAAGGATCGGGCATCACAACCACCACAACACTCACCCCAATAGTAGTAAGTTCTCTTATATCATCTTTCCTTCTTCTATCTTTGTTCTTGACCTAACATTGACTATGATTGTTTTCTTCAATTAACCCTTCGGTTCTTTTTTTTTTTGGAATCAAAATCTACTAAATTATATGTTAATTACATCGACACTCCTTTCTACTCTATCTAGTTCTTGTTTGTACAGACATACAACTTCCCTGGGAGGCCTTTGGTAGAATCGGCAGTGATCTTTGTTCTTTATCTGTAACTTTGCTAGTTTAATTAACCCTTTGGTTCTTATTTGCTTCTTTCTCTAAAAAGTCAACAGAAAACTAACTAGGGAATCATCAGGTTCTTGTCTTCAACAACCTTTGATTTCTGAAACCAATGACCTATCATTTCCTTCAATATATTTACATAAAGAAATCCATTGTCTCTTGTGTATTTAACCGACGACTTGTTTTCACTCTTTCCCTTCATTAGATGAAACATACAAGTTTTTCTTATCCCTATCCTTTTATTGATGACACCTTTGGTAGGTCTTTGCAAAACCTTCGACTTCTCAACACTATGTTTCCATCAATTTCTATGACTTTTGAGACTGACGGATGAAGTTCATAAGTTTCCATCGTACCCATTCCATCGATTTCCAATGTCTAACTATTTTCATCAGTTTCCATCCTAACGTGATAAGCATATATTTATTCGTGTTGTTTTCATTCCATCTATTTTCAAACTAACTAATTTCTAAACTATAAATCTTACAATTCCCTCTTTTGATAACATCATCCATTGCACTAACCATTTGCACGTGATATATTATATCTCAGCTCAACCTAAATAAAATGGTAGATAAGACATGTAATTAGAGGGTGCACTTATCACCAGAATTGACTTAAGAAATAGCGAGGTAGATTCTACCATGGAGCAACTAAGAAAGGAGAAAATAGACAAGGTAGATGGCTGAAAGATGATACCGCCAAATACATAGAAATTCATGGGGATCCTACCCCCAAAAGTAGGAAGTCCATGTTTGAGGATGAAAGGTTGAAAAGCCTCCAAGAGTCAATCCTAGAACAGTCCTCAAATTTTGGTGCTCTAGAGATACAGAAACTTCAGAATATACACTTTTGGTGGAGATTGGACAACCTAAGAAGAGGAAGGTGTTGCACCCCTTTCCAAGTGGCAGTATATAGAATTCGGCCATAATAGAAAAGGTAGGGGGACAAGAAGGAAAGTAGGGAGGAACATCAACTAGCAAAATCACTCCAGCAGTCCAACAATCTACAATTGTGCCCAACCTACCCCCTGCTTCAGCTTCTGCAACAATTATCGAACCAGACAATTATTTCATACCTAGGTATGATGTGCATTAGAAATTGTGGAATGTCCTAATGAGTAGAAGTACTTTCAAGGCAACCACATATGGTTTCATGGACACCCTGACAAAACTGAGAATATACAATAGGGTGAAAGGGAACCTTAAGTGTGTCAACCTTTACGACAAATATTTAACAACAACATCTCTTGTGATGAACTCACCCTAGATTTCATGTCCTCACTAAAAAAATAGTCTATATTGAATTACACAGTTGAAGAGTGTGGACAGAACTTCAAAATGGTTGTGCATATAATCAAACAAGACTATATTCTAACTGACAAGTGGTTGAATTCTCTATTCACTAACACATAGAAACATGCAGAATTGACCAACAAAACAAAGGGTGATAGGAAGGTCTGAGGGTCATCCATACACAAGACTTGGGAGAGGCTTTCAGGAGAAGATGAACATAACTCTAGATAGTCTAAGGCCTCCAAGATGCATTCCAAAAGAATGCACATAATCCACAAAATCTTAAGTAATGCAGTCTTCTTCTAGTATGACACCAGAAATATTAATAGAATGGATATCCACATCTTATGGAACATCCTAGAGAGTAAGTTGATCGACATCAAGAGAATTATGATAAATAGGCTAGTAACAGTTATTGGCACTGAAAGTTCACAAGCTTTCTACATGGGGGGTCTCGTGACTTACATCATACACAAATTGGGACACCCAAAGGAAATTAAACACTCTACCTAGTCAAGATGAGAAAGATTAGTGGATGAAAAATATTTGATATCTACAAATGCTTTGTCAAGGAAGAAGGACAAATACTTATACCAGTTCAGGAAGTGAAAAGATATGATTCTTTTGTCAGAGATGAGAACCTATGATTGTGAGAGGCTCCTCTTCTCAATACAAGATATTATGAAATGAAATCAGGATCAACACCTCTTTCCCAGTTAAGTGAAGAAGTTGTAGAGAAACTCATCAAGGAAAAATAGTACAAACTATAACAATTGGGGAAGAGAAAGAAGCTCCTAGTTTGGATATCTGATAAGACTATTTTCAGACCTAAAAATAAGAAATCCCCCACACATCAACCAAAAATTGAAGTAAGAGGTTGAGCAGTAGGTGTCTATCCCCACAGTCACCAGACCTAAAAATATGGCCATTATCCCTCCTGCAACTCAACTAGAGAAGAAGGAAAATCAACCACCCTCTACATCTACAAGCATAGAGTCCCATCATGCAATTCCAAAAACCACCATGGGAAATGTAACACCCTAACATTTTTATAAATAATTTTAATTTAGAAAAACCTAATTTTAAATTTCAAATCTCGATGCTTCATATTAAACACATTGAAACTTAGAGACCCAGTTATAATGTCTAAATCATGTTCTGGGATAATTTTTCATTATTCATCAGATGTAACCCTAATTAGTAAATTAATGATAAATAGGGGTTAAAGGTGAAATTGATCCTTTTAATATTAATTAACCCAACATTTTTTTGTGGTAACTTGATTTAGTATTATAAGGATTTACACAAAATATCAGCCTCTAACTATTTTTGGAAAGTCTTGGAAAATTAAATAAAGGTTTGACTTAGAAAGGAGATAATAAATAATAGAGAATCTCAAAAGTGAAAATTAACTTGATTTTCATAATTCTTGTACCAAAATTAGGTAATATACCAATTTTGGTTAAGTTTTAACTCTCCTAGATACTCCAATTTCGGTTGTAAGAAAATCACTATAATACATAAATAAAACTAATCCTAATCTACCTCGACTTTGGTCTCATGTCTTTCTTTTTAAGCGCATGTGTCACCTTTTTTTAGCATGACCCTTGTGTTAGAGTCTGGATCAGACTCTCCATTTCTCGACCTAGATATGTGTCTCCTTCACTCGAGTCCTAGGAGAGCTAGGCTCTAGTGAGTCGTCAGCCTCTCAAGAGGTACATATCAACACCCAAACCTCCCTCCCCCTACTACATTTAGTAATCTCCAATTTTTTCAAATGTGTTCTACTATTTCTTTTATGTTCCTATATCAACACCCAAATAAACATATAAGATTTGGAGTTATATCAAAAGTCGTTCGTGACATGAGTAATGGATGCCAAGAAGATACCAAGTACAAGGAAATATACCACAAATACATAATAGATCTATATATCAGCATGCAAATCATGTTCATCTTGGAATACATGTGGGAGATAAGAACAAGGTGGACAAAACATGATAGATACAATACTTGTAGAGAGAAAGAGTTTCTATAATAGAGATGGAAGAGAAAACCCTCTCATATAGGAGGAGGGAGTTCCATGTATTCATCTTTAGGTTCACCTTAGGCTCCTCTACCAAAGCTTAAAGTGAGTAAAATGAAAGATAGCCACCAATAATGTCTTCATGTTCTTTAATTTTATGTAGAAATGTGATAAGATATGGCATGTATGTGTTGAAAAATGTTGTGCCACATGCATAGTATCTGCTTGGTTGAGAAGTTTTCTGGATAGACATGATGTATTGCTTTCAGGAATGATGGGTCAACATTTTTTAATTTTTTTGGAAGAGATTGATGAATGAGGGACAAGGTAGCCATGTCATTTACTTGGATATTGGCCTTTGGTTACTAGTAGGTGAAATGGTGTGCCATAGGTGAGACACATAATGACGCTACTTATCAAAATAGCTCCCAAGTCTTGTTGGATGGCACAACTTGTCTTAAGCAAGATATACCATGTTTGGTCAGGTAAAGTGAGATCTCCTTATGTTAGGCCTCTAAATTAAATCAAATGAGAAGGAGTTTAGATAGCTCATGATTCATGAAACATGCACAAAATATGACCACTTACTTCAAATGATCCCAAATAACATATATATCTAAAACTGCATTTGCAAGCCTAAAATATAGCCAAACCTATATGTTAGAGCAATAAAATTTGTAAGAGTAGGCATAAAAGATAGTATGTATCGTATACATCATACATCAACATAGGGATATATTTTGGTTTATCTATATCAAAATCCAAATATGATCATCTCAGTATCTTCCCTAACTAATGGTGCCTTGGAAGAGATGTTATCCATCTGAGATTAAGATATCAAAGACCAAATTCATCCTCCCAATGTCAATGGAATTCCTCGTCATAGCAGTTAGCATGGAACATGAGAGTACAAGAAGATCAACAACCCCACCTATATGAGCCTATCGTGTCTAGTAGATAGAATCCCCTTCAATATTTGCAAAGGACCTAGGCATGTGCAATAAGTGAAGTGTAATAGAGCTAAATGTCTATTGGAAGATCATATATCAATGATTATAATTATACAACATAAAGTGTTTTTTTATTTTATATCTTTTAACCTAGGGGTCCAACTAAGGTAAAAAAGGCATGCACGGCAAATGTTTTTATTTCAAATTTCCTTAAAATATACTCAGGATCAATGATTTTCAATATTATTATTTTTTTTTTCAAACAAAATCATAGATGATTTTTTGAAGTAATATTTTGGTGCAGAGATTTAGATAGTCTTCCAAAACCTCAAATGAATTAGTATACCTTTTTTTGCACGTATATACCATCAGAAATTGATCTCAAAGATATATTGTTTCGCGTAGCTTTTTTATATTAACCCTAAAAACTATAGTGGGGATTTCACCCATGCTTTTATCATACAATTGTCTAATATTTAATTTGAAATTGTGACTATATTGTACTTATTGATTATGGAGATTTTGTTGAGGATTTGTGTATAACCCCTATATATCGTATTGTTTAGGCCTACATAGAGCAGTCATCTTCACTCTAATTTAAACTTAAGGTTAGTAATAATATACATAAGACTTTATTTTATTTTTTCTAATTATATATTAAGGAGTCAAATCGAACCAGCGATCTTGAATAGAGATGGACGTGCATCTACCAACCCAGATAATAGTTCAACGTAACACCGCAACTGTGGGAATTCAAACTCCCGACGCTGAGCAGACACGACGAGCCGTTAACCACTGCACCAAAGGTAGATTTTTCTAATTATATATCTATATACATCTATATTAGTGCATTCTATTAATACATGGACTTATGTTAGTACATAAGTATCATAATTATACTATATGATATTTTTTTGACATACTACCTATATGATTTGTGGTTTTATATCATAGTTCTTACAAATAATTCTAATTAGTTCGTATTAAAATAAAGATGATGAGATTAAGTCTATTAATAGATTCTTATGGATGTTTGATTATGTTTAGGTATTTAATATGTGGATCAAGAACACAAGACAATATTAACAATATCCTCATTTCTAAAGGTTGGTGGGTCGTCTAAAGCGTTCAATATTCAATATTATTTGGCCCTTAATGTAAATGCATGTAGTATAATAGTAAAGTAATATGTTAATGATTATATGATTGCATGTATTATGCTTTTTTCTCTTTGAGGTTTGAAGTGATGAAATGACTCTTACGATTATTAATGATTATCAATAATGTGTGCTAAAAAATTTAGCATTGGATTTTATTAATATACTACTTTTTCATATATATTTTCCATGGGACTAAATCTACACACTAGAGTGATGGTCAACTCACACTATATGATTCAGGAATCAAGTGCAAGTCATGAGGCACAAGTAATCGAGTATGTATCTTCTCTAAAAGATAAATATATATGTGAAAGAGACATATATATCATATTAAGAAAGATTCATGCTTATCATTTATCCATTCGAACAAATATTTTAGAAATTATATATCGTTATAAGCTATCAGTAGTATTAAATATGTATCAAAATGTTCATGTCACATACAGACCTTTCTTATTGCCGTTGCATGAATATGGACGAAATGATTGTAAGTGAGGAGCACTAAGAGGACTTGACTAGTAGAGGCCACTTAAAGCTTGAAGAGAACTTGATCAAGTTGAGTGCCAACTATATGAGGATTCATAGCATTAGATATAGTTTCCTATTACGTTCAAAGACATTATAATTTTTGAGTTATGTTCAAAGACATTTCAATATGTTATTCTAGATAATAGAATTTTATGTATACCATGTAATTGCCATTTTGAGTTTCCTTTGTAAGAATTATTTTCGAGAATTTAGCTACATTTATGGATGCAATCATTATGTTGTCATTTGTAATGTGTTCTTGTAATGACCTTCATGCGTATACGAAATGACCATTTTCATATGATTATTTTTATATTTGACACATAAATAATTATTTTTTGTACGATTTATATGTGTCCTGTTCGGATATATTATGAAATCAATGCAATATTATTTAATGTTGGAAGTCCAATATACTAATACCCATCTGAATCAATCCAATATCAACTTTAGAAGAATGAATACAAGTGTGGACCAAATACAATGATGTCGACATTCATTATAGGGATGATAAGGGAGTCGAGAGGTCACCTACGCGTCGTATGCCCTCCTGTAGGAAAAACAAAAAGGTTACAATCGGTAGGGGACAACACTGACTGGACTTCAAGTTCCCCTGATGTATTGGGCTTTTTGTAGTGTCTTCCTCCCTTTTTCGTAGAAGTCAGGAAGTCATAAATCATAATCTTGTATACCCTCTTTTTTGTTGCCTACAGGAGTAAAGGATGAATAAAATTGTCCTGCGTCTACTAAAAAGATAAACTAATAAAAAAATTCCGTGATGGAGCACGCGGAAAAAGGACAAACGAAACTAGTTGATGCTAAAATCATATTGAGTAAGGAATCATTACAAACTGGTCTACAAGTTGTTTAGTTAGGCGACGTATGTGTCTTAACCTAAGATTCGGACAAACTTATTACAGTTTCCGAGAGTAAGCAATAGCTAGATATATGTCTAGCACCAGCTTGTTTTGAGTTCCATCTATATAGCAACTTAGAATAAAATTCCAATATATGTAGATCTATTTGCTTTGTGTAGTTTATAATTTTTTTTAGGTTAAGGTGGATATTCTAATCACCTTGTGTTCATGGCCAACACAACCCAAAACTGTGTCTGTTTAGATTTGAGCACAACCGGATGCCTACCAGTTGAGTAAGCCACATTACACGATTTATGTTAAATTTTATCAAAACGTAATATGGCAACTGAGAGAAAAAGGCCATTCAAAACAATTGATCTCTTTCAAACTAATTTGTTTAAATCACAATCATGCTGACATAGGAACTTCTCGGAATGTGTCTCACTCTACTGGCTGACATAGGAGGGTGATTGAATAACTTATAAACCGTTAGTCATATTCTACATCTAAACGAGAATCGCAGTCCACTCCTTACGATCATATCCTACTTTTATTAACCAGAGTCCAACAACATGAGGGACCCGTCACGTGACCTACTACCTACGGTAAAACAGACTATGAGTGGGCTTACTGTAAGAGGCTGCTAATGCTGCTATGAGATGATCATATTCTTCTCATTTTGTACTTATATTTGGATCTGTATAGAATGGGAGGTTGACGTTCGTGAATTTGAACAAAAATAAAATGGCCATGTGTCAAAAAAAGGGCTCGATTGAGACTTGCCACCATACAAGGTAATGCAAGCAACCGGAAAATGAATTTCTTAGAGTTTTTTTCCAAAATACCCCCTTAGTTTTATAGAAATCCTAAAAAATACCTTAGGTGTTAGGTTTTGACAAATCCTACATTAACCCTCTCTAACCATCCATGCCCTTACTTGTCGTTTCATTTGACATATTTCTTTTTCTTTTTTTCTTCTGCTTTTATTTTTCTGAGATAGTCCTCTACGATGAGTCATTACAATTTATGCAGTGCTTTGTTTTATATTTTAATTAACTTTATTTTTCTCTCCTAAATTATTGTCATGAATTGATAAATAAAAGTTTAGTTGTTTCGTATTATAAATCTAGATTTATATTAAACGTCAGCTCGGACAACCCAAATTATTTGCAAAAACTTAGACACGGACAGACCCAAAATCAAATTGTACAGATAATAGATAGCGCGAAAGCAGGTGTTTTCGGTAAAGAAACCCAAATTCAAACCAGTTGATAAGTATTTCTAATTTACTACCCCTAGGCATTCAGTCTCCACCATAAGATGTAGGAGGGATATTTTTCTCACTTTATCTCAAAATATTTAACATATAACCAAACTCGTCATGAATGTATACTCTTGTTTATACTTACTAGATCCAGTACAAGTACAATATTTTGTAAATAAACATCTTATGGAAGTCGTGTATATATATATATATATATATATATATATATATATATATATATAATTATAAAGAAGAAAAATATTGTTGATGGCTTCTAATATTTCAGATATCCAATTTTTGTTGTTTAAAAATTGAATGATTTTTTAGATCGGATACCACATTAAATTATAATATTGATTGACGGTTTAAACTTGAGCCCCTTCATTGGGGAACACCCGCTTTTGCCAACTGTGTTATCACCAACACAATTTGGGTCTCAATCCAAGTCTAGATTTTGAAACTATTTGAGTTTGTCCGAACTGCTATTTAGAACCTGAACCATGTAATATTTTATTTATCATTTGTGACAATAATTTAGAGAGTTAAATAAGGTTAATTCAAATCTAAACAAATCACTAATAAATTTTAGTGAGTCACATAGAGGACGATTATAGAAAAGTAAAAGCAAAAGAAGAAGAAAAAAACTATCAAGTTGAACGACGGGTAACACGGAAGGAATGCTTATAGGGGGCTATTTAGCATCTGTCAAAGCCTAGGGGCTTTTTAGGATTTCTTCAAAATCAAGGGGGTTTTTTGTAAAAAAACTTTTTTTTGTAATGTCACCTTTTCATGAGTATACTCTCCCCCTCCACTCTTTAAATAATTTCACAGCGTCATTGTTTCTCTTAATCGCCCTTTAGTCTAGACGAGACAAATGCTGCTTCAAGTTAAAAATTACTTTCAATGCAAAATTATGTTGTTCATAATCCACTGTAACTTTGTAAGTCCAAGTCTTTTTACTTCTTCAAACTTATTTCCCAAGAATTTCAAAAGACTGGTTTTAGAAGAAACGTTGGCTTCACTGAATGCCCTCGGCATTTTCACTTGTCTTGTCTCAGGGATTGGAGTTGCAAAATCCAGGCTAAGCATGTAAAACACATGCGTCGCAACAATTCTTGCTAATTAGGCTAGGCACGTAAATCACATGTGTCTATCATTGTGAATTAGGCGATAGCGCCTGATGTGAAATGAATGTTTGTGAGCCAGATATTTAGGCCGCCAATTCTTGCTAGGGCCCATCACGTGAGTCACACCATGTAATAATGGGCGTGTCACTCCGGTGCTCCATTATTTTCAGAAATAAATATTAGTCTTTATGTATACTAGTGAACGCACACGTACACATGCACGTGAAATATAAAATTTGTTGGAAATGTGTGGGGAGAAGACTCGTCCGTGAAAGGGTCTCTACGGTAAAATATATTTGTGTTGGTTGTTTGAAAGAAGAGAATCAAGGAACCGTTTCCGTGGGATGGAGAGAGAAATACAGAATTAAAGATAATAAAAGTTAATAGGAGAGTGTGAGAATAAATATTTGTAGGAGCAAAATTCCTTGAAAAAAGGAGAGAAGAGAGTGAATCAAGGAGAGCGCAGCATCAAACTCGCTCTTTTTATAGTAGTATAGATATAGATATTCATCAGATAATTTCTTAACAAAGGACAGCAGCACAGCGTGACGGGATGTTCCTTATAGAATTCTACTTGTTGGCAAATACAGGATATTGATGCTGGGATATCATAGCACGAATAGGTATGGCGAGTAGTGACATAAAGAAGCTCGAAAGAGGTGAGCTTTTATAGCTATATGCTACTTGGCCATAAACATTTAATTCTAATAGGCTATATTAGTTCGCCACGGGAGGGTGTACTTTTTTAATACAAACCCACTACATGATAAAGAAAACCAAATAATAATACATAAATAAAGTAGCGGTGCATCAATGTCGTTGATCAGCTGGTCGGGGCGCCTTAGGAAGAGCGTGATGGACCACGAGCGTTGATTTTGACGGTTTCTCGATAGTATTAGATGATGATGTGTTCGCATGAGCTTTAGCATGTCTTCTGATTATAAAAAAGTGGTTTGATGAACCTCAAAATACATGGTTGCACCAAGTTTAATGTTAGAATATAAAATGTTAATTATAGGTCATCTCGTTAGGTTGGGTGTAGTGGGGTGTAGTTTAGTGAGTTTGTAATGTAAAAATGTACATCAAACACACACTTTGTCGTCCGACTACACCTTACCAAACAAGTCTTTATAGTGGTGTGGAACAATGTACTCAGTTGATAAAGATTGTCTTACTTCTCTTGAGCCAAATTCACCAAAGGCATAGACTTAAATGGGTCTTATTTATGATTTTGTCAAGAATTAAGTCTATCATAAGATGGGTATTAAGTTGATAAAAGTTGTGTGGCGAGATAGCGAGATCGAAAAGGCCACATATGTTTGAAGTAAAAGGGCACGAAAAGAAAATATGGGGTGTGGTTTTAGTATTATTACACCATAGCATCCATGGGAATAGATTATTATAAGCCTGGTATGCAGTTAGGTCCAAAAAAATAGCTTGTTAGCGTTGAGATAATGTTACGTGTCCCTTTGTATGACCCAAAAAATAATTTTGAGCAAGGTCGTAGAGCCACTTAAAGCAAGCAATATATACTAGCCTACCATGAATAGAGGACCCCAAATCAAGGATGTTATGGTTCTATTTTGAGGGTTGAAGAGTTAAGGTTTGATGTAATTAAGAACATGGAATACTATGAGATTATTGGTGATGTAAGCCTTAAATTTATTGTTGCGTTAACTAAGGAGGAATTTTGTATGCTTGTTGAATACATTTTGTTTCCTTGTGCTTAATGATAGTTTGCATGTTTGGACATCTTCTCATCTATAATAGAAACCTAAACAACAAGTTGAGATGGTGAGTCTAGGTTGGACTAAGAAAATGAATGATCCGCTCATATATGAGAGTAGAAGAGAGAATTGTATGTAGAATAGCATGATTATTACATTATTGAGATTTGGACCAATGTGAGATCATATTCTCCTCTACAACAATACATGTTTTTTCTACACTTGGAAGGGAAATTAGAAACAATTAAGATAATTCTCTAACATTGATAATCAATGTTTGTGAAGGGTTTTTACTATAAGTTGTGAGTTCCATGATGGTGAACCCCTGGACATAACTCTTTATTCAATTGATATGATTTCTAAATTTGTTGTCTTATTAATTTCAGTTTGATCGTGCTAATTGAATATAATTTTTTAATAAGTGAGTTGCATTGACAATCTGATAGCACTTTAATGGATTCCTTGCTCTATGTGGGATCAACCCTAAACTTCTACATCTACATCGTTGTCTTGAGGCAGATCTAGGTTGTGTGATACATTTTAGGCTTATATTTTGATTGACAAAGATCCAACATCTCAGCCTTATCATATGTATCATCTTATAAAATGTGATTGTAGAATCGTGAGCTCATCATTGTGGATGACCTCCTAATCACACCCAAGGATAATATGAAGAATGTGGTATGAATATAGAAGGTATTACACACGTTTTTAAATACTTCAATCTTGATCTCAGCCCTAGTAAAATTCAACAATTTTAGCTCATTTTTTATCAATACCCTGAAACATTGTTTGGGTTTCCATTCGTTAGTTTTCTAGTAAAATGATATATTGACTTACCATTGTTCATAAGTAAGCTTAGTAAGGTTTTGTGTAATCAATGGATAAGCAGGATATAGAAAAATCTTAGTGCTTTCAAAAATAACATTTTTATTTATCGACTGGAATTGTGGTATCCACCCTCTATGCATATCACTTGCTCTAGACCATCACTCTTTCCCTCCCCATATCCATGGTGGAGTGGGTCGAGAGGATATGTAGAAAGTTAATGTGAGATACACTAAGGAGAAGAATTTTATACATAGCACTAGTTGGGGTACTATATGTACTCACAAGTCCTAAACCCAAGGAGAGATGGGGATAACAAGAGATGTTGGTTGCAAGATAAAATGTTGAGAAAAGTGCGGGATATTACTAATACAAAAATAACACTTTTAATGGCAATTTATTCATCCCATTGCCAGGGGTTTCGAACTTGTGACCTCTCAGTCATACAACATTAACTTTACCACTCGGGTGCCACTAAATTAGCACGAGAAGAATAGCATTTGGTTTAAGTGGGTTCTTTCTTGATATGTGATGAAGCATTCTATTTGATCCTAGAGGATAATTAAAGCCCACATATGGCATAGGAGGCAGATATCAAATTCAAAAAGAGGCTTACATCCCATTCTGAGTGTAACATTGATGATGTGAGATGCATTAAACTTTGGAAGGAACCCTATATTACATGTCATAAATTTCTTCTATACCT
Organism: Alisma plantago-aquatica; assembly: GCA_963693085.1. NCBI lineage: Eukaryota > Viridiplantae > Streptophyta > Magnoliopsida > Alismatales > Alismataceae > Alisma > Alisma plantago-aquatica. The sequence goes on from OY856409.1 coordinate 555,756,807, forward strand.
GAATCATACATGTAGCTAGTATTTTAAAGATGGATATAGGTCAAGACAACAGGGTGTAACATACCAATATTTGTCTATCTTGGCCATAGAAATCCCAATTCCATGAATAGGAGGTTAGTGTGCTCAGATCATTAGAATTAACCAAATAAGGTTAGATTTACACCATGACATACTTATTTGTACCAAATGGATGTTTAATGCACACAACATGAGTGACTAAACCCGTGTTTTGATGATGACTAACCATTCCACATATTGGTGTCTAATGTCTCTACTTGAGTGATTTCAGATTAGGTATAGACACACTCCAATTGCCCTAACTTACGCATATCAAATTGGAGAAAAGACAAGTCAAAGTCATACAAGTGCACATTTTTGTAATATGATGTAAATCTATTAGAATCATGTTGTAAATCACTTGTAATGATTGTATGACTTGTAATTAATATTAGAAAAAAATTAGGAGCACTTAGATCGAATGTTTAAGCACTCAAAAGCTAATTTCTAAAATTCACATCAGGTTGGTCATCGGTCGAGTTATGTGAGGTGCAAACTCGACCGATCCTGATTGGATCTTGAAAATGACTTTTGATCGGTCGAGTTGTGGTTACACAGAACTCGACCGATGGAGTAGCTGACCAATTCGATTTTCATTGGTTGGTCGAGTTTCCCCAGAACAAACTCGACCGATTGTCTGAATATCGGCTTTGTCTTTTACTCTATCGGTCGAGTTACCCTTATAGAAACTCGACTGATTGCACTATACAGAAAAGTGCAGAAAAGTGCTTCTAGCCGTTGTGGAGTTGCAACAAGTGAAAATATATATGTTGCAAGCCACAAAATGGCTAGTTTTCATTCTCAAGTGTTCCCAAAGGCTAAGAGGCATCCCCAGCTATAAAAAGGACCCCTTGGGCTTCATTCCAAGGTTGAGCATTCATTGCAAACTCTATGTGAGGTTCCTATTCTATAGTTGAGTGCTTCCTACAGCCTCCTCTCTCTCTCTGGCTTAATCACTTGCTACATCCATTAGAGTGAGTAGGAAATTTGTAAGAGAGCTAGTTCTACATGTATATATTGTGAGGCTCTCACTTCCACCACCTCCCCAATCTCTCATTTCAATCATGAAGATGAAGGTTCTCTCTCTTATCCAAGAGAGGTGAAGAAGAACAAGGGAAGGCATCCCTTGGTGAAGATCAAGGCTGAAGACTTGGAGCTAGAGTGGGTAAGCCTTTGGTGAAGGCATAAGACTCCTTGCTCAAGTGGGTATGTCCTTGGTGGAAGCTTCTCTGAGTGAAGGTGAAGTCAAAGGCGGAAGATCCAAGAAGAGTGGGTAATTCCTACAAGGATGAAGACTTGTGCAAGAGTAGGTAAGTCCTTGGAAGAAGGCGGAAGACTCCTTGCAAAGTGGGTAAGTCCTTGGTAAGGTTGAAGACTCTTTGTATTGGATAGGTAAGTCCTTTGTTTGGTCATGTATTGTAAGTCTTATGAATGAATATAAGAATGCAATGGTTAGGAAATCCTAGAGGTTGACCTCTCTAGGTAAGTGGACTAACATACTTCTAGTTTGAAGTGTGGAACCACTCTAAATAGCTTGTCTACTTGTGTTTGCTCAATCTCTCTCATCCTTGCTATGCATGTTTTAGTTGCACACAAATTTCCTATTTAGCAACCTTATCTTGTGATATATCTTGAAGGTTTAATGAATTTTTTTTAAGTGAATTCAGCTCTATTCACCCCCCCTCTAGAGTATCTAATCACCCATCTAGGATCCAACAATTGGTATTAGAGCGGGTCTTCTCCAAGCATACTTCAACAAGTAGGAGAAGATGGGTGACTACCAAGGAGGGAGATACTCGATCAACCTTCCAATCTTTGATGGGAGCAACTTCTTCTATTGGAGAAGAAGGCTTCAATTCTACATCCAAGGATCAAGTATTGAGATGTGGCAAATGGTGAACAGCCCATACATGCTACCAAAGACAAAGATTGAAGAATGGGATGAAGCTACCTTGAAGAAAGCAACCTTGAATGCTAGATCCATGCACATCCTCTATGTCTCCATGACCCCCACCGAGTTCAACCAGATTTCTTCATGTGAAACAGCCTATGAGGTATGGAGAAAGCTTTGCATCACTTATGAAGGGACAGATCAAGTGAAGGAAAGCAAAGTCTACATGCTCAAAGCACTTCTTGAGAACTTCAAGATGGGAAAGGAGGAGAGGATAGCCAACATGTACTCAAGGCTCAACACCATTTTGAATGGTCTTACTATTCTAGGACATCCTATGTCTAGTGGAGAGATCAACTCAAAGATCCTTAGAACTCTCCCCAAGAGATGGGAACCCAAGGTGACTTTCATTGAAGAAGCAAGGTCTCTTAGGGATATTCCTATTGAAGAGCTCATTGGAAATCTACAAGCACATGAAGCCACACTTGACAAGAGGGAGGAAGTAGAAAGACAAGAAGAGAAATAACTCAAGAGAATGAAGAAGGATGAAATGAAGGCTCAAATCAAGGCTATTGTTGATCAAGCCTCTCCATCCTCTAAAGTTGAAGAAGATGCCATGTACTCCAAGGGTAGATTCTATAAAGGCAAGTCCTCCTCCATCTGGTGCTTCACATGTGGAAAGAAGGGTCACTACAAGGAAGATTGCCCATAAGGCAAAAAGTCCCATCTTCACAAGAAGAAGGAGAAATGGCACTCAAGCTCAAGTGGCTCCTCCAACTCAAGCTCAAGTGAAGATTCAAGTGAAGGATCAATCTCAAGCTCTAGTGATGAAGGAGAATGCCATTTTGCTCTTATAGCATCAACAAGTGAGGACTCAAGTGAGGTAAATCTAAACTCTTTAGATAAAGAATCTTTGATTGCTATTATTCATGATACTTGTGCCTCTCTTAAGTCTTCTAAAAGGAAAAGGAAAAAGCTTGCTAGAATTGTTGATAATTTGCATGTAAAACTAGATGATCTTAAACATGCTAATTCTTGTTTGCTTGATGATAAAAATGATTGTTTTAGTCAAGTAGATTCTCTTAAACTTGAAAATGCTAGTTTTCTTGATAATATTAGATTTCTAGAAGATCAACCTCTCATGCCTAGTTCTAATGAAGAGCATACTTTAATTGTTGATTTTCTCATGCATGATATTGATATTCTTAAATCTGAAAATAAGGACAAATATTTTGTTTTGCAAGAATTAGAAATAGAAAATGCCTCCTTGTTTGCTAAAATCAATGTGCATGAATCTTGTTCTAGTTCTACTAGTAGAGAGAATGATGTTTCTGCTCTTCATATTGATAGAGATTCTTATTTAACTAAAGCTCTTTGCTTAGAAAATGATCTTTTGCATGCTAGAGATAATATCAATAATTTGTCTTCTAATATTACTTCTCTTATGCATGATAATGATGGTTTGAGATCTTCTTTGCAAAGATTCTTAGTTGGTAAGAAGAGCCTTAATGATATCCTACACCATACTACTAAACAAATTGGTAGACACGGTTTAGGATATGATAGTAGTCAAGGGAACAACAAAGGTAAAGGACCTCCAATCTTCCATGGAGAATCCTCTAGTTCCAAGACTATGGGCATGCAACTATTGCAATGAAATTGGTAATTATTCTACTTGTTGTCCTTATAGGAAAGCACCCAAGAGAAATAAGACTTGGGTTGCTAAACTAACCCCTCTGGACCCAAAAACATGATTGGGGACCATTTCATCTTTCTTCTTGTAGGTACATGCACATGGATTGACTTGAGCTATTGAATTGCAAATTAACTTCTCAATCCACATGAAAGAAGAAAGGTGAGATGTGTAGAGGGTGAAAACAAGTGGAAAAAGGAATGGTAAGCACAAAGGTAATGTTTCTCTTTCTTATAACCTTTTCTAACTTGTTTTTGTCAAGTTAGTGTGCACTATACATATGGTTTTTTGAGTCAAAAGTGGTAATTTGTGTTCCTGTTCACACTCTTGCTCAAAAACTATTTCTAATGCTTCTATAGTGCATTACTAACTTGCTCAAACATGTTTGTATATGGTTTGTATATTTAGCATGCCTTTAAATATGTTTTTATGAAATATATGTGCTCTTTGACAGCTGCTCTGTCGGTCGAGTTTGTCCTGTTTGAAACTCGACCGATAGGCACCAATGGGTGTTGCCAACAGTTGTTATCGGTCGAGTTGTCAATACACAGAACTCGATCGATAACACTATGCACAGAATATACTTTCGACTTATTGAATGAGAATTTCCCTCTCGACTAGATTTTCTCAACCAATAGCCTTATTCTTTGGCACTCTCATTTGGTACCTTTATATATGCATATTTCCATGTTCTAAATTGCCTATCTTGTTTACAACCCTATCTCTCTAATTGCTCTAAATTGGTATATCTATATGTTGCAATTACTTGCTTTGAGTTGTTTTGCAGGTTTTGATGATGATCTCTTTAGATCTCTTGGTTGTATCTAAAATTGCTTCCGTTGTACTCTAACTTGCTAAATCTACATAGATGTATATCTTGTGTTGATACAACCTTGAGGTTCTTAGGGGTAATCATCTTATGGTAAGGATGCATATCTAGTGAGTTATATACTTTCATACTTCTAAAATTGCATATCTCTTTGTTTGGATATATCTCTACATCTACTCATAGCTTGCTTTATCTTTTGTATCTTTTGATATCTCTTGCTATGATTTAGATCCTACTAGTAGTCCTAACTTGTGATAACATCTACTAGTAGTTCATATACATTTAGTTCTAGCCTTATTTATAATTGACATCTTTGCTCATCTATATGATATGCTTGTATCTTGTCTCATACATGCTCAAGCTTGTTCCTTGAATTGCAAATCTACTATCTTGAGTTGCTTGCATAACATTGTGATGCAGGGTACTTAGATCTACATTGTATGTAGAAATTGGAGTATTTTTTGGACTTTATGCGGATTTTGCTCCAGTTTAAGTTTTTGGTGCAAGACTAGTGTTTTTTATGCAGAAACAACCTTCTGAGCAAGACTCATGCTTTGCAATGAGCTCTGATGGTTTTTGGTCAAATTCCGTCATCTTGAGGGTCAAAATTGTGATTTATTATTTTTTCTGTAGCACTTTATCTTGTATTTTGGGTTGTTCAAGTATATGCTTTAACTTGCTTTTCCTTCTTTGCTTGGACAAGCCCCTATCTATTCTCTTCTACTCTCCTTATATAACTTTGTGTTATCTCCTTTCTCTTTAACAAGTGATGTTTCTTATTTCTTCATAACCCCACTTTTTGAAATGACAAAGGGGGAGAAAGGTATGTCTTCTTTTAAAAGAGGAAGAAGGCATGTCTTACCTGAAGAAGAGAAGTATGTTCATGTAAAGGGAGTAGGTAAAGGGGAGAAGACATATATGTGTAGAACATATATGAGTAGAAGACATAGTTTCTATAAATGTTATGAAAGCTAACCATGCAGGAGAAATAGCATCAATTGAGGGGGAGTATGAGAACCCCATGCACATCAATTGAGGGGGAGCATATGAGCTCAATCCTATTGAAACCCCTAGGTTTCTCCAAAGGTATGATTTTACTTCAAAGCTTTCAATACATTTATGGAATGATTTGTTATCTTCAAAAAGGGGGAGATTGTTGACTCAAGGTCAATTAGGTCAATGTTGACTCACGTATAAATTGACTAAACTCGTGTTTTGATGATGACTAATCATTCCACATATTGGTGTCTAATGTCTCTACTTGAGTGATTTCAGATTAGGTATAGACACACTCCAATTGCCCTAACTTGCGCATATCAAATTGGAGAAAAGACAAGTCAAAGTCATACAAGTGCATGTTTTTGTAATATGATGTAAATCTATTAGAATCATGTTGTAAATCACTTGTAATGATTGTATGACTTGTAATTAAGCTTAGAAAAAATCAGGATCACTTAGATCAAATGTTTAAGAACTCAAAAGCCAATTTCCAAAATTCATATCAGGCTATTCATCGGTCAAGTTATGTGAGGTGCAAACTCGATTGATCCTGATTGGATCTTGAAAATGACTTTTGATCGATCGAGTTGTGGTTACATAGAACTCGACCGATGGAGTAGCTGACCAATTCAATTTTCATTGGTCGGTCGAGTTTCCCCAGGACAAACTCGACTGATGGTCTGAATATCGGCTTTGTCTTTTACTCTATCGGTCGAGTTACCCTTATAGAAACTCGACCGATTGCACTGTACGGAAAAGTGCAAAAAAGCGCTTCTATACGTTGTGGAGTTGCAACAAGTGAAAATATATCTGTTGCAAGCCACAAAATGGCTATTTTTCATTCTCAAGTGTTCCCAAAGGCTAAGAGGCATCCCCATCTATAAATAGGACCCCTTGGGCTTCATTCCAAGGTTGAGCATTCATTGCAAACTCTATGTGAGGTTCCTATTCTATAGTTGAGTGCTTCCTACAGCCTCCTCTCTCTCTCTAGATTAATCACTTGCTACATCCATTAGAGTGAGTAGGAAATCTATAAGAGAGCTAGTTCTACATGTATATCTTGTGAGGCTCTCACTTCCACCACCTCCCCAATCTCTCATTTCAATCATGAAGATGAAGGTTCTCTCTCTTGTCCAAGAGAGGTGAAGAAGAACAAGGGAAGGCGTCCCTTGGTGAAGATCAAGGCTGAAGACTTGGAGCTAGAGTGGGTAAGCCCTTGGTGAAGGCAGAAGACTCCTTGCTCAAGTGGGTAAGTCCTTGGTGGAAGGTTCTCCGAGTGAAGGTGAAGTCAAAGGCAGAAGATCCAAGAAGAGTGGGTAATTCCTACAAGGCTGAAGATTTGTGAAAGAGTAGGTAAGTCCTTGGTAGAAGGCAGAAGACTCCTTGCAAAGTGGGTAAGTCCTTGGTAAGGTTGAAGACTCTTTGTATTGGATAGGTAAGTCCTTTGTTTGGTCATGTATTGTAAGTCTTATGAATGAATATAAGAATGCAATGGTTAGGAAATCCTAGAGGTTGACCTCTCTAGGTAAGTGGACTAACATACTTCTAGTTTGAAGTGTGTGAACATTCTAAATAGCTTGTCTACTTGTGTTTGCTCAATCTATCTCATCCTTGCTATGCATGTTTTAGTTGCACACAAATTTCCTATTTAGCAACCTTATCTTGTGATATATATTGAACGTTTAATGAATTTTGTTTAAGTGCATTCAGATCTATTCACCCCCCCTATAGAGCATCTAATCACCCATCTAGGATCCAACAACTTACATCTTAACCCTAATCGTGGATACATATGTTCATGACCATGTAATGGACCAATAAACCCTAATGTTATGTTGAATGAGATATATGGAATCGAACCCAGACATCATACATGAAGATAAGGGTATGTGATATGTAATGATCATGTTGCCATAAACCCTATGTTGTAATCATCTAATCCTACCATACATAACCTTAAACATGGGTAAATTGTAATTAGGTCCAAAACAAGCACATATAAGCATAACTAGTTCAAGCATCATTAAAAGTAGACCAAACTAGAAACATAAGCTCATCATATATTATAAAAGCACAACATGAACTTATATTGAGTCTTTAAGCATAAAATTATGCTAAGCAAGCAAGATCAACAAAAAATCTAGGTCAAGGTCTTATAGTATCGCTCTAATACCATTTGTCATAGAATTGTTTGTTACCCTAAGTCCACACTCCTGTTGGATGCATAGACAAAGGTGAGTGGACATTGGCATTTGTCCATAGAATGGCACATACTTTCACGCAAGCAATATATATGAAAAAGGCAATAACAAAACTAAAGAGATAACAATATATTAAACATGGAGATAAGAGATATGTACCCATTTCTATATTCAAGTATACCCATTGGTGACTTATATCATAGCTTAGAGTCTTGAGTGCAGCGGATCTTCATTTAGAAACTACAAATTTGATAAACAAAATATATCAATGTGAATGCATTCAGTACGCTATGACAAATATGTAATCACAGTATAAGAGTAATGTAAAAGTTGCTTGGCTAAAAGCATGATATAAACAAGAACTAGAAACAAGGTGAGAATACTTAACGACTTTCTTTTATACCAAGTATGTTTTAGGTTTCTTTATCCATTATATCAACATTAGGTTGCATAATGGATTTCTCTATATTATGTTCAAGCTTTGTCAACATATTATAACCAAATAGGAAAGTAGTATTCATAGGAAATAATAGCTCAAACAAGTAATTATCTAGCCAGACATTCCTAGGAGCATACATACAAATAAGCCAATATCATAGTAGTGTCAAGAGATTAAGCGTACCTTGTGAGTAGAGTACAATTATGATCCATGAGTAGATTCTAGAGTAGGTCCAATCCAAAAGGGGTCTAGGATGTAAAAACAAATAATAGTGGGTCTTAGATCACTATGATTTGTTAAGATTAGCATGATATGAGTCATGCGGATGTTTTTCCTAGAAATAGGCTTCAAATAGTTTAAACATAGTTCCAAACTTCCTAACATGCATGTCATTTTTAACATAGTACAAGGATCAACATTAATCTCTAGGTCTAGGGGAACCATCAAAATTATGAGTAATACTAGACGAAGATAAAGTCTGAACTAGGAGTAAAGGAAGCATGACATTTAGATATTTATCATGGTCTATTCATTCAAGATCATAATTAGCCATACTAGATTCATTTCATGCAAGAGAGTCATATATCCAATTCATAAAAGCATTAAGAGCATACGATAGGTCAAGTTAATATGTAGAGATATATCATGATGATTCTACTAATTTGAATTCACAAATAGATTTCTAATCTTTATTGATCAATACTTGCATGAGATTGAAGATGTAGACACTAAAAGTCCATAGAAGTCATAACATGTAGCATGTGGTACAACATGAGGCCATCAATCAAGTTAAACATGATCATAATAGATCCATTAATTCAAAAAGGTACAAGAGTTTTCTGATTTAGAAGTTCAATAATTGTATGATGATAAGATAGGCTAAAACCTCATATATATGTATATATATATATATATATACATACATACATACATACATACATACATACAAGTGCATCAAATGAATACATAAAAGGGCCATTTTTAGAGAAAGGTTAGTCATGCTAGGTCAAGATGAACATTGGGGTACATGTAATAGATCCAAGTTATTTTTCCACGTTCCCCATGAGTCATTACTAATATTCCATAAATGAATGCAAAAGATCATGTTAGGCATAAAAGAAGGTGATTAACACTTAAAAGATTAGAAGGGATACGTTTTTTAGTAAAACAGTGAGTACTTATGCAAAATTAGCAGGGTATAATAGTATCATTAGAAAGATGATGATTTTCTGGTTAATATGGCATATAACATCAAGGCATTTGGTTTAGGGACAAAAAATTTATGGCATTTTGATGTTTAGACTCATTAAAAGGGGTTTTTACTCAAGTTTATACTTCAAATGGACCGAGAATAGGGAAACTAGGCCGACGGGCCCACGGTGGATAACGCCCCAGTCTCTTGCAATTTTCCCACTGCTCCCAGACACTCTCGTGAGCTATCACGAGCTCTGTAGATGCCTCGAACCACTGTCTACCATCGTCCTTTTTCCACTCCTCAGGCACGCAACAGCTCAGTTGTGAGCGCGATATGGCTCACCAGAACTCGAGCAAAGTCGAGCTATAGAGTGTGATGGGTCTGGAGAGATGGTTTCCCAATCTCTCCTCATTACTGCATGGCCAAAGGTGGTCTAATAAGGCATCGGGGAGGATCATTGGGTGGAATACCAACCTACAGTGGGTGGGTGCACCGCCAGAAGAAAGAAGGGGGAAGAGGGAACAAATTAGGTGTTAGGGTTGAGGGAAATGGAGAAAAAGAGAGGCAACAACTTAGGGAGAAGTTTTATAGGCAAAGGGAGGGGAAAAGGTGTGAGGGTGGTAGGCAAAGGGGTCGATTAGTGGTTCCAAGGCTAGGTAGGTGGCATCGGTGTCCATTGCATTGGGAGAATGTATATAGGAAGGGGAAAGCACGCTAGTTGTTGGATCAGAGGGGGAATGTAACATACTGAATTTTGGCTACTATATCTATGCTAAGCTATTTTCCCCTAAGTTTAATTTAAGTACAATAATGCCCTTCATTTAAAATTCCACTTACTTATTTTGAGTAAATTACCATGTCCTTTGACACAAAATAGCCTTCAATTGAATCCCCTTATGTCTAAATGTATCAATTATCCTCACTTGAGAAATATTTGCAATCTAGTCCTCATTTGATTATCACTTTTATTGGTTGAAGGCATTTAGTCCTGTTTCATATTTTTGTGCCAAACTACCTTGTTTAGACCCATGTTCTAAATTTGACTATTGATTTGGAATCAAAGAAAAAAATACTAATCATATCAATAGGGATTAATTGTGAGGTGATTAGATTAGCCAACTTGAAATTATATTTAGGGGTGCCACTATTTTTTTATAATTTTTTTTGATGGAATATGAACCCACGGTCAAATATGAGTGCTTTAAGATGCATTGTTTATAGGATATAGAATCTTTTCAAAAGTAATTATTAAATAGTGATCATGTTTATCATTATTAGTTACCTTGGTCATGAGTAAGACACATCGTCTTCTCATTGTAACATTGTCGTTGTCGACTGCATTATAGAAGCACAAGGTTCTCTCAACACCTCACTCGTCCACCAAGAGACTTGAAGTCAGTCCCTACCCCCCTCCTCACCTTCTTGAAACCCTAGCAACCCCCTACCTACATAAGACCTAGACAACTGGGAGCCAAAAGGGAAAGTCACACACAAGCTTCCTTCTAAAACCCTAGTATATCCTCTCTGCCTACCTACAAACATTAGGCCACAGATGTGCCTCTCCCTCCCTTCATCGGAAGGATCTATAGAAATTACAGACCATGACAGTTGAATCTTTGTAGGTGATACCTAACTAGATTACTCTATCATAGAGAGTTGATAGGATCCCTCTTTGCAAACCTATAGGCACCCCTCTCAACCTTGAAGATGTCCAAATACCATGTAGCTACCCCGACCCATCTTGTCTCTACCACCTTCTTCGACAGCACCAATGAAGCCGCAAGATCTAGTGCCCAACCACCATGGATGTTTGGCGATTCAGCACTGACAACACCATCAGATCAACACCACAATTTTGAATATCATCTCCTAAATGGGCAAGGAGTCTAATGATGTGAAAACTCCTTACAGCTGCCTTCACTTGGACTCAAATGGCCATCCAATTTCCCTCCTTGTCTATTGATCTTTGGCACCACCCAGACACCTATGACACATTTCAATGCCCATATGTAAAATAGGAGACTTATAGACATCATATCAGGGGACACATCCACCACCCCTTCCATGATGATGCTTCCTTCACCCAACACATCCGCAATTACAAAGAACGATAACCACTCCATTAGCCATTGCCTACTGCCATATTTGCATAGCATGTCCCCCCTCATCAGTGTAGAATAGGTCTTTTTTCTCAACCTCATATTTTTTTCTCCCCGCATCTGGACACCCTACCTTCAAGTAGACCCCCCACCATCAGTGGTGATGTGCAGAAAACCTAGGGGAACCAATCAACCATGAGGTTTCCCTCTCACCTCACCTACTGATCTACTACCACACAAGAAATGCCCAGTACCTCCCCTCAGCATCAATGAGGTTCAGTAAATTGCATCTTCAGTGCTCCATTGTTGAGCCATTAAATGAGAAGGCCAAGAGGGATATCTATGATAGCCACATGAAGCCAACCTAATAAGATTGTCTATAATAGTATATGCCTAGTATTATGCTCATGGAAGTCAAGAGAAACTCCATCAACTATAGGTCAGTTTTCCCCTCCCTTTTTGTTTAATTCAGATCTAAAAATATTATACTAAGTGGCAATAAGTATAAACAATGTGGTAGCTAGATGAAATAAAACCTAATCATATCATGGTAGTAGGTAAACATATCTCATTTGTGTATGGCTATAATTATGTATGTGTATATTAGAATACCAAGTCTAGTATAGGAAAAATGTGTATACAGTGGTATTAATAAATCAAATTACTAGATTGCAATGGGGTCAAGACGAATCACAAGTTTGATTTTTCAAATAGGTATCATATTGGTGCTAACATTAATTTAGATATGGAGTTTCAGTTATAAGGGTTAAAATGTGGCTCAGAAATCCTTAGTCTGAAGATCAATAAGCCAATGCGACTATTTCCATTAATCAAAGGACATATATGTATATCAATATCTAATGTTGATCACTATACATAAATATCTAAGTAGTAAATCTATGAAGATCAACCTATTCTGATTAGAATGGAAGTTAAGAGAGAAGATATAAAAGAAAAATCTATCTGATCATGGGTAACCCCAACTTGGAAATAAAATAGGTGAAAAAAAACTTATTTTAAACTATACACAAAGTTATTCGATTCTTATACTAGTATATTAATAATTCATGCTATGATTTACATAATTAGTTGGGACCTAGATAAGATTGTATAACTAGTATGCATTGAGCTTAATTGTGAATATCCCTAATAAAAGTACATTGGTAAATAAACATAATTGATCTGAAGGAATCAATGAAGTTACTATAGATAAGAGACAGAATAACATTATCTAATTATAGGTAAAATGATAAAGGAATTGAGTATGTATTATTGACTATATATATGACCTAGCTATGAATAAGGACAACGGAAGAGCCACAAAATAACAATAACCCTATATGGGAAAGAAAATCCTAATATAAAATATTAAACAAGATTCCAAGCCAAGTTATGACACCATTACAATACTTTGTAGATTTCTTGCTCTTGGATCCATTCTTGGTGATTGTGCAACCTATGGGGACTTGGATCAATTGAGTTACTAGATTTTCTATTTCAATATTGAGTTATTAATTTCCCTCTTGAATTCTGTGTACATTTTTTAGTGATGAACCCTATACTTTGGTAAGTCATTCCTACCTCTTCAAAAGTCCACCACATCAAATTTATCATTGTTGAATGTCATTGGATGTTAGGGTAGTATTTGGAGTTTTGACTCCCTATACTTTGGGCCCTTTGGGCTTTGTCCCCCTAGAGATTTGGCTCGCTTGAGGTAGGGTATGTCCAACCGCCCTGTGCACATGTTGTAATGGTTTAGTCAACCCCCAGTCGACTGGTTAACATAGTAATTAGGCTCAATGTTGTTCTTTCATAGATGATTGAACATAAGGCATTGTTTCCCTTGAAGTAAATGATATGATTGTTCTCCACCTTAATATCTAAAGTTGATCATTGCAAGTATTTTGATAATTTGACATATTTAACTATTTTGCATAGCCTTGTGGAAATTTGATCTTGAAATATAAATATTGAAATATTATTATCTTACTTTGATAAATTTAGTCCACCAAATATTTCATGCCTAGTTTTGATATTACCTTGAATCATATTTAGTACATATATTTTGCAAATAGCTTGATATAAGAATTTAGTACCAACCATGTTGACCTATATTTTTCCTTCATAGGGTCTGTGTGTGGTTTCTTTCCCTCTGGGAACTCTTGCATAAGTGGTAGATGGAAGATCTTAAAGAGACGTGCATGGGTAGTCCTCCATTGAAGACTATATAGGAATCAATTCTCATTCTTGAATTATGTAATCATATTCGTAAGCTTCTATGACTCTAATATAAAAACATGATTGTAATAATGACTCATTTATGTTTCTGATATTATTTTGTAAATATTCAACTGTTAAGTTGTAAATAAGAATTGTTGGATAAAAATGTTAGGACCAAAACATTATTAGACCCTCAACTACATATGGAATTTCAGGGAATAAATTGGTAATGAGACCCTAAAAAAACTATAAATTATGACAAAATATAGACATCACTCAATGTCTAGAGACAAACATATTAATTTAACATTAATGAAGTGTTGGTAATTATAGCTTGATTAATAAGCTTGTGATGTAACTCAGACTTTTGCTAATTATGGCACTCACAATTTGAATATTTCAGCTCTCATATTAGGATAAGATGTTAGAAGTTTTATGGACTAGTCATCATTAAGCCTCAAATTCAATAACATATTTACTTTTCCCTAATATCATTTGCACCTAAATCATTTTAGGAATTCTAAAATAGAGTAGTAAATGAATTGGTTGGTCACCCTGACTACGACATAGACTAGTAAAAGGGGAATTAGAGTTGTGTGCATTAGTGAGGATGACATTTGTGCAAATAAGAATAGTATGATAGAAAATTAGAGTCTGGAAGGAATATAGTTGTCAAGAAGGATAGGATTTTGGGAAATAAATCCCTTTGAAGGGTGGTAGTGTAGTAACATACTCAATTTTGGCTACTATATCTATATTGAGCTATTTTCCCCTAAGTTGAATTTATGTAGAATAATGCCCTTCATTTAAAATTCCACTTACTTATTTGAATTATTTATCATGACCTCTGACACAAAATAGTCTTCAATTGAATCTCCTTGTGTCTAAATGTATTAATTATCCTCACTCGAGAAACATTTGCAATCTAGTCCCTCATTTGAGAATCATTTTTATTGGTTGAAGGCAGTTAGTCCTATTTGACGTATTTGTGCCAAACTACCTTGACTAGACTTATACTATCAACTTGACTGTTGGTTTGGAATCAATGAAAAAAATACTAATCATATCAATAGGGATTAACTATGAGTTGATTATATTAGCCATCTCAAAATTATATTTAGGGGTCCCACTATTTTTTTATAATTTGTTTTGATGGAATATGAACCCATGGCCAAATATTAGTGTTTTTGGATGTTTTGCTTATAGGATATAAAATCTTTTCAAATGTAATTATCAAATAAGGATAATGACCATGTTTATTAGCATTAGTTACCTAGGTTATGAGGAATATTTGTCGCATTCTCACTGTAATGTTGTCAGTGTCGACTGCATTAGACAAGCGCAAGGTCAAGACAACTGGGAGCCACAAGGTCAAGGCACACACAAACTTCCTTCTAAAACCCTAGTATATCCTCTCCACCTACCTACAACACCATGTCACAACTGCACCTCTCCTTCCCTTCATCACAAGGATCTATAGAATTTGCAGATCATGTTAGTTGAATCTTCATAGATGATCCCTAACTAGATTACTATGTCATAGAGAGTCAAGAGGATCCCACTTTGCACACCTACAAACGCCCCTCTCAACCTTGAAGATGTCCAAATAGCATGTTGATGCCCTAACCCAGCTCGACTCTACCACATTCTTCACAGTGCCTATGAATCTGCAACATCTAGTGCCCAACCACCACAGATGGCTGGCAATCCAGCACTAACAACACCATCGGATCAACAACACAATTTTGAATATCATCTTCTACATGGGTGAGAAGTCTAATGATCTAAAAACTCCTAGCAGCTGCCTTCACCTGGACTCCAGCATCCATCCACTTTTCCTCCTCGTCCATTGATCCTTAGCGCCGCCCAGACGCCTTCAACATAGGTTGATGCAAAGATCTAAAATAGGAGACCTATAGATAGCATAGTAGGCCACACATCCACCACCCCTTTCATGATGACACTTCCTTCACCCAGTGCACCCACAATTATAGAGATCGACAGCCACTTCTTAGCCATCACCTACTTCCATATTTGCAGTGCTTGTCCCCCACCTCATCAGTGTAGAATATGTCTTCTTCGTGAGCCGCATATTTGTTCTCCCTACACCCAGATGCCCTACCTACAAGAAGCACCCCCTACCATCAGTGGTGGTTGTGTAGAGAACATGGGGGAAGCAATCAACCATGAGGTTTCCCTCTCACCTCACCTATTGATCTGCTACCACACAAGAAACACCCAACACATCCCCTCGACATCAACCAAGTTTAGTGAATTGCATCGTCAGTGCTCCATTACCGAGCCATTGAATGTGAAGGCCAAGAGGGATATCTATGACAGCCATATGGAGCCAAGCTACTCAGAATATCTATAATAGTATATTCCTACTATTATGGTCATGAAAGTCAAGAGGAACTCCATCAACTATAGGTCAGTTTTCCCCTCCCTTGTTGTTTGATTCAGATCTGAAAATATTATACTAAGAGGAAATAAGTATAAAAAACATGGTAGTTAGATGAAACAAAACCTAATCTTATCATAGTAGTAGATAAACATATCCCATTTATGTATTTCTATAATTATGTATGTGTACATTAGAATACCAAGTTTGATATAGGAGAAATATGTATACAATGGTATCAATAAATCAAATTCCTAGATTGCAATCGACTCAAGATAAATCACAAGTTTGATTTTTCTAATAGGTATCATATTGGTACTAACATTAATATAGATATGGAAATTCAGTTATAAGGGTTAAATTGTGGCTAAAAAATCCTTAGTCTGAATATCAATAAGCCAATGTGATTATTTCCATTAATCAAAGGACAGATAAGTATATCTATATCTAATGACTGATCACTATACATAAGAATCTAAGAAATAAATCTATGAAGATCAACCTATTCTGATTAAAATAGAAGTTAAGTGAGAAGATATAAAAGAAAAACCTATTTGATCATGGGTATCCCAACTTGGAAATAAAATAGGTGACAAAAACTTATGTTAAACTATACACAAAGGTATTTGATTCTTATACTAGTATATCAATAAGTCATGCTTTTATTAACATAATTAGTTGGGGACTAGATAAGATTGTATAACTAGTATGCATTGAACTTAACCCTAAATATCCCTAGTAAAGGTACATTGGTAAATAAACATAATTGATCTTAGGGAATCAATGAAGTTACTCTATATAAGAGAGAAAATGACATTATCTAATTTAGGGGGAAAATGTGAAAGGAATTAAGTATGTATTATTGATTATATATATGACCTAGCTATGAATAAGGATAATGGAAGAACCACATAATAACAATAACCCTAGATGGGAAAGAAAATCCTAATAGAAAATATTCAACAAGTTGTTGATTCCAAGCCAAGTGATGAAACCATTACAATACTTTGTAGGTTTCTCGCTGTTGGATCCATTCTTGGTGACTGTGAAACCTATGGAGACTTAGATAAATTGAGGTACTAGATCTTCTATTTCCATATTAAGTTATTAATTTCCCTCTTGAATTCCATGTACATTGTTTAGAGGTGAACCCTATACTTTTGTAAGCCATTCCTACCTCTTTGAAAGTTCACCACGTCAACTTTATTATTGTTGAATGTCATTGGATATTACGATAGCACTCAAGTTGATCTATTTGGAGTTTTGACTCCATGGATTTTAGTCCCTTTGGGCTTTGGACCCTTAAATATTTGGCTCACTTGAGGTATGGTACGTCCTGACGCCCTATGCACAGGCTGTAATGGTTTAGTCAACCCCCAGTCGACCAGCTAACATAGTAATTAGGCTCAATATTGTTCTTTCATAGATGTTTGAACATAATGCATTGTTATCCTTAAAGGATATGATATGATAGTGCTCAACTATAATATTTTAAAGTTGATCATTGCAAGTAATTTGATAATTTGACATCTTCAACTATTTTGCATAGCATTGTGGATATTTGATCTTGAAATACAAACATTGAAATATTGTTATCCTTACTTTGATAAATTTAGTCCACCAACTATTTCCTTCCTAGTTTTGATATTACCTTAAATAATACATGTACCTATATTTTACCAACAGCTCGATATAAGAATGTAGTACCAGCAATTGTTGGCCCATTTTTCTCTTGGTCCATGTCGTGGATTTATTATCCCTTTGGGATATTGCATGGATAGAAGGACTTGCTCCTCTGGAGTATTTTGTTGTGTAGTACTGAATCAATCTAGGAGCATGGCAAGGTTCCCTTTGTGTGGAATTGTGACTCCCCATCACCACTAAGCGAGATTACACAGAACCAAAAATGAAAACAACGCTAAGCGAGTGGATTACCTGAAAACATAGGTAATTAAAACTGATTTCATTAAAGCACCATAAGCCAAAAACTTATTACATATGAGTCGATAAATCATGCCACATATAGCACATAAAATGTTACATGGTGCTTACATCATTGTAGGTCATCATTCTTGTCATCAACCTATCACATAAGATACTGGTTCCACATATATACAAGCCAAAAACCTCGTATCGATTACATCTCCACAAAACCTCTCAAAAACACCCCAAGGACCTAAGTGTACAGGGACAACTCTAAGACTCTAACACCAAAAGACTAGAAACACATCCAACCTTATCAGCTACTACTCTTGTTGATGATCTTCCTCAGTTGCACAACCTCTAACTCTTCGTGCACAGTCACCCAAAAGATGTGGAAACCCACAAGGTGAGACCAAACATTCTATCAAGAGGTATAGCTTTCCACCAATGTTATTAAAGCACAGATCATCTAAATAGGTGAAACAACATATGAACAGGATCAGCAGATTCAGCTAAATGATATTCATATAATCGGTAAAGAATATTAAACAAGATTAGGTAGCCACCGCTGAATAGTAGATCAAGTTATGTTCTAAAAAGGAATATGAAGAACATGTATAACAGTTGACTTCCCTTACCATATTATAATTCAAGAAATTAAAAAAAAGGCAAGGCAAAGGCTCAACCAATGTGAGACGTATGTCACCTAAGCATATATATATATATATATATATATATATATATATATATATATACTACACGGATGTGTTATGTCTTTTATTATTTTGCCCCAAGGATTTGACTCATACCATTCAAATACAACTGACCACTTCTAAATCAAAATCAGTGCTATATAAGGTCATGGAAGAGTCAGAATCCACGACCTCTCCAACACCTCTTGGTCAACTTAAGAGAACACCGCAGAGACATGTCAGTCAATTGTAAGAGAGTGACATATAGTCAGCACAAGGATCGACTCACACTTGCTCATCCATATATATATATATATATATATATATATATATATATATATATATATATATTCACTACCCACGCGGGTAGCCTAATTTTTCGCTACCCACACATCCAAAAGTGTAACTATATGGTACACAAAAGTAACTCTAAGATCAAAAGAGTAACTGTATTGATAAAAAAGAAACAATATGACTAAAAAAGTAACTTCACAGAAAATATACAGTTAGTAAATATATGGACGTATTTTTTTATTTTGGTGGGGAAAATGATATTATTTTTGGATGAAATTTTTTAGGGAGCTAAATAAAATGCTCCTCTACAATTGCAAAAAAAAAAATTAAAAATAAGTGACAGGAAGGGTGTGCGGGTAGCTACCCACGCGGGTATTAAAGATGAGCCCTATATATATATATATATATATATATATATATATATATATATATATATATATATATATATATATATATATATATATATATATATATATATATAACACATACATACATATATATACGTACATATATATACATATATATACATATATATGTATATATCTATATGTATATATATATGTATATATATGTATGTATGTGTATATATATATATATATATATATATATATATATATATATACATATATATACATATATATACATACATATATATACATACATATATATATATGTATATATATGTATGTATGTATGTGTATATATATATATATATATATATATATATATATATATGTATATATACATACATATATATATATACATACATATATATACATATATATACATATATATATACATACATATATATACATACATATATATATATACATACACATATATATATACATATATATGTATATATCTATATATGTATATATATCTATATGGGATTAAGAGAGAAAGATTTCTCTCCCCCTCTCCCATAACCCGTGGCGGAGGCCGGACGCCCGGGAGGGTGATAAATCAAGAGATGCTTCTCCGTGTGGTTTTGAACTCGGGTCCCTTCATTGGGGACCAGCGGAATTTGCCAACTGGGCTATTCCCTTGCCGGCTATATATATATATATATATCTATATGTATATATGCATGTATGTATGTATGTATATATATATATAGAGAGAGAGAGAGAGAGTCAGGCTAGAATACACTCGAGTGTATGGATCGCATGAATACACTCAAGTGTGTTTGCATATCAAGACTATTTTTTGCAAAATGTAAATCATTGATCTTCACCGTCATACTATAACTAGGCTACATACAAATTTTGAACCCATTTGGATGAGTGTAAGTCACTCATCCAAGGGAAACAAAATCAACGCGTGAAACTAATTTGAAATGCATACTTTTTGCGGTCTTCATAACATGAGCTATACATATCCAAATGTGCTCAAATTTTGCGTATGAGTTGTTCACGAGATGTTTAAGAAGATCAATGGATTAGATTTTCAAAAAAAATATTACATCATGGAAAACTACTTGAGTGTATTCCGCTCTGGATACACTCGAGTGTATTCTAGCCTAACTCTCTCTCTCTCTCTCTCTCTCTCTCTATATATATATATATATATATATATATATGTATATATCTATATATGTATATATATATATATATGTGTGTATATATATATATATCTGTATATATATATGTATATATATGTATGTATATATACATGTATATATATATATATATGTATATATATACATATCCATATATATATATATACATATATATAGTGTGTGTGTGACAAGGATATAAAACGTACAAGGTGTGATATTGTCACACAACCACCACATGGTACTCAACATTTTGTCATCCACTAGGAAATCATCAATGTCACATATCACCATGGGATCTTAATCCCTTAATCACATCACTTGAGTATATCACCTCTTAGTAGGCAGCAAGCCATCACCAAGTCGTAGGACCCATCACATTAAGCCTTGCATATTACACCTCATCGATGTGTATAAGCACCACCCTGTATCACATAATCACCACCACAACATACACAAGCCATGGCATACATATCACCTACAAGGTTAGGGCTTATAAACAAGAGAGAGAAAACATTCTACATGATGAACATCTCATGAGAGAGAAAACAAACACATAATTTAGCATTAGGGTTAGGGTTCCATGCTTTAGATGATTAGGGTTTGGAGGTACATACAAGTACTAAACCCTAGATATAGCATCTTCCACATTCTTGGAACATCTTAGGGTTGAGGAACATGATTGGGGGTGATTATACATCATCACAATAGTACTCTACATAGGTTATGCATTTCTCGTGGAAGTATATCAACTTTGTGATCAAGCATGTCTGTCAACCACCCATCATACATATGCCATGACCACTCATGCAACCAGGTCGCGGACACCCCAAGAAGAAGGGTTGTTGTGACCACCATCTCTATGCATGTCACGATCGTGACAAGGATAGGGGTCATCTTCAACACACAAGCAAGTATTCACCTAAAATAGAAGAAAGTTCTTACCAAGACAAGGCAGAAGAGAACTACACATAACTAGGGCATCCCAACCAAAACAACTCGTGGGTCACAACCAATCAAGATGTAGTGACCTCAGAACCCAAAGAGAAGACACATCTTGACCCCAAAGCCAAAATGTTACATTACGATTGTGACAAAAACTAGGGAAAATGTGATGTTACGACCACAACCAAAACCAGAGAAAATGCGGTGTTATGACTGTGACCAAAACCTCAAGCCAAAGAGATGTCGCGACTCAAGACGAAATAGGGCATGGAGACCACTAAGGGTCAAGCCACCACCAAGACCAAGAATCACAATCAAACCAATGTCAAAATAGAGATAAATATGTGAATAAAATAGGTAATCCAACAAGGGAAACTCATCATCACCATAGAGGAAAAACCTCATGCAAAGCGGTCATCAACCCCTAAAACAAGCTTCATGAAACCACCATGAAAAGGAACCCCAACTGGAGAGAGAAACCAAGATCATCACCACCAAAACCAAACTAAGGCTTCATAGAACCCTGAAACATCTGATCATCTTACTTGCAACTCAAGTAAAGGTCAAGAAAGGAAAGATACCCACCATGCACCAGAAACACCAACAAATCGGGTACAAAGGAAAAATAGGGTTTCGGATTACATCTGGACAAAGCATGATCTCAACATCATCCAAGTTCTAAGGTCTATCACCATCCATTAGCATGTTAAGGAAACACTTAGAGAGAGAAAATAGTAACATGCAAGCATAAATAGTGCAATAATATAGGAGGTTAAGAGTTATATAACTCACCTTAAGGTAGATCACTTCAAGGAAGGCAAGCTCCAAGTACATGATCACCGAGGAAGGTCAAGGTCCACCAAAAACTACACTTTCAGCCACAAGATCACCTCAAGAAAGAGGAAACACCAAGGTCAAAGGATAGCTCAACAAAGAGGGCAAGGAGTTCAAGGTTGAATCAAAAGAAAGAAGGGGGGGAAGAGAGAAGAAACTCCCTCTCACTTGGGTGTTGCCTTGTCAAAACATGGCATATTACCCTTGTGATGAGGAGCTTACTCTCAAGAACGACCACCATGTCAAAAAATGGTCTAGGTCTGAGAAAAAGGAAGGAGATGGGGTAGAAGATCCAAAGGAAACATTAACAAGGAAGATAAACACTCACTAAGGTTGAAGATGACCAAGGATCACCGCAAACGCCACATGCAAGGGTTGAACCACCTCCAAAGCACCAAGAACATATCCTTCTTGGTCCACCAAGATCCAAGATTGTCCAAGCAAGGAATGAGAAATAGGATGTCTAGAAAGGATCACTTGCATGGAGAAAAGAGAGTTTATATAGCAAAGTAAGAGAGAGGTAGGGTAAGGGATGAGGTGTTAACAAAAAAGGCCCCAAAGGGACACTTGTCCACCCAAGAAACTAACATGCATCCACATAAATCCCACATGTAGGAGGTAGTGGTACACTCTAGGTTGTATCTAGACCACCTAGGCCACCCAACCCTCATGTCATGACCACAACAAACCAAGGGAACCACCCATGGTCATGACACACCACCTAGGACCACTAGTTCGCAACACAAGGTCACCACAAACCCTAGATCGAGACACTCTACATAAGAGAACCCATCTCAAACCAAGACACACAAGATCATATTGGTCATGGAAACCACACCTAGGGTAGGTGTCTTGAATATGACACCCTCCACCCAGGCCCTAGGTCGCGACCTAGGTTGAAACAACCAACAAGGGTCACATGGTCAAGGTACACCAAACCCTAGAAACCCTAATCACCACTAAGGGTGATACCACTCAACTAAGGGTCCACAAAGGCACCCTAAAGAACCACAACCTCCCTCATGAAGAAAAGAGAGAGAAGGAACACTCTAGAGGTGGCATATTACAAGAATACCCCCTTCTATAGGGTAATATACAATTTGCACCAAAACTAGCACAGAAAGCACAAACAACACCCAAACAAGCTCAAACTAGAGACTTAAGCTCTCCAGATGCTCTAATATACTATAAAAGTATTATATAAAGATTATAAGCACAACATAAATCCAAAACAAATAGGGATAACCCAAAACACGGGTCGGGGGTCTTACAGACATAGTACTTCTATCTTTCTTAGCATGTTTATGTAGTCCCGTGTGTGGACAATATTGTTTCTATTCCTTTATCATTTGTATGTTGAGGAAACAAACACTATGTTTCATATTTTTGATGTTATTGAGAACTTGCATTATCATATTATTTTGCACGTGGTTTGGAAGCTATGTTTTCACAGGGAATCCAAGGTTGATGGATCATAGGGTCCTGATCCCTCATCCAAGCATATGAGCCTCATGACTGGTCCAAATAAAGAAGTGTGGATTGTTCCTAAATTAAAAGGGTAATAAATGGGTGCAACTAGGCCACGCACCCTACATGAGACCCAAAAGGTCGGCCCATGATAAAAAAAATCATCTCAAAATTAGGTTTTCAAGATATATGTATGAAATGGGTGTATCTCCCTCATCCGACATTAGAATTGAGTAAAATTTGGTGTGTTGGAAATGCAAAAAATAGATATAAAACATGAGTGCAAGAATAGGGTATGAAAGTGTAAAAGATTTCAAAGGAAAAGTGATTATGTATTGCTTGAATGTAAACTTTATTTTCAGCAACTTAAGCATCACCAAGGTGGTGCATGCATACTAGATGGGCCAATTATGCATCAGAGTCCATATAAGCATGAAATTGATGGTGAGAATAAGATTGAGGTAAATATTAGAAATCATATTCAAAAAGCAAAGTTCCAGGTCATCACATTCTCCCCACCTTAAAAGAAATGGTGTCCCCAAAAGTAAACCAAACCACTAATCAAGATTGGGATCTCATATTCCATGTCATAATCAAGCTGGTATTCCTTCAATATCAAGATGGTTCAAAATTGGTCAATTAAGCATCATGGTCCATGTAAAGTCCCATTAGTCATCAAATTTAGAAGATTATTACATGATTCACAATTTTGGAAGATTATCCTATATATCACAAATTTGGAGAGATCACATTTTAGGTCATATGAATAGAGCTATTTGAATTGAGAGTAAAGCATGACTTTCATTTCTAATGTTTAGTGTTCTAGATTCTACATTAGCCTAGATGGGGCTACACATCCATGATCAAGATTCGTATTTTAACCATTTGAGGCAAACATCATATTTCAACATTGTAATTTCGTTCTCAAAATTGATGGAAGGTCCCACTCAAGTCTACACGGAGCTCACCCTTAAGTCATAAATCAAGAAAACCATAATAATAATAATTTCAAAATTTTGAGATTTGGGAGCATGAAAGTCATGAGTCATATATCAAGGGTGATCTCAAGATCCAAATAGAGTGATTATAGGAGTTAAATAAACATCAAGATCATTAATCATGAGTCAAGATTTCATAAATCAATGTCAAGAGTCAAGTTTGGACATCAAATTCATAGGTTCAAACATTTTGAAGCTAGAGTTTAGGTTCCTATTTAGAACTTAGAGTAACTTAGGGATCTACCCCTCATAAGGTTTTTATCGAGATTCCCTACACATTCTTATTGAGGTTTCTCTATGATATTGGAATATATTAATTTCTATGTAATTCTTTAATCTAGATATCCTCCATATCTTAGGGTGCACATCATTACTTTATGTCCCAAAATTAAGCTCATGAAGACCTTCCCTCCTAGGCTTGGTCTTCTTGGTGACCTTCCCTCATGGTCTTGGTCTTCATAGTGACCTTCCCTCATGGCCTTGGTCATCATCATGACCTTCCCTCCTGGGCTTGGTTTTCATGGTGGCAATCCTTCCTAGGATTGGCCTCTTGGTGACCTTCCCTCCTGGGCTTTGTCAAATATTGTTAGTCACTTCTTTAGTGACTTTTTATTTTTTCCTTCAGAGATAGAATAATTGGGTTCAGTGAATTATACTCAATGTATGTTCTTTCATGATGTGTATACTTAATCCTCCAAATTTTAGGTGACATTCAAGGTTACTTCAATTCTTAAGTCGGTTGGTTAAATCACCCTTCTAGGGGTGATCATTCATCCATATACATCAATTGAGAAACAATCGAGGGACATTTTGTGGTATCAACATTAAATTTTATTATCATGGTATTTAAGGTTGACTAATGATCTTGACCTTGGTTGTTCTAGGAAGTCAACCACAAAAAATAGTCAACATCATCATATTTCAAATCATCATTAAATCAAGATTTAAAGATCCAATATCAATATCATCATAGACTTAACCTATTAGGGTCATAGGTCAAGATTTCAAAATCATGTGGGATTGGTTACCTTCTGTAACTCTAAATAATCAACATGATGAGAATTGAGGGGCAGTCATAATATGGATGTGACCTAGATTAGGGGAGTCATAAGTCAATTACCACTCGAATCTAGCACATTAGTAAACATTGATCATGAGTCGTCAAGCATAACCAAATAGGGTGAGTAACAATTATCAAATGGCACTTCATAGGGTCATGATATCAAAGATCAAGATCACAACAGGGCAACCATACTTCAAGATTTTGCAAGATCAAGGTCATAATTTCATTCCCTTCCCTTCAAAATCAAGGTTAAGGTTACAATTCAGAAATTGAGAAGTCGAATTGAGAAGTCAAGAGTTTGAACTTAATTGGACGATATTGAGATATATTTCCATCATATTATTCAAATTGAATATACAAAGAGTAATAATAGTCAATAGGGTATTTTCCTCCTGTAACAAGTCTTCACATCATGATCTAGGGATTCAAAGATAGGGTCATTTTGTGGCATGATCATTGTACATATCAAATAGGGGAAAAGTTTACTTGACTATGTTTGAGGTTTGATCAACAATAGAGCAACGTGGGTTTAATAAATAGGGACCTCATAAACATGATTCACATCTTATTTCACCATATCAATAATTTACCTCAAACCTAGGAAGCACTTATTTTAGATCTTGTAACATTGAGTTTTCATAAACTATGCACATGAGTTCATCACTTTCAAGACAATTTCATACATCAAATAGGTATTTCAGTTTAAGTCCGATCATGGTATTATCATCTTATGATTTCAAATGAGTTTTTATTTTCCCATGCATAAGCTACGCATAATTAGGATTCCATGCGATTAATACTCAAGAAGGAAGAATCACATGAGGAGATGAGAAGACTAACTAATCATAATATATTTGGGTGGCTTAGGTGGTCCTTAAGAAGATATGAGATGCTAGAACACTATCAAAATTTAAGGGAAGGATTGCAATCCCTTCCTGGATTCTTAAGATGGGTTATGCCTTAAACATATATAGAGACTTATGTGTATTGCTTTGATATCATTTGTCACGGAACTATTTGTTACCCTAATCCACACTCATAATGGCTACATAGCCAAAGGCGAGTGGACTTGGGCATCCTTCCGTGGAATGGCACATAATTTTACACAAGCAATATATATGAAAAAGGCAATAACAAAAGTAAATAGATAATAAGATATTAAACATGGAGATGAGATATATTTACCTATTTATATATTCAAGTATATTTATTGGTGATCCATTTTAGAGATTATAGTCTTCAGTACAGTGGATCTTCATTTGGAAACTACAAATTTGATAAACAAAATATATCAATGTGAATGAATTGAGTAAGCTATGAAAAATATGTAACCATGGTTTAAGAGTAATATAAAAGTTTCTTAGCTAGAAACATGATAATGAAAAAGAACTAGAAACAAAGTGAGAATACTTAATGACTTTCTTTTATATCAAGTATGTTTTAGGTTTCTTTATCCATCATATCAACATTAGGTTGCATAATGGATTTATCTATATTATGTTCAAGCTTTGTCAATATATTATAACCAAACATGAAAGTAGTATTCATAGGAAATAGTATCTCGAACAGGTAATTATTTATCCAAGCATTCATATGGGCGTACATACAAGAAAGAGAATATCATAGTAGGGTCAAGAGATTAAGTGTACCTTTGCAAGTAGAGTACAATTATGATCCACGAGTAGATTCTAGAGTAGGTTCAATCCAAAGGGGGACTAAGGTGTAAAAACAAACAATAGTGGGTCATAGATCACAATGATTTGATAATATTAGCATCATATGAGTCATGTCGATGTTTTTCCTAGAACTAGGTTTCAAATATTTCAAATGTAGTTCCAAACTTCCTAACATGCATGTCATTATTCAACATAGTCCAAAGATCAACAGTAAGCTCTAGGTCTACGAGAACCATCCACATTATGAGTAATAATATATGAAGATAAAGTCTAATTTAGGAGTAAGGGAAGCATAACATTTAGAAAATTATCATGGTCTATTCATGAAAAATCATAATTAGCCATATACAATTCGTTTCATGCAAGAGAGTCATATATCCATATCATAGAAGAATTAAGAGCATATGATAGGTCAAGTTAAGATGTAGAGCTATTCATGATGATTCTAATGATTTGAAGTCATAAATATATTTCTAATCTTTATTGATCAATACTTGCATAAGATTGAAGATGTAGTTACTAACGTCCATAAAAGTCATAGCATGTAGCTTGTGGTAAAATATGAGGCCATCAATCAAGTTAAACATGATCAAATTAGATTTGTTGGTTAAAAAAGGTACAAGACTTTATTGATTTAGAAGTTCAATCATTGTATGATGATAAGGTAGGCCAAAACCTCATATATATATATATATATATATATATATATATATATATATATATATATATATATATATATATACAAGTGCATCAAATGAATACATAAAAGGGCCATTTTTAGAGCAAAGTTAGCCATGCTAGGTCAAGATGAACATTAGGGTACATTTAATAGATCCAAGTCATTTTTCCATGTTCCCGAGGATTCAAAGTTATTGATCTTCCATAAATGAATGCAAAAGATCATGTTAGGCATAAAAGAAGATGATTAACACTTAAAAGATCATAAGGGATATGTTTTTCAATAAAAAAATGAGTACTTGTGCAAAACTAGCAGGGCATAATAGAATCATTAGAAAGATGATGATTTTCTGGTCATAATGGTATATAAAATCAAGGCATTTGGTCTAGGGACAAGAAAGTTAAGGTGTTTTGATGTTTAGACTTAAGGGTTTTTACTTGAGTTTATACCCCAAATGGGTCGAGAATAGGGAAAGTAAGTCATCGGCCTCATGGTGGATAATTCCCCATCCACTTACAATTTCACCCACCACTCATGGACTCTCTCACGAGATATCATGAGTACTCCATAGATGCCTCAAATAGTTGTCCACTGCCGTCCTTTTTCTACTCCTTAGGCATGCAGCAGCGAGGCGGCGAGTGTGGGATGGTTCATCAGAGCCTGAGCAAAATCAAGCCACATAGTGTGACAGGTCTAGAGAGGTGTCTTCTTGATCTCTCCTCATCACCCTGGGGCCAAAGGTGGTCTAAGAAGGCACTGGGGAGGTGATGCATGGGTTTTTATTCATTTTTCATAGGCATATTTTCTTTGATTTTATGTGATGTTTTGTCATTTATCTGAATAATAATGCATGAAATGCTATTAATGGCATGTGCTATCTATATGCATCAAGTTATATGAATTTTACTATTTAATATGGTTTAATAATTATCTTGAATATTTATCCACTTTCTTGTGCACTTTTAGGTATAATTGAACTTTACAGAGTCAATACTACCGACACTAAAAGTCAGTGGTACCGACTTCACATCAGTACTTTCCTAGAAAAGACTCACACAGAATCGATATTACTGACACTCAAAGTCGGTAGTACTGAAACAACGTCAGTAAATCACAAGAATGAATCGTGAAAAGTTGGTACGACCAAGTTCACAAACTCGTTACTATCGAGATGACGTCAGTAAGGCAGTGCTTGGGTGACCTAAAGACTCAATGCTATCAAGACAAGTTGATAGTACTGACATTGTTATGATTCATGGATACCCTAGGATCTTGGTACTACCGACTGCCAAGTAGGTACTACCGAGTCTGCCTGATTTGGCAAATCTAAAGATGGCAATCTAATCCAACAGTTGATGTTATTTCATGTCGTAAGTGACTCCTATGACCTAAGGTGAGTTTGACTAGACAAAGGAGAGCAGTCATATTCCATTGCATGACACCGGAGAGAGAGAGAGAGGATAAAGGAACCTAAGGCTTCATCTGGGACGATATGAGCACCTCTAGAAGGCAAATCGGCATTCAAAAGACAGTCAATTGCACGCATGGCGTAGGGGATCATCTGGATTAGTTCTTCACCAGGTGTTACTTTTTTCTCTAATGTTTCCCACATTGTTCTCTTTCTCCACCATGTATTCGTCAATGAAAACCATGTGGGGCTAAACCGCTTGATTCCTTAGGATGTGGGAGTAGCCCAGATATGCATTGTAACTGCTTTCCATGCATTAATATCATCTTTATCCCTATTTTCTGGATATAAATCTATGAAGTTGCATTGTTCTATTTATGCCTGATCAACATAGATAGATTATTAGACTCTTAATCATTTTGGGAGAGAGGTTAAAGGTTGGAAAGCATAGATTTACCTGTTTATTTCACCCCTTAGGAAAGGCGGAGAATAAAGGGAAGAGAAACCCAGAGTTTAATCATAAAGCACCTAACTAATCAACCAAATGCTATGGAAATGGGGTTGTTATTAGAATAGGTAGTAAACTACACTACGGGAGTGAGTAGTTCTGACTACAGGCCCTTTATCCAGGGATAGGGGTAATAGATATTGGTGTGTGGAATAAATTGCAATGTCATCTGTGGTGAAACCATAATCCTATGGAATTCCTTAAATTTGAGTAATTTAATGTTAAGTTTGTTTCGTTCTATTTTTGTTTCTGTTCTATCAAACCAATTTAATTTCACTGGCCTAGCTGATTTGACCATTTTTAGTAGTAGTCTTCTAACGAATGTTTCCATGTGTTTGACTCGGGCCTAAAAATTGTTGGTATGTATGCTCATAGAGCAAGTCATGTGATGATTGTAATGGGATACTTTGTAAATGATTTGAATAATAATAAAGGAAATTTCCGATCTATATGTTTTAACTATTTCTGAGATGACAGTGTAACATGATAGATGTCTAAAGAATTGTTTACTCGATGACGTAAGCTTTTAGGTTCAAGACCTAAACGATGAGATCATACGAATATTAAGAGTATACATTCTTGTTCAGTCCCTAGTCGGTTGTTATTGTGGAAATAACCATAGATATCAATAACACTAAAGACTAGATTGTGTGTTGGTTAATGACAGAATCTCATTAGTCATAATATAGTGATATCAAACCAAGCACATATGTACTTGTTAGAGAACAAGTGTACCGGACAGACCCACCGTGAGAGTGACACATGGAACCATGATTTGGTAGTCACAGTCAGCTCTCACAATGACGGTGGTGAATGTGATTCTTTGACCTGAAATCACTACACTCAACACATGTCGTTGGGTATACTTTGACATCATCAAACGCAGACCTGTAACATGGGTTGTTATAAAGGTGATGATTGGGTGGCTTTGAGACATGGGGCTTTTGAGCGGTGAGTGATAGATATGGGATTTGTCCCTCCTAAGGGAGTTTGATGTCCATGGCCACTTGATGAGTAGGATTGAGAAAGGCATGTGCATGCATGTATGAATCAGTATGTGATATTGATGTCACGCACATCTCACCCAGTCTGCTCTGAGATCAAGTAAATGGATGAACGTTGAAAGGATGACTGTGCCATGCCTTGAGTTCATTCAAGACATTAGTAACAAAGGAATTATACATTCACTGTAACACCATTCACAGATTGTAGGATTGAAAGTTGTTTTCCAACTTTCTATTTCACTTGGGTAGCACTGATGTGCGACTAGGCACCGCTCTTTGCTTGTGAAGTCATAAGTGTTATGGACTTTCACTGCCAAATTTGAAATGGACCTGTAGGGTCACACACATAGGATTTAACCTGGAAGAGGAGTTTATCCACAAATGTTGTTTATATTGATTACTAAAGGAGTTTAGTAGTTCAATTAAACACTCAGTTGATTGATAGCTCGAATCATAGTGTTCAAGGTGTTGGACCAATTGATTAGAATATCATATTGATTGAAACTGCAATTGACTGATTTTGCATAGTCTGCACTCCCAACCGATCGGCCCATGTGATGAACCGATCGGCTCAGGTTGGTGAATCGATCGGCTCAACTGGTGATATGATCGGCTCATGTGTCATGAAACGATCGGCTCAATTGTTGAACCGGTCAATTTGTATGACCAACCGAGATCGTTTGGAAAGTCAAGAGACTATTTTGCAAATACAATTTGCTTCACTTGTACAAATTCGATTTGAACAAGGATTAATATTTGATTAATCAGAAACAAATATAAAAGTCAATTTGAGTTGGACCAGGACCATGAACCGATCGGCTCAGAAGTGAACCGACCGGCTCATAAGTGAACCGATCGGCTCAAGTGTCCCAAACGATTGGTTCAGGTGTGAATCGATCGGTTGAGGTCACCACACGACTGTTTCAGGGTTGAAACGAGCGGTTCAGCTGGCGCAGATTGGTTGTTTTGTGGAAAATCTTGAACCCTTCTACTCCTGCTTGAATCCTGCATTTCCTGGGGTAGAGAACCCTATCCCATGACCCTCCTATATATAGGGGTATTGGGGGCTTCTCAAAGTACAACTAAGAACACTAGTTGTTCTTTGAAGTTGTCGTTCTCTCTGGTTTTGGTAACCGAGAGAGCCCGAGCAAGTGCTACCTAATAAGGGAGGCACAGTAAGGGAAAGACAACTGTAGAAAAGCAACTGGTGGCAGGAGAGTGTCTCGGTGACTAGTACGCTGACAGGAGGGTACGACTCCTTCCGATTCCTTGTGGGACAAGGAGATCGGAGTTTCAGGCAGTCCATGTAGACGACTGTAGAGGCGAGAGACTTCTGCCGCTCAGAGGACAGCTGTCAATCCCGACAATCCTGGTGATACCAGGAGCTACACAGACACCGTCCAAGACCGGAGGTGAAGACCACGCAAGCCACGAGGTAACGTCACTGAGCAAGCCTCGGGATAAGGTATGCCTCTACAAACCATCCTTCCTGTTGTATAGACATTGATGCGATTCCTTTATTCTGGGTTTGGGAGAAGAAAATTTTTGTTTCCGCTGCCTTCTTTGTCTCCCCTAAAACCCAACAGTGGTATCAGAGCCACATCAACTGCTCTATACTTTAGGATTATTGATGTGATCGATTTTGGTTTGTTGCCTTTATTTATTGCATACGATGCGAATAAAATTGGATTTATGCATGTCCAATCCTAAATCCACAAATCCCAATGTACATATATGATATGTAATATAAATGCACTCGATACGCGTCGCCCTTAAATGAGTTTTGTGGTGGATGTATAGCGTGGTTATGGCCAATAAACCCTATGTATGTGTGCTTGGTTGTATGTTGTTTCTTACATCTCGGTCTGCGCACCGATTCCCTATCTCCTATTCCTGATGTAACTCGAGATAACTCTAGATTTCTTTCCTACCTTTGCTCCCCCGAATGTAACTCGGGGTTTCCTTTTTCAAATGTAAAATAGGATAGATCTTTTATTTCCTGTTATTTCAAAGAACGACAGACATTTTGATGACCGGTTTGAGGAGCGAGATGAGCGGGTGGCGACCTGAGGAGATGCACGACGACCAGTGAACCGATCGGCTAGAGGTGCTAGTTGATCGGCTGGTGGCACGCATCCGACCAGTCTGATGGTGTGATGATCAATCATGGAGATGAGTTGATCAAACCTAGAAAGGCAAAGCACAGAGTTCATCTTATACATGTTGCATGTGATGTGAACCTAGATGACCGTGATTCCTCTTGGCTCGAGGAATCACATTAGGATGGCCATAATCATTGCTTTTATCATTTCGCATGTTTTCTGTGGGATATAGCATGTATATGATACTTATTATATTGTGGTGATTAGATATGTATATGTACCTATAAAAACCAAATCCCTCATTAAATATTAAAGTTTTAGATCCCTTACAAATGCGACACACATGAAAAGCTTGATCGGCCAAGTGTGGGCATGCCCTAGCGTGGTACACCGTCTATCTCGTGGAAGCGTGAAGGATGGATATGTGGGTCTTCCCTAGCAGGGTGCATATTCATCATGTTGGCTTTGGTTCAGACTTAACAAGGTGACCTAGATAGGATCTAGCACCTTAAGGCATGGAGGTGATCATGGTAAGGAGTTGTGCATGACATCTTTTAAGAGTTGCATATGATGCAATTGGCAAAAGTTGCCTACCTGGAAGATATGAGTTGTGGGTGACAGCCCTAGCTGGTCCATGACTCAGAGGATTTTAGGATCTTGACCCACTAGGAGATTGTACGCTGCAATCTTCCAAATTGATGGTGAGGGATGTCAATTTGAATCAAAATAGTGGGAGTGGTAATTAATTAAAGGTCTAATTAACTATTGTCAAATTTTATTCAAATCAAATCAAATCAAAAGGAGTTTTGACAAATGCAATTTTCTCTTGTAGAATGGCAAAGTAATCATCTTTTAAAATTGGCAAATTAATTGAGAATAAATTCCATAACTGGTTAGGGATTGTGAGAAATGTTCTGCACAATCCAGATATACTGGTAGCCTTTGAATCCACTCAATGTGTGCTTAATAAGAAGGATAGTTCATTGATGGAGATCAATGGAACAAAGTCTAAGGACAAAGGTGAGGGAGAGAAGGGTTCTCTCGCCAAACCAATGTCAAAATCTTCTGCGCTCAAAACATAGAGAGGATGGAAGGAACGATGGAAGAAGAAGCGAGAGATAGAGATCTCTACTTCTGGTGTATACGTAATAGAGATTAACTTTACTACTTCTTTTCTAGGGCACTTTCTCGCTCTAGGGTGCCCTCTCTGACTTCTCTCTTACCCTCGCCTAGTGGCAGCCGCTGGGGGGAGGGCATGCCGTCTATGCATGTCCCTCCCCCTGGCATCCATCGACTGGGGTGGTGTCTGTGTGAAGGCTGCAACGGTCCTCTGTAGCTTGGATGCTTTCGAAATCATTGGCGTCTCTTCGGCGGTTCTGGGTTGGTTGGGCGATGGTAGGCGTTGTGAGCGTGATCAGATCTGGGCTAAGTCTCGGCGACCTCGACTTTGTCGACGCCTCTCCATTCAAGTGTGATGGAAGGTGAGAAGCCGACCTGTCCCAGATCTGCGGGCTTACGTGCTTCTCCATCAAGATGAGGATGGTAGGGCGTCTTACCCTTACCTCTCTAGCAATCCCTCATCCCTTCCCCGGACAAACCTGGTTTGCTCAGGTTGATGACCTACCACGATTTCGACTGGGTCCCACTTCGACGTTCTCGGCGTTGCTGGGTTCCTCGTTTGGTGACGTGCTTCTTGGCGGTGTGGTCTCCGTCACGGACCTGCTGGTGGTGTCGGATGATGGCCCGCACCCTCGCTCCTTCCGTTCATGAGTGATGGAAGGAGAAGGCACACCCTTCTGGTTCTGTAACTGGTTGCAGCTCTATCATCACAGTTGGGTCAGGTTCTCTAACTTTCTTGGCAGGACCCCCCAACGTTGCAGCGGCGGCGACGCCCTCCTGATTCTTGGCAACTCCGGTCATACGGGTATGGCTCCAGGCCACGGTCGTGACCCCTATTTCCTCCCATGGAGGTTTTGGGTGTTCGATTCATGTATCTTGGAAGGGCTGCTCCCTGAATTGGTCTATGTTTCCGACATGACCTTGCGCCTCTCATCTTGATGCTTAGTCAAGCTGTTGCTGCTTTTCCACGATTTCTATGATTGTGGCTGTGTCATGGTTCTGATCTGGGCTTTGTCCCAAATCCTGGTTGGTTTCCATCAGGCGTTCGACGATAGTCCCCTGGCCTCCAGCATTTGCGATGGACACTTACAAGGTGTTTGATGAAAGCCTCAGGTCGTTGCAAAGGTTGCTGTGCAAATAGCAGCTCCTGGTTCTAGTGAGATTCTTATTCATGCTCAATGTGGTTATCAGAAGCAAGGCCTCTAGATGTATGCAGGTGATGATAGTCGGACATGTCCTCTCTTTGTGGGTGAACTAAACGCTAGAGGCTCCATGGATGCTTGTCTCCAGCTACATGAATCTTTGGGTGTTTGTTGACGATACCCCTATTAAGCTCGAACTACTATTTTTCTTGGACCTTTTGAATGAAGTAATGACCAGGTGTAGATGGCCACTACTTCAGGGAGAAAGACTTTGAGTGACAGTCATGTCTTTCTCATTTTGCTATCTTATGTGTTCCCGCTGAGTTTGTGCTTGGGGTTGAGACAGACGATGGCTTGCCTTTTGATCTGGCATATGAGATGGTGTTCATTTAGGAATCTTTATGGGTGCTATGTCTTGGTCCTGTATGCTCTCCCTTTCCCTGCTAGATCTTAAGGGTTTGTTCTGTATCATGCCCCTTCTCTTAGTCTTTCTTAGTTTGGAGTCTTCTGTTGTTGGATCCCTTTTATGTTTCCCTACGTGGAGACTTGGGATCTTTTTTGTTTCCCCAAGGGGCACTTTTGTACCCAAAGTTTTGGTTTTATTAGTAACAGGATTTTCGAGCGACCAAAAAAAACTTTACTACTTCTTTGTCATGGGTACTTGATACCGGATGTGGATCTCACATTTGTTCAAATGTGAAGGATCTTAAGAGAAGTAGGCCTTTGGGGAAAGGCGAGGTTGAACTACGTGTTGCCAATGGGGCAAGAGTTGCCACCAGTGTCATAGGAACCTATGAGTTAACTCTACCTAGTGGGCTAATAATAGAGTTGAAGAAATGCTATTATGTACCTATCATAAATAGGAATATCATTTCCGTCTCTTGTTTGGACAAGGATGGTTTTGA
This sequence comes from Alisma plantago-aquatica, assembly GCA_963693085.1. Taxonomy (NCBI): domain Eukaryota; kingdom Viridiplantae; phylum Streptophyta; class Magnoliopsida; order Alismatales; family Alismataceae; genus Alisma; species Alisma plantago-aquatica. Next base: position 555,793,148 of record OY856409.1, read on the forward strand.
ATTTCTTATTAAGAATGGAAAGTGTTCCATTTCAAAATATGGGATCTTTTATGGTAGTGCCCCAATGTCTTATGGTCTATACTTGATAGATCTAGAGACAAGTGTATACAATGTAAACACTAAAAGGCAAAAACTCAACAACTCAAACAAAACATATCTTTGGCATTGTCGTCTAGGGCACATAAATGAGAAGCGCATTTCTAGACTCCATAAAGATGGTTATCTAGACTCTTTTGATTATGAATCAATAGAGACATGTGAATCTTGTTTGATGGGAAAGATGACCAAGAATCCCTTTTTAGGTAAAGGTGAGAGAGCTAGTGATCTATTAGGACTCATGCAAACTGATGTATGTGGGCCTTTTAGAACTAATGCCAGAAATGGGTGTCAGTACTTCATTACCTTCACTGATGACTTCAGTAGGTATGGCTATGTGTACCTGATGAAACATAAGTCAGAAACCCTTAAAAGGATCAAGGATTTCATGAATGAAGTACAGAACCAACTTGGTAAATGTATTAAAGCACTTTGATCCGATCGAGGTGGAGAATACTTAAGCCAGGAGTTTGAGGACCTTCTGCGAGCCCGTGGTATTGTATCACAATGGACTCCGCCTGGAAAACCACATCATAGTGGTGTGTCTGAAAGAAGGAATTTCACTTTACTGGATATGGTGCGATCAATGATGAGTTTTGTTGATCTTTTGATTTCCTTCTGGGGTCATCTCTTGAAACCGCCGCATTTACACTTAACCGAGTACCATCTAAATCGGTTCAAAAGACACCATATGAGATATGGCACGGGAAGTGTCCCGATTTGTCTTTTATTAAGATTTGCAGTTGTGGAGCTTACGTCAGGAAAATGTTTCCTGATAAGCTTGGACCCAAGTCTGATAAATGTTATTTTGTTGGATACCCAAGGAAACAAGGGGATTTTATTTATACCACCCTACTTGACAACAAAGTGTTTGTTTCTAGGACAGCTGTGTTCTGAGAAAAGGAATTTATTTCTAGAGGAAACAGTGGGAGGAAAATAGAGCTTGAAGAAGTTCAAGCCCAATAAGAAAACATTGAACCGGTAGATGTACAAGAGGAACATAGAGATTCACAAGGTGTTGTGGAATCTCAGTCTCCTCAAGTAATATAAGGACCTCATAGATCTAGTAGGACACGCCTTGAACCTGAGAGGTTTGGATATCTTGTGACTCAGGAAAGCGGTGAGTTGATCATAGATGATGATCCAACTACCTATCTAGAGGCTATGGAGGGACCAGATTCTGAGAAATGGCTTGAGGCCATGAAATTCGAGATGGAATCCATGTACTCCAACAAAGTATGGACTTTGGTGGAACCAATTGAAGGGGTAAAACCCATAGGGTGCAAGTGGGTCTTCAAGAAGAAGACTGGCATGGATGGCAATGTGCAAACTTATAAAGGTAGATTGGTTGCAAAGGGTTTCCGACAAGTTCAAGGTGTTGACTATGATGAAATTTTTTCTCCAGTTGCCATGATTAAGTCCATCAGGATTATGCTTGCTATTGTGGCTTACTATGACTATGAGATTTGGCAAATGGATGTTAAAACTGCATTCCTTAATGGGAATATAAATGAGGATGTGTACATGACACAACCAGAAGGTTTTATAGATCCAAAGAATGCCAATAAAGTTTGTAAGATACAAAGGTCAATCTATGGATTGAAGCAAGCATCTCGGAATGGGAATCTTCAATTTGATGAGGAAGTCAAAGTGTTTGGATTTATTCAAAATGAAGATGAACCTTGTGTGTACAAGAAGGTTAGTGGGAGCATGACCACATTCCTCATATTGTATGTGGATGACATACTATTGATGGGGAATGATGTCATAGCCTTAGAGAAGGTAAAGACTTGGCTTGGGAATACTTTCTCAATGAAGGACTTAGGAGAAGCATCCTACATTCTAGGAATCAAGATCTATAGAGATAGATCTAAAAGGCTTCTCATACTATGTCAAAGCACGTACATTGACAAGGTGTTGAAGTGGTTCAGCATGGAGAACTCAAAGAGAGGCAACGTCCCCATGCTACATGAAGTCACCATCTCTAGAGCTCAATGTCCCCAATCTTGTGAAGAGAGGGAGCGTATGAATGAGATCCCATATGCATCAGCCATCAGATCCATCATGTATGCTATGTTGTGCACATGCCCAGATGTCTCGTATGCCCTCATCATGACGAGTAGGTACTAGTAAGATCCCGGGGATGCTCAATGGATAGCCGTAAAAAACATCCTCAAGTACTTGCGAAGGACTAAGGATCAGTTCCTTGTATACGGCGATGAAGAAGAACTGGTTGCAAAGGGTTACACCGATGCAAGCTTCCAAACTGACAAAGATGATTACATATCGCAATCAGGATTTATGTTTTGCCTAAACCATGGAGTTGTGAGCTGGAAGAGTTCCAAGCAAGAAACAGTTGTTGATTCTACTACAGAGGCTGAGTATATTGTTGCTTCACACGCAGCAAAGGAAGCTGTGTGGATCAGGAAGTTCATCTCTAAACTTGGTGTAGTTCCCAGTAGCTGTGATGCAAGTGAGCTTTATTCTGACAATAATGGAGCTATTGCTCAATCTAAGGAGCCCAGATCACATCAGCGGTCCAAGCACATACTGTGGTGCTTCCATATCATATGAGAGATCGTACAGCAAGGAGATGTGAAGATTTGCAAAGTACCAACTGAAGACAACATAGTTGATCCATTGACTAAGGCCCTTTTTCAACAGAAGCATGATGGTCATGCTAGGTCACAAGGACTGAGGTTCCTAGGTGACTGGCTCTAAGTGCAAGTGGGAGTCTGTTGGTATGTATGCCCATAGAGCAAGTCATGTGATGATTGTAATGGGATACTTTGTAAATGATTTGAATAATAATAAAGGCAATTTCTGATCTATATGTTTTAACTATTTCTGAGATGAAAGTGTAACATGATAGATGTCTAAAGAATTGTTCACTCGATGATGTATGCTTTTAGGTTCAGGACCTAAATAATGAGATCATACGAATGTTAAGAGTATACATTCTTGTTCAGTCCCTAGTCGGTTGTTATTGTGGAAATAACCATAGACATCAATAACACTAAAGATTAGATTGTGTGTTGGTTGATGACAGAATCTCATTAGTCATGATATAATGATATCAAACCAAGCACATAGGTACTTGTTAGAGAACAAGTGTACCGGACAGACCCACCGTGAGAGTGACACATGGAACCATGATTTGGTAGTCACAGTCAGCTCTCACAGTGATGGTGGTGAATGTGATTCTTCAACCTGAAATCACTACACTCAATACATGTGATTGGGTACACTTTGACATCGTCAAACGCAGTCTTGAAACATGGGTTGTTATAAAGGTGATGATTGGGTGGCTTTGACACATGGGGCTTTTGAGGGGTGAGTGATAGATATGGGATTTGTCCCTCCTAAGGGAGTTTGATGTCCATGGCCACTTGATGAGTAGGATTGAGAAAGGCATGTGCATGCATGTGTGAATCAATATGTGATATTGATGTCACACACATCTCACCCATTCTGCTATGATATCAAGGAAATGGATGAACGTTGAAAGGATGATTGTACCGTGCCTTGAGTTCATTCAGGACATTAGTGACAAAGGAATTATACATTCGCTGTAACACCATTCATAGATTGTAGGATTGAAAGTTGTTCTCCAACTTTCTATTTCACTTGGGTAGCAGTGATGTGCGACTAGGCACCGCTCTTTGCTTGTGAAGTCATAAGTGTTATGGACTTTCACTACCAATGTGAAATGGACCTGTAGGGTCACACACATAGGATTTAACCTGGAAGAGGAGTTTATCCACTAATGATGTTTAGATTGATTACTAAAGGAGTTTAGTAGTTCAATTAAACACTCAGTTGACTGATATCTCAAAATCATAGTGTTCAAGGTGTTGGACCAATTGATTAGAGTATCGGATTGATTGAAATTGCAATTGACTAATTTTGCATAGTCTACACTCCCAACCGATCGGCTCATGTGATGAACCGATCGGCTCAGGTTGGTGAATTAATCGACTCAACTGGTGATATGATCGGCTCATTTTTCATGAAACGATTGGCTCAATTGTTGAACCGGTCGATTCGTGTGACCAACTGAGATCGTTTGGAAAGTCAGAAGACTATTTTGCAAATAAAATTTGTTTCACTTGTACAAATTTGATTTGAACAAGGATTAATATTTTATTAATCGGAAACAAATATAAAGTCAATTTGAGTTGGACCAGGACCACTAACCGATCGGATCAAAAGTGAACGGATCAGCTCAGGTGTCCCAAACGATCGGTTCAGGTGTGAACCGATCGGATCAAAAGTGAACGGATCAGCTCAGGTGTCCCAAACGATCGGTTCAGGTGTGAACCGATCGGTTGAGGTCACCAAATGACCATTTTAGGGTTGAAGTGGTCGGTTCAGCTGGCGCAGATTGGTTGTTTTGTGGAAAATCTCAAACCCTTCTACTCCTGCTTTAATACTGCATTGCCCGGGGTAGAGAACCTTGTCCCATGACCCTCCTATATATAGGGGTATTGGAGGATTCTCAAAGTACAACTAAGAACACCAGTTGTTCTGCAAAGTTATCGTTCTCTCTGGTTTTGGTAACCGAGAGAGCCCGAGCAAGTGCTACCCGATAAGGGAGGCACAACAAGGGAAAGACAACTGTAGAAATGTGACTGGTGGCAGGAGAGTGTGTCAGTGACTAGTACACCGACAGGAGGGTACGACTCCTTCCGATTCCTTGTGGTACAACGAGATTGGAGTTCCTGGAAGTCCGTGTGGATGACTGCAGAGGCGGGAGACTTCTTCCGCTCGGAGGACAGCTGTCAATCCCGACAGTCCCGGTGATACCAGGAGTTGCACATACACCGTCCAAGACCAGAGGTGAAGACCGTGCAAGCCACGAGGTAACGTCTCCGAGCAAGCCTCGGGATAAGGTATGCCTCTACAAACCATCCTTCCTATTGTATAGACGTTGATGTGATTCCTTTATTCTAGGTTTGAGAGAAGAAAATTTTTGTTTCCTTTTCCTTCTTTGTCTCCCCTAAAACCCAACAAAAGGGCATATATTACTTCAATACGTTCACTTGTGTATAATGCACAGTAAACATGTGTCAAGTTTTTGGCACCGTTGCCAGGGAGAGGCAACATCCAACACTACGAGTGCTATGGTCATCCACTCTAGGCCAACCCTATTTATTTTTTAATTTTCATTTTATTTTCCATTTCACTTAGAGTTGAATCATAAAATCATTATTGCTTCTACCTCCTCTACTATACTCTGACAATCCATTTGCTACTTTCAGGTATTGGTGTATGGTGCATACACGAGCCCAAGATTATAGAGAGCCATCTTCGCTGGGGTTTGGGAAAGCAAAACTCCTTCACAAAGAGAGAGAAGTTGGAAGGTATGTGGATAGATTCAACTAAACTCCACCATCGACACCTCCGCCTGAAAGACCTATAACACCAGAAGAACCTGAGTCAGTAGAATTGGGGGATGGAGCAGAAGAACAGATTATATGGGAGAGGACTAGAGCCTCTGCCTCAATACATCAAAAGGACCAATCAAAGGACAAGCCATCAATGTGGGTTGCTATAAGATTGACCCAGGTTTGATCTCTTTAGTTAAATCCCAAGCTTTCCATGGCCACAGTTCTGAAGACCTGATGGTGCACATCAGTAACTTTTTGGAGAACTATGATATGGTCAAGATAGATAGAATACCGATGATTGTGATATATCTAAAGCTTTTTAGGTCATCATTGGAAAACAGAGCAAAGCCATAGTTTCATAACCTTGATGATGAATGCATTGAAATGTGGTATTAGATGTTTAACACCTTCTTCGAGTGCTATTTTCCCCCACAGAAGACCAATGACTTGGTAAAGAAGATCCATAATTTCAGACAACAAGCCGATGAATCCTATTTTGAAGCATGGGAGAGGTTCCAGAATGTGTTGCGGAAAGTACCTCATCATGGTATCGATCTTCTGGGATAGGCAAAGATCTTTTATAATGGCATGTATAAGGGAGAAAGGACTATACTTGATAATGTGGTAGCATGGTTCTTACTCAACAGCAAACATGTTTGTTGTCATGAGATATTGAACAATATGTACAAAAACCAATTATGGGGCGATGAGAGAGAGCTACCGACAACTGTCAAAAGCATTTTTGAGTCTAAGGTCATCTCTGCATTAAATGAGAAGTTGGACTTGATTGCTAAAAAGCTATGTACCAATGATGGATCACCTTCAGAAGAAGAAGATGAAGAGTGTAAGTTTGTGAGTCAACAATAGTAATATTGGAGCAATGACTACGCATGAAGAAAGGATCCTAAGTTTTCATGGAAGGATCCAAAAAATTTCCAACATGACCCATCACAAGCGCAGCAACCCAAGCCACAACAGTTCTTTGGCCAAGAACAATATCAATAAGAACAAAAGAAGATTGATTGTATTGAAGAAATGTTTGGAAAGTTGGTCAATCAGAATGAAGTTTTGATAGGACAAACTCAAATAGAAATCCAGAACCAAGGGGAGAAGATATGTAGTATAGAAACTCAGATTTCTCAAATAGCAGCGGATGTAGGTACTTTGAAGCAGCCAAACCAATAGGGGTTCCTAGCTAATACTAATGTGCCTTCTGGAAACCAACACATCAAGTCAGTCCTACTCCGTAGTGGTAATATGATATTGAATAAGGCACCAGTAACCACAGATGTAGGTGAAGCCATAGGAACAACAACTCGGGTAACAACAGAGGCACCTGAGAAGGATAATTTGGAACAAGAGAAAACAACTAAGGTGTACATTGATGAGGTGGAGGATACTAGATCAAAAGCATATGTCCCGCCTTACCAGAGGAAACCCGTGACTCCAGTACCCTTTCCAGACAGCTTGAAGGCAACCAAAGCAGATTGGCAATTCTAGAAATTTTTAGATGGTTTTAAAAAGTTATGTCAATATTCCACTAATTGATGCAATTGAGCAGATACCATCATATGGAAAGTTCTTGAAAGACATCATCAATAAGAAGATATGGATACCTAAGGCTGATGTGGTAGTGTAAAAGGAGCAGGTGAGTGCTTATATTCTGGGAACACTACCTCCTAAAATACAAGATCCTAGTGGTTTCGCATCACCTGCTTCATAGGAAAGACCAAGTTCGGTGAGGCTCTATGTGACTCAGGGGCCAGTATCAACCTCATGCCTTTGTCAACCTTCAAGAATCTAGGTCTTAAGGAGACGAGAAAAAGTGGTATGACTATTGAATTGGCTGAAAAATTTGTGGCCAGGACATATGACATTTGTGAAGATGTCCTAGTGAAAGTGGATAGATTTGTTTTCCCTATAGATTTTGTGGTGATGGAAATGTAGGAGGATAAAGGAAACAAACTTTTTCTAGGTAGGCCATTCCAAGCCACAGCTGACATGATCCTAGAAATGGGTAGAGGACGTCTGACAATGGGCACTTATGATGATCGGTTTGAAATAAAGATGCCTGAACACTCTAAAGAAAGAGGGATACAGTACAACATAACATGTTGCAGCACATGGAGGGCAAGATTTCTCTGTGTCTAGGGAAGCTATTTCTTGACATGGATCATGTGATGACCAAGGTGGAAAAAGATACTCTCACAGTTGATATAATTGAAAATACTAAGATAATCTCATTAAAAGAAGCAATATGTTACCCAGATGATAGATGAGAAGACTATGATCCGGCAACCATATTCCCTGATGAAAAAATATCCACAGCCCTTAGAAGCATGTTTGATGAATAGAGTACATAACAACACACGCAGCCACTCTCTGGAGGAGTGTGTATTGATGCTGAAAGTGGTACCCTACTATTACACAAGATATTTTGAAGATTTGGGACCACCTACCCCACCACTGATTCCATCTCTTCTGAGCCCTCCTAAGTTGGAATTGAAGCCATTGCTGCCACATATGAAGTATGTCTTCCTGGCTGCAGAAGAGAAGGTCCCAGTGATCATGTCATCATCCTTGAGCAATGAAGAAAAGGGACAATTTCTTGTTGTGTTGAAGAACCACTGAGCTGATTTTGGGTGGTCTATAGCGGACATCAAAGGAATCTCCCCGAGTTTGTGCCAACACAAGATCTGGCTGGAAGAAGGAGCTACAACAATAGTTCAACCTCAACAACGATTCAACCAGATCATGACTAAGGTAGTAAAGAAAGAAGTGGGTAAGCTCCTATCTGCAGGTATCATTTATGCAATTTCATATTCTATGTGGGTTAGCCCAACTTAGGTAGTTCCTAAGAAAGGGGGATCACTATCATGACCAATGCAGCTAATGAGTTGATTTCAACTAGGTTGGTGACGAGTGGTGTGTTTGCATAGATTATCATCGTTTGAATGTCATCACCTCAAAAGATCATTTTTTGCTTCCTTTCATTGATCAGATTTTGGAATGACTCGACGGACGTTCACACTTTTTCTTCCTCGACTGGTATTCTGGTTATAATCAGATCTTAATCGAGCCAAAGGATCAGGAGAAATATGCTTTCACCTGTCATTATGGAAAGTTTGCATATAGACAGATGCCATTCAGCTTTTGTAACGCCCTTACCACCTTCCAACATTGTATGCTTACCATCTTCTCTAATATGGTAGAGTGATGCTTGGAGGTGTTTATGGATGATTTTTTAGTGTATGGGGAGTCATTTAGTGTTTTCCTGTACAATTTGGATAAGGTTTTATAAAGGTGTGAGGACACTCAGTCTTGAATTGGGAGAAGTTCCATATGATGGTGAGTGAGGGCATAGTGTCTGGACACAAGGTGTCCAACAAGGGTATGGAAGTAGACCTAGTCAAGATAGAAGTCATCTCCAAGCTACCTCCACCGACATCGGTGAAAGAAGTAAGGAGCTTTTTGGGACATTATGGGTTTTACCATCGTTTTTTCAAAGATTTTTCAAAAATTGCTAAACCTTTGTCGGAAATTTTGGAAAAAGATGCTAAATTTTCTTTTGATGATCGATGTTTGAATACTTTTGAAATATTAAAGGAGAAGCTAAGTTCTGCACCTATTGTGTAGGCTTTTGATTGGATCCTGCCATTTGAGTTGATGTGTGACACATTAGACTATGATGTGGGAGTTGTGTTGGGTCAACACAAAGATAAAGCTCCTATTGTCACATATTATGTGTCTAAAACTTTGAATGATGCACAACTTAATTATACAACCACATAAAAAGAACTCTTAGTGGTTGTTTTTTCTTTGAGAAGTTCCGCTAGTACCTAGTAGGGGCGAGGGTGATTGTTTGGATCGACCATGTTGCCATCAAGTACATGTTACAAAAGAAAGATGCAAAACCTAGATTGATTAGGTGGATTTTATTGTTATAGGAATTTGACATAGAAATTAAAGACAAGGCAAGGGTGGAAAATGTGGTAGTGGATTACTTATCTAGGCTGGAAATAGTGAATGAAAAAGATGTAGACATTCCCATTATTGAGGATTTTCCTGATGAAAAGTTTTTTGTTGTCAAGGCTAAGGATTTGTGGTTTACATATATTGTTAATTATTTAGCCTACAAAGATATGCCTACAGATTGGGGGTATCAAGAAAAGAAGAAAAAAAAGTCCATTTATTGAGGTTTTACATTTGGGATGACCCGATTCTCCTTATATAATGTAGGGATGGACTTTTGATGAAGTGTGTACCTGAGTGTTAGGTAGAGAGCATTTTGTCACACTATCATTCTTTATCTATATGAGGGCATCATACTAGCTCTAGGACTGCTGCCAAAGTTTTAGAGAGTGGATTTTATTGGCCAACATTGTTTAAAGATGAATATGATTTCATTTGTCATTGTGATGCATGTCAATGTGTAGGTAATATTTCTAAGCGACATGAGATGACATTTAATGTGTTTCAAGAGGTTGAGATTCTTGATCTTTGGGGAATTCTTTTTAATGGGTTCATTTTTGTTGTCTAATTCTAACCTTTATATTTTACTTGCGGTTGACTATGTATCTAAGTGAGTGGAAGCAATTCCAACACACACCAATGATGCTCAAGTGGTGTGTAGATTTGTGAAGGATAACATTTTCTACAGATTCGGTGTCCCCCGACTGAGCATTAGTGATGGTGGATCACATTTCACCAATAGGAAATTTAGAGCCTTACTTAGCAAATTTGGGGTGAAACATCGAGTGGGTACTCCTTACCACCCACAGACACAAAACCAAGTTGAGGTGTCTAACAGAGAAGTGAAGAAGATCTTGAAGAGGACAGTCTCAACTAATAGGACAAATTGGAGTTTCATTCTTAATGACACTCTTTTGACATATAGGACGGCCTATAAATCACCTATAGGTACAACACCTTTTAGTTTGGTTTATGGACAGGCTTGTCATTTACCAGTAGAGCTTGAGCATAAGGCAAAATGGACATTGAGAAAGTTAAACTTTAGATTGGATGAAGCAGGTAGGAAAAGACTATTGGAGCTGAATGAATTAGATGAGTTTAGGATGGATGCTTATGAAAGTTCTAGGATTTATAAGGAGAGGATGAAGAATATTAATGATAGACACATTTTGAATAGGGTGTTTCTTCCAGGACAAAAGGTCCTTCTTTTTAATTCTCGACTTAAGTTACATCTAGGCAAACTGAGGTCCAAATGGAGTGGACCATTTGTGATTGAGCAAGTTTTTCCCCATGGTGTTGTGAAGATTTTAGATGGGACCAGGTCATTCCTTGTTAATGGCCAAAGATTGAAGCATTACTATGGTGGGGAAGTGGAGCAGAGAATAGAAGAGGTACAACTTATGGAGATCGATTAGATTCTTGCTCTTGGAATGTCTAGTCTAGGGTGTTAAACAATGGAACTTCTTGGAAGGCAACCCAACCTTCATTTCCTATTATTCATGTTCATTTTTACATTGTAGTTGTCTTTGTATTTTTAATTTTTGGAAAAAAAATGTACCTTGACCCATTTGTGGAGTGTGCAGATTTTCCTAGGTTGGTACTATCGAGATACACAGTCGATAGTATCGAGATTACATCAGCAAGTCACCTGCAACTGATCGACAGACTCAGTACTATCGACTCTCCAAATCAGTACTATCAAGTCTTTGAAGATTTTTGAGTGCTAACTAATAAGCTCTCGGTAGTATGGATACCTGAGTCGATACTACTGAATTTTTGGCGTGCCCAAAATTAGAATATCGAGACAAAAAATTCAAAAGTATCGAGCCATCACTTCCAACTCGGTACTAACGACATTCCAATTGGTAGTACCAACACATGATGTCAGCAATTTGTGGACGCTCGATTCAATAAAAGATGCAGTCTTCATCGTATGGTTGGTAGAACCAATCCACGACTCAAGTTGGTACTACCAACTCCGAACAATCCGTGCTTGGGACATCATCAATTATTAGTCGTCGATACATTTGAGCCATGGATTTGTGCTTACATCTTGGTACTACCAACACAAAAGTCAGTAGTAACAACTCTGCCTGACTCAACTATATAAGGAGGGGTGGTGAGTCCATTTTCTTCACACCACTTCATCCACTCTTCTTGAAACTCAGAGCAGAGCTACACCAGGCATTAATGATCTTCACCGAGCTTCTCTTTCATTTTCCTCCCTCTTGCATTATTATCATGGCACAAAGGAGAGGCCCTTCTACGTCGGCAGAGCAAGGCAAGTTGGTCCCTCAACCAATCAACATCCAACATCCCTCCTCAAAGATTAGAAAAGTCTATGAAGAGCTGTAGACGAGGCTGATGGTGCCGACACGATATGGAGACCGCACATTGATTGAGCGAGCAGGCTTCATCGATAACATGTGATGGGTGTGTTAGAAGCATCTCATGGAGGGAGACAATCCCTTCTTTAGTGACTGGTAGATTTACCCAAAACTCGTCCTTGAGTTCTTAGCATCACTAGATGTTCTTGTCGTCCCCGAGCAGTAGTTGGGAGGTGAATGGTGGGAAGGCGGAGTCATCCTCTACCTCTTCAACAACAACTACTCCATCACTCTATGGGCCTTCAACTACATCTTCAATTAGGCTCACGTTCCAGAATGCTCGGCCCCTTCAGATTTCAACTTCGACTTGGCTTGAGAGAAGCTGACTAAGGTGCTAGAGGGCTTTTGCATAAGTTGGCATGTCAACTCTTTTACTGACATCGAGCACCGCTTTTCTTAAATCTTGCACTGCCTCTGCACCAACACCATCTTTTCTCATTCCAGTCAAGCTCAGGGAAAGGTTCAACATGCAGACCTCTACTTCCCCTACATGCTATTAGAGGGAGAGACCATCAACTTTGGAGCCTTCCTTCTTCTCCACATGATCCCCATTTGGCGCAATGTGACAAGGAAGGTGTCGATTGTATTTGGGGGTCTCATCACCCCCATTGAACTACACTTCTTCCTTGACTTGTCTACACTCGCACTAATGGAAAATATAAAGAATTCGGACCTCCTGCACTTCTGCAAGGTGACCATCCTCGTCTACCACCACAACGTGTTGTATGTGACTTGCACACATCAAGGAAAGTCTAGGGAGCGGAGCCTCCCTAACCCCATCTTCAACCTGCACAGAGTGAACCACTTCCCTAGACACTGGATGAGGGGGAGGCAGAAGATCCACCCAGGGCAGCAGCTCAACACGATGATGAGGAGTAAGGTGATGACGACTCCAATGGTGTTGAGAAGGTTGCCATCCCCATCACTCGGAGAGAGGTCATGTGCAAATGGGCCTACAACTACACTGCCTTGACTTCTTTGGCTCGCCCCATTCCCATGAAGAGCAAGACCCATACAACATGGTAGGTATGTATGGCATGCTGCAAAAGATCCAGACTGGACAGCAACAGCACCAGGCAATGTTGGCTGGAATGCAAGAGATATAAGAAAGGTTGTACCAAAACCAGCAGGAGATATACGAGAATGAATGCCTTCTCTTGGCCAACTAAGATAATGTTCACATGTGACTACAGTAGATGGAGCAGTACCAACATCCCTTCTTTGACCACTATTGGAACCAGGGGTACTTTGAAGGGTACCCACAGCCATAGCAGATGCCATCGCTGGATCTATCTTTTTAGGGGATGTTTCCCCCTCATGACCCCAACATGCCTCAGCCACCTCCATTTTGAGAAATAGTACCGTTGTTCCACCTCTTAAGTGTGAGTATTGACTATGTGGACATAGTCATATTCAAGCTTGGGGGGTGTTGGAACATCATTCTATCTTAGTTTTTTATAGTTTTTCTTGCATTTTTATCTTAGTTGTTTTATTTTTTTAGTTTGAGTTATGCATTGTTAGGATCCACACCTATCCAATGTAATTATGGAGTAGTAATGCATGGTTGCATATGTCGATTCATAGGTGTTAGTGCAATGAAAGGGTTGTGTCTTCATAGCTTAATTTGTGACACCTTTAAGCATCACCACTCAAGGAAGTGTTTGGTTAAGTCGGCTCTAGGATATAGGATATGAATGAACATCTAAATCAAAATGGGAAAGTGAATGAAGATGTTGTTGAGCTTAAGCTGATCAAACCTTTAATGATATCTTAAATGGAAATTTAAAAAGAAATCTTAATATTACCATGTGTACAGATCATTAAAGAGGGACATATCATAATCCTATGAAAGACATTCTCTTATGTGATTCCATCCATCTTTGCCATCCAATTTTGAATTTCTACCTCAAGATGAATGAGTGCTCCAACTTATTTCTTTTGATTGCATTGCATGGCGTGATAGGTGACATGGTAGATTAGTTCTTATCCTTATGTGCATTTGAAAAAAGATTGCATTTTTATGCACGAACAATCTTAGTGCATACCATCTTAGTTGCATTGAAATTGCATTTAGATTACATACATTTAATCACGTTCATTCCTTTTTGTCATGTGAATTGTAGTCTCTAATTGTGAAGATTGAAGCAAGGGCATACCTCCACATAAAAAAAATGAAAGAAAAAAATATGAAGTGAAAGCCCAACCATAACTCAATCATGCCAAAGACAAGAAAATTTATGGGCTAGAAAAAATCCAATCTTAAGATTTCTTAAGGAGAAAGTGTGTCCCTGAGTCTTCTTGAAGGAATGAAATAATTCACACGACACATTTGTTTGTCTTTGATAGTCTCATTTTCTATTATGAAATAGCTTCATACATGCATCATGTGTCAAAAAGAAGAAAAAGAAAGAGAAAACGTCAGTAGGCATTAGGTCTCATGCATAACATTCTTTTCACTCATGTAGGTAATCATTCCTTTTGCATAAATAAGTTGGATATACTTGTGATTCTTCAATTGTCATCCATATAAAATCATTAATTGCTCTCATTGGTAGGACACTCAAATGATTTATCTCCCCATCCATTTTTATAAGGAGATCTACTTCTAAGTATTTGGTAGATAGGAGAGAGCAGTTTAGATTAGAGAATCACATAGTGCACCAAGTGAATGCCTAAATTATTATGATATTAATTGCTTTTTTTATAGTGTTCATAGATCGAAAGGTAGACGTCTTCTATGGACATTTTTTTATCACTGTAGAGCAGTTAATGGTTCACTGGTCATTGGAGGTCAGTTCAGGGATCATCTTGTGGACATGATTATTAAAAGAGTTCATGTGTTGTATCCTTTTGCTGACTCACATCAAAAAGATCCAAGAGTAGTGTTGCTCAAGGACGAGCAACATTTAAGCTTAGGGGAGTTTGATGCATGGGTTTTTAGTCATTTTTCACATGCATATTTTCTTTAATTTTAAGTGTTGTTTTGTCATTTATCTGATTAATAATGCATGAAATGCTATTAATGGCATGTGTTATCTAAATGCATCAAATTATATGATTTTTACTATTTAAGATGGTTTAATAATTATCACAAGCATTTATCCACATTCTTGTGCATTTTTAGGTACAATTGAACCTTACAGAGTCGATACTACCGACACCAAAAGTTGGTGGTACCGACTTCACATCAATACTTTCCCTAGAAAAGACTTGCACGGACTCGATATTACCGACACTCAAAGTCGGTAGTACCAAAACCACGTCAGTAAAGCACAAGGATGAATCACAAAAAGTCAGCAATACTGAGTTCACAAACTCAGTACTACTGAGATGGCGTCAGAAAGGCAGTGCTTGGGCAACCTAAAGACTCGGTGCTATCGAGACAAGTCCATAGTACTAACATTGTCATGAGTCACAGCTACCCTAGGATCTCAGTACTAGCGACTGCCAAGTCGGTACTACCGAGTCTGTCCGATTTGGCAAATTTGAAGATGGCAGCCTATTCTAACGGTTGACATTATTGTGTACCGTAAGTGACTCCTATGACCTAAGGGGAGTTCGGCCAGATGAATGAGAGTAGCCATTTTCCATTGCACGATAGTAGAGAGAGGAGAGGAGAAAGGAACCAAAGGCTTCATCTGGGACAATCTGAGCACCTCCGAAAGGAGAATCGACATCCGAAAGATAGTCAAGTGCACGTGCAACGTAGGGGATCATCCATATCATTTCTTCACTAGGGGTTACTTAGTTTTTCTAATGTTTCCCACGTTTTTCTCTTTCTCTGCCATGTATTTGTCAATGAAAACCATGAGGGGCTAAACCCCATGATTCCTTAGGATTTGGGAGTAGCCTAGATATGCATTGTAACTGATTTCCATGTATTAATATCATCTTTCTCCTTATTTTGTGGATATAAATCTATGAAGTTGCATTTTTATGTTTATGCATGATCAACATAGATAGATTATTAGACTCGTAATCATTTTGAGAGAGAGGTTAATGGTTGGAAAGCATAGATTTACCTATTTATTGCACCCCTTGGGAAAGGCAGAGAATAAATGGGAAGAGAAACCTAGAGTTTAATCATAAAGCATCTAACTAATCAACCAACTGCTATGGAAGTGGGGTTGGCATTAAAATAGGGAGTGAACTATACTGTGGGAGTGGGTAGTTCTGACTATAGGCTCTTTATCCAGGGATAGGGGTAATAGATATTGGTGTGTGGAATGAATTGCAATGTTATCTGTGGTGAAACCACAATCCTAAGGAATTCCTTAAATTTGACTAATTTAAGTGTTAAGTTCATTTCATTCTATTTTTGCTTCTGTTCTATCAAACCAATTCAATTTCACCGGCCTAGCTGATTTGACCATAGTTAGTAGTAGTCTTCTGGAGAACATTTCCCTATGTTCGACTCAGGCCTCAAAAGGGCCTATATTACTTTGATACATTCACTTGCATATAATGCATGGTAAATACATGTCAGAAAGCTCATTAGATGTAATACCAACCCACAGTGGTTAGGTGCACTTCCAGAAGAAAGAAGGGGGAAGTGGGAACAAATTCGGGTGTTAGGATTGGGGGAAACAGAGAAAAAGAGAGGCAACAACTTAGCAAAGAAGTTTTATAGGAAAAGGGAGGGGAAAAGGTGTGAGGGTGGTGGGAAAAGGGTCACTTAGTGGTTCTAAGGATGGGTAGGTGGTGTCAGCATCCATTGCACTGGGAGAATGTGCATAGTAAGGGGAAAGCATGAAAGTCATTGGATCTGAGGGGGAATCCAAGGTCGATGGATCTGAGGGTACTGATCCCTAGTCCAAGGATTTGGGCCTCATGATTGCTCCAAACAAATAAATCTAGATTGCACCTAAATTAAAATGGTGAGCAAGGGGTGAGCTTGGGCTGCACACCCTACATCAGCCCCAAAAGGTTGGTCCATTATCAAAACAAAGAATAAATCGGCTCAAAATTAAGTTTTAAAGATATACATATGAAATGGGTGTATCTCCTTCATCTAACATCAGAATTAAGTGAAATTTGGTGTGTTGGCAACGTGAGAAATAGATTTAAAACATGAGAACAAGAATATGGTATAAAAGTTTACAAGGATGTGACCAAAATTCAAAGGAAAGGTGATGATGTCTTACTTGAATGTAAACTTGATTTTCGACAACTTGAGCATCACCAAGGTGGTAAATGCATACTATATGGGCCAATTGTGCATCAAAGTCCATATAAACATAAAATTGATGGTGAGAATAAGATTTAGGTCAATATAAGAAATCATATTCAAAAAGTAAAATTCCAAATTATCACATTAGGTTTACATAAATATACAGTGATAGTTAATGTGGGGTTATATGTTCATAAATGGGTTACATGATATGAGTAATAGATTGATTTGGAAAATAATGTGACTATTTTATATAAGGTAACAATAATTGGATGTTTAATATGAAGGGAGACAAATAATGCGACATTTTTTGGGTTAATGATGAAATTAATGGGCTTGATAAGAAATTGAGTAAAATACTATCTTTCCATGCAAGATCATATAATATTACCCTATATGCTAATAATACGAGGCTAATGAAGTATAAATCCCAAATTTCAAAGATAATAGTAATATATAATACTAGATAATGTGATGATTGACCTAAATCCCATTTGTACTAAAACTCATACTAGATAAACTTAAAACCTAAATATAAGTTGAAAAATGGATTCTTTGGGTCCTAGTTAGTCTAGGTGTAAGGTTTTAGCCTAATTAAGTAAGGCTTGCTAGCCTAATTTGGATCAAGAAGAAAATTCTCAAATATTGAATGTATTATAAGAATGGGACTATGCTTTCTGTGATTCAAATGTCACAATGGGTAATTGCTTGGTTCACCTAAGATTTCTAGTGCCATGCGGTGTTTGAAAATTGGCTCTTATCTCCACTATTGGATCAGGATTCAACTAACCAGGGTTTTTCCCCTACCTCACACCCTACGATGCTTGGACTCTACAGTATGGTGCAGTGTCACATAATTCATCGACTTTTTTTTCAATAATCCATGTTATATTTGTGAATTTTTCACAGGATGAATGCTACACCCAAATTACATAGGATTCCCAAATAGTATGAATTATTTGTGAATGATATGCGAATTATTGAAAATATCTATGTTTACCTTTTCACGACATTGCCTCCCCTCAGATCAGCAATGGTAGCCATGGCTACCATGGCCCCGGGTCATCTTGAGACCTACTCTAAGCATTGGGTTTAGTAGCACAATGTGGAGCAGAGGAAACCATTGATTGGCTCCAGTTCTCATGTAATTTTAGTTTCTTTGATTCATTGCATATAGCTCAAGAATATTCACTATTTTCCTTTTCTCCATCGTGATATATCTAAAGAATACGACCACTTGACTAGTTTACAATTTTTCCCATGGATGATTTTGAGTGTTATTACACATTACATGGATATTTATGTCTTTTACTTTGATTATGATTGCGGGTTTGATTTAATTGAAAAACAATTTACACATATGCCATGTCAAGCATCAAGTTGATGATGCGTGATGCAGGGGATCTTTGGTCTTTTGCTTTGGTTTTTCAATTTTAAATCACAGTTAATCATTTTATCTTGTGAAATTCATAGAAATTAATCTATGAGTCAAAGACATGTTTTGGAATCAGAAAGATAAGATCTAACATTTGGTACAGTTTTAGTCATCTCATTTCAAAAGGTTAAATATGTCATCTTATTAGTTTACCTAATTATCTTTAATCTTATAAAATCATATCTAATGATTTGTAAGTCAGAAACTAATAAAAAATATGTTTTGAAATCGGGAAGTCCTAATCTATTTGATGATGTAGTTTTAATCATATAAGCCAACTCACAGTAAAAGTTGATATTTCTAGGATTTGAATTATAATCATTAATTAATTATGTACATCTAAATAGTTAATAGGTAGATTTGGACCTTGAATTGGATCTAGGGTTTGACCTTGATTTTGGATACACATTCATGAGGTATGTTGCTTCTCTTTATGAGTCATATTAGACAATAATTCTATTTCTCTCTCTCTTTGCTTGATTGTGGAATATTACTTTGTATGTCACTTGATTATACATGTTTGACCAGATTGGGTCCAGTTCAATAAAATTGATCATATATACTTTTGAGAATGCAAATCAAATCTCTTTTATTTAATCTGGTGATGCTTATTCAATTTGCAACACTATTTATTTATTCCATCTTATTGTTCCACTTGATGATGGAAATCCTAATTTGATGAATTTCTTATAGTGAACTTTATCTTTCCTCTCTAATATATGCATGTTTGATTGTCGAGTCTATTATTATCTATTAGTGGTGGTACATTATGGGTCGGTCCCATTGTACAACTTTCCAATATTTGGGTGATGGTGCTCTCACCTAGCCCTGAGTTCTCTAACCTATTTTATACACTTTATATATATATGTATGTATATATATATGTGTATATATATACATACATACATATATATATATATATATATAGGAATGTGGGTGATCTCACCTTCTTCCTTGGCACGAGATGTGGAAGTATCTCGGTCCTACTTTTAGATGGTTACAATCTAACATTTAATAATCATTCAAATTCTTATATTTACGGCTGTACTCTAATTTGAGATTTAAAGGCAAGAATTTTATTGTTGTGATTTTTATTTCTTCATATAATCTTTTTGTCTTACTCTATGAAATACTCTTTTGATATCCACTTGGATGCTTCTGCCTCCCTCTTCATTGGGAACCATGTAAATTTACCTTTTTCATATATATTATCCAATCTCTATTATAAGCGCATACCAGCTTTTGTTGATAATCTTCCACCTTGTCTTCTCTTGTGGGATGTGTTCCCAACCCCTTAGGTGAAGAAGATATTGACATAGGTGACCCTAATTTGCAGTCTGCTCGAGAGTAGTTGTAACACCCGGGCCCACTCCAAGCTATAGTAGAGTTTTAGGAATGATGACTAGCCCCACATACCACAACTAGCATTAATTGCGCATTTTTTCCTCATTCACGCACAAGTCGGGGTCAACTTCCCAACTGGTCACCCATCCTAGTACTACTCCAAGCTGAGCATGATTAATTATGGAGGTCTTTATTGATGGGATCCCAGAAAAGGAGGTGCACCTTGGTGATATGGGTAGTCCAATCATTCCTTTTAAGATTTTTTTATCCAAGGCCTCAAATCTTAGGACGTTACAATCTCCCCCATGGACACCCATCTCTCAATCACAGAATACCAGTGCAAGGGCGGCTATGTCACCATGGACAACCTTTTCCAATATGCCTGGATCGCATGGCTCAAGACTGGCATGCCAATACCCACGTGGGCCCCACCTTCTAGAGGGGTCATGGCTCTAATAGCATTTGTAACACCCAGACCCACTACCCAAGGCTATAGTAGAGTTTTTGGAATGATGACTAGCCCCATAGACCACCACTAGCCTTAACTGCGCACTTTATCCTCACTCATGTGTAAGCTGGGATCAACTTTCCGACTGGTCACCCATCTTAGTACTACTCCAAGCTGAGCACGCTTAACTATGGAGGCCTTTAGTGTTGGGCTCCCAGAAAAGGAGGTGCACCTTGGTGATATGGGTCCAATCATTCCTTTTAAGATCATTTTATCCAAGGCCTCAAATCCTGGGACGTTACAGTAGTTTTTGTTTTTGAAGATAGATTGAAGTGGTTGGTTTTCCCTCTATTGATCCTATGTTATATATTAGTTTCCTATATTTTCTTTTATGTACATCATGCGTAGTGAAGAGCAATATTAAATAATGAATTTTTTAATAGTTAGATTTTATCTTCCGCTGCTACACTTTTTGTATTTGATACATTACATACTTTGAATTTCAGTTATCATCTTTTGTGAAAAAATACTTATGATATTTGGCATTGGATGGTTTTCTATTGTTCTACATCAGATAAGTGAGTGGCTCCCCTTCAGGTCTCACTCCTTACACAAGGTAAGTGTGATCATAGATGGGTGGTTGGAACATAGCTCACCTATGAGGTGTGCAAAATCATCATTTTTTTACAATATACCTATCTGGAAAGAAAAGTGTATCTTATTTATAGAAAGTATGATGAACATTACCCTCTATAGGGATTGGGACTTCATATGTGATCATGCTAGAAGGAAGGACTGGGTATATATGAGCTTGAGATTTAGTTGTCCAAAGCACACTTGCATTAATTTATTAAAGGATTTTCATGGAAAACTAGTTGTTGGATATTGTATATATTTGTCTCAAGGTTCTCATATTTCAAATGAGATCTTAAATACACTCTAATATATAGGAGTGGTCCATATCCTTCAAAATTTGGAAGCTCATTGTGTTGGAAAAGTACATCACAACCCCCCTAACAAACAAAGACCAAATTATAAAGCTTCATAATACAAAGGGATGTCTCTTTATAAACCCTAGCACATACCGCATTTGATGGAGAAGGAGTATTCACATTTTTTAAGAGAAAGATATTCCTAGAAATCAACTTTGGAGGATGACTAAAACCAAACTTTACGGTCTATACCCACATGGATAGATATTTCTTATATTATTTTTCTTAATTTAGTTGTGACATTTTTTAACATCACGTTATGTAAGTATTTGATTTTACTTCTGTTAGTATATTTAATTGGTTGGGCTTAGGCCCATTGTATTTTTCATTTTCTTTACTTGGATCATGTACTCTTTGGCTCCTATATATAGGAGACCCAACACTCTTATTCATTTACAGAAGACAGATCTTTCTTCATGGAATCATAAGAATTTATGTTCTTATTGTTGTCTATGTTGATGACATCATCATTATCGGTGATGATATGATGGGGATATCCCAGCTCAAGAAGTCTCTACATGTGCGAAGATGGAGATTACCTTGGACTTAGGATGTTGGTAGAGCAATCCTCATCTTTGATCACTCTTTACATAGTGAAGAATGTGTTACGCGTTGGACCAGTGGACCTGGAGAGGTGCACTCATGTGTTGGCTTACTACCCCAACAGCTAGGTAATATATGGTCGAGTAATAGTTAAGTAAATCAACTTCCCCATTATATGATGATACTTCTTTGGATCAGCAAAGAGTTCTCCTTCATTCATAGGCCTCGTATTATAGTTCATGGGAATTGAGACCGGTTTGGCTTCTGCCATTTGGCCTCTTGAAGCAGGTCCAAGACATAGCATCATTGTAACAAACTTATCCTTGAGGCTAACTGGAGGAATTTGATTAAATGAGTAACTTGATCTGGAATTATTCCTATCTCTTCTAAAATCAAATTGATTTTTGTTCACTTTGTTCCAAATTTTCCATACAATTTGATGTTTGTAGCAAAAATTGTTCATTCTCTCAAATGTTTCGTAACTATTGATCCATCTGGTTTTATTTTATAGGATTGGAGGAATTTGATGATAATTGGGTAGGGAGTATGCTCTGGTGATCTCTACTACTGCCCCACCCTCCAGCCAACCACAAGCCCTTCTTGCATCCACACCACTTTAGTTGCATCTATGCCATGGCCATTTACCTTTAGACAAGCTTAAACTATTAGAGAGTTCTTTATCTTCAAGTTCTTCCATTCAATGTAACGCTTGGTAGCTAGGGAAACACCATCATATGTCCTTTCCGTCTTGTATCTATAAACAATCATCTTGTATGTTTGACTTAGTTCATAATGAAGTTTGTGATCCCTTCAGGATTACTAGTTACAATGGCTATCGATATTTTCTTACATTTGTGGATTATTTTGTAGAATGGCATGGCTTTACGTACTTTGAATTCGTGATGAAGTTTTTACATTTATTTGCAAGTTTCACAAGTTGGTTTTGGTTCAATTTTCAATGTCTATTAAGATTCTCCAAACTGACAACACCCTTGAATATACCCAAAATATTTTCACCTCTTTTTGTTGTGACGTAGGGATTATTTGTCAACGCTCGTACGCATATTCTCCACAATAAAAAATGACATTGTCGAGCATAAAAATCATCATTTACTTGACATTACATGCTCTCTTCTCATTTAAGCCAACTTACGTAAGTCTTTTTAGTCTGATGTGGTCTCACTTCTTGCTTTCTTATTGATCGTCAACCTTCCTCTATTCTTAGGAAGCACACTTCTTTTTCCATTATTTATCCTAAATCAACATTGTTCCTGTAAGACCCTTGTCCTGTGTTTTGGGCTAACCCTATTTGTTTGGCTTGATTAAGTGCTTAGAACCTTTCTCTAATCCTTTGAGATGTTGCTAGAGCTTTTGGTAAGCTTAAGTTTCCAGTTTGAGCTTGTTTGGATGATGTTTGTGCTTTCTGTGCTTATTTTGGGTCAAATTTCACTTTACCCAATTGAGAGGGTTATCTTGCAATTTTTCACCTCTAGAGTGTACATGCTCTTCCTTGTATTCATAAGAGAGAATTCCATGCTTTTGGGCGCCTTGGTTGAGTGATGACATCACTAGAAGTGATTAGGGTTCCTAGGGTTTGCTTGGTGCCTACCATGTGAGCTTGGTTGAAGTGTAGCGAGCTTTGTCTCAACCTTGTTGGTGTGTTTCGGGTGTATCTCAACCAAGACACCTTTCTTGGGTGGTTTTGTTTTGACCATGATGGTCTTAGAGTGGTTGAGTCAAGACAGTTGTCTTCTTGTGGAGTGTCTCGACCTTGTGTGTTTGAAAATTTTTTTGTCTCGACCTAGACAAGGTGCCTTGAGGTTGTCTAGACCCCTTGATGTGTCTCAACCAAAACCAAAGTGTTGGGGACCTAAGTGGTCAAAATTCAACATTGTTTTTATCACCATCTTGTGCATTCATGCATATAGTGGTTGCATGGCTATTTTTTAAGTGGAAAAGTGTCCCTTTGGTACCTTTAGATGTTGACACATCATCTCCACCTTACTTCCCTCCTTCTTCATGTATATAACCCCTATTCTCTTCAATCATGCATTCTTTTCGGCCCTCCTTCATTAATCCTCTCTTGTGGCGACCTTGAAGCGTGAGGAGGTTGGAGAGAGCTCTGACCTTGAAGCTTGGGTGGCCGACCAAGCCTTCCTTGTTACTTATGGCGACTCTTGATCATATTCAACCTTGGTGAGTGCATGCCTTTCCTTGATGATGTTTTCCTTTGATCTTCTACCCCATCTTCTTCTCTTTTCTCAGCCATAGACCATGAATCATCCATGGTGGTCGTTTTGGGGAGAAACTCCTCATCTCAAGGGTCATAGGCCATGTTTTGACAAGGTGGTCCCCAAGTGAGAGGAAGTTTTCTTCTCTTCCTTTCTTCTTCTTTTGGCTCGACCTAGGATTTCTTACCCTCTTTTCTTGTGCCATCTTTGACCTTGGTGTCTTCTTCTTCTTGAGGTGCTCTTATGGCTGAGATTTTAGCTTTTGGTGGAGCTTCATCTTCCTCCCTAGGGATCGAGAGCTTGGAGATTGTTCCTTCACTTAAGGCGGGTCATATAACACACTACCCTCTCTATTATTGCACTTTTCTTTACATGCATGTTGTTTTTTCTATCTCTGAAATGTGAGCTTAACATTCTATATGATATTATTATGATCTAGGGTTTTAGTCTAGATGATAACCCTATGTGGTTTGCTTCTTACTCTAAACCCTAATTCTTGGTACCCGTTTGGAGATGGTTGTGGATTGGATGGTTTTATCCTATCTTTTGATCTTGGTTTTGATCACATGCATAAGTTTCCTGTACCGTAGTGTAACATGGAGTTTAGGTTATTTTTTGTAGGTGTTGAATGTGAGTTATCTCTCTTCCATGAGTTTTTTCTTGGTGATTCTCATAGTGCATGTTTTAGGATTTTTGGTGACCATTTTTATGAGGTTTTTCCTCCTTAATGATGATGGTTTCCATGGAGGTTATCTCTTGTTTTGGCTGTGATTATCTTCTATTTTGATCGATGTTACCTCTGTATTGATGATGGTTAAGTGTTGCTAAGGTGGCTTAACCTTGTGGTCATAACACCTTGTTTGGTATTGATTGTTACTCTTAGTTATGTAATTGGGTCAAGACTCATGATGTTGTTTTAGTCAAACCCAGAGTCCCTTGTGCTATGTTGGTTATGAGGTCTGTTTTGGATGAGTGTCGCTACCTTGAGGGTTTTGTCTCGGTCTACATCATGTCTTGGTGGTCTAGACACCATGTTGAATGGTGGTCAAGACATGCCTTTATTTCGGTCTTAACCATGCTTTTTTTTCAGTCGTGACTCTTGGTTTTGTTGTGGTCGAGACTTGGGTTTTGGTCATGGTCGAGATGCTTTTCTTGTAGCGGTCGAGGCACCATGTTTTGAGGTGGTCGTGACCATGTGAAAGTGTCTTGGTCATGACACTTATTTTGTGGGAGGTCAAGACACATATGTCATGAGTGGTCAAGACCACTATGTGATGGATGGTCGTAACACACATATGATGGTTTGGGTCGACACATATACATGAGCATAGGGTCATTACATGTAAATGAGTAAGCAAGTAATGATTCATGTATATTGTTGATTGGATAAATGTTTAATTAACTCTAATCATGTTTTATAACCCTAATGCACTCCAACTATGTGGGAGGTGAGGAATAAAGGGTTTAGTGATTGCAGATGCAAAGGAACCCTAATTGTATTTACATGAAACCCTAACCCTAGTTTGGGTCATGTGATATGTTTGTTTCTTTCTCTTGAGTTGGACACTATGTTAGATGTTTTCTCACTCCTATTTATGAATCCCTAACCTTGCAGGTGTTATGAATGTCAGAACCATGTGAATGCTATGGTGACTTCTATATTATACAGGATGGTGATTATGCACATTGTTGAGGCATAATGTGATGATTTATGTGCAGGGATTATGTGATTGGGTCCTATGACTTGGAAGAGGCTATATTCTTAGTGTGAGGTATTATCCTTCAATGATGAGATAAGGGATTGATATCCCATGACAGGATGGTTATGTTGATAGCCTTGAATTGGCAATCATGACTAGTGATAGTATGACAAGCTTACACCTTATATGTTTTATATCTTCTAGAATTGTACTATGGCCTTATTCTTGTAGAGTTTTTTTTGGCTTTGTATGTTGTAACTTTATTGATGCTAAAAGACACTTAATTGGCATAACTAATCCAGTGGAACCTAAATCATATAGTTTTCCCTATGCCATAGATCCATCTTCAGTGTCTGTACTTGTTGGATGGTGAAACGGATTCTCCCTTAGTGGAAGCTTAGAGTCATATACTTTTGAGTATATGCATTTCATAGGATTGGTTGTGGCCATACCCTGGAAGGAGAAAGGTAGAGGTTGTATCTCAATGATGTGATACATAGCACTTATATGATATCTTTTGAGGATGGCTACGGTCATATCTCAATAGGAGTGTGGTTGTGGTTGTAACTCAGTTTCACTAGTGTTGTGCCTAAATACCAAGGCAGGCTAGGCTGTTTTGCAGTTGAACTCTATATGTCACTATGGTAGACTCAGACTGGCTGAGGTGTCTGGAGAGATAATTGGATTTTGGCTCTTCCAAAGATATTGTATGGAACTGATTTCAACTTAGTAGCTGTCAATTAAAGCATGAGTGGTATACCTCATCTTCTCATGGTATTAATAAAAGATGTAATATAGTCGTGTAGTGTATTTGCATAGGGACAAATGTGAATAACATTTTATGAGCCTTTGAATTGCTTTTGTATAGTTTAGTTGATAGAGGATATACATGTTCTTCACATTCCTTCTTAAATTTTAAAATGGTCTATAATCTTGTTGTAATTTCTTATACCGCTTCAATAGTACTGTGTGCTTTAGATAAATCTTTTAGTTGAATATGCTCATCATGTTAGTAGATTTACTTTCTGCTCTTCTTTATCTTATGTCTGTGTGATAATAGCATTAGTGGAGAGTTATATGTCCCACAGAGATATGGATCTCAACCTGTGGGTTTCTACATCTTGTAGGTGGTCATGCACGAAGAGGTAGAGATCATACAACTAAGGAAGAGCAACAACAAGAATAGTAGTTGATAAGGTTGGATGTACTGCTAGTCTTTTGGGGTGATAGAGTCCTAGATGTCGTCCCTATAGACTCAGGTCTTTGGGGTTGTTTTCGATGTCTTTCGTTGTTGAATTATCGATATGAGGTTTTTGGCTTGTGAGCCATGTATGTAAGATTTGGCTTGTGGACTTATATGTGATAAGTTTTGCTTATGGTGCTTTTGCAAAATCGGTTTTAATTTCCTATGTTTTTTGGTAATTTGTATGCTTAGTTATAATTCTATTTTTGTCTTTAGTTATCTCATTTTTGGTGTGTCGGGGCATCACAATTTGGTTGGTATTAGAGCTTTAGGTTCACTGAGTCTATAGGGACCTAGGACTAGGGTTTGTGTCTGTTCTAGTGTCCTCCAATATGTCTTATAGTGACTTCCACTTATGCAAAAGAAGAAGAAGAAGAAGAGTAGAAAACATGTTTGAAGAATATGAAGAACATGTTGCAGAGAGCAATGTTTCTGCACTCAGAGGTTTTGCAAGGGACCAGGCAAGAGAAGATTGGGTGTCTGAGGTACCCCATCTTGATCCGACCATGATGGAAAAGCCTACCTTTCAATCTTTGTTTGGGTAGTTCATGGTGACGATGACACATATAGCAGACAGAATGCTAGCACTATAGCCAAGGGTAGTTGTTCCCAATGTTGAATCTCCAGGCTCTGGGAAAACCTTTGAGAGGCTAAGATGTGTTGGGGCTATGGAGTACACTGGTACGATGGGTCCGGTGCATGATGACCTTTTGTTGATAGAGTTGGGAAAGGCCTTTAAGATTATTAACATCCCTAAGGAATACAAAGTGAAGCATGCAATGTATCTTTTGAAGGGGAGTGTTGGCCATTGGTGGGCCATTGAAGAGGAGAAGAGGCCTCATGTTGCTATCAGTTGGGAGGATTTCTAATGTGAGTTTGTCAGTTGGTACTTTCCTCAGACCTATCTGGATGAGAAGATATCCCAGTTTGAGAGGATCTGACAAGGATCCAAGTCGATCAATGAGTACAAAGTGAAGTTTATGGAGTTGTTGAGGTTTTGTCCTCACATGACAGCTACAGATCAAGAAAGGAGTGGATGCTTTGATAAGGGGTTGAGTTCTGAGCTGTCAACCCTAGTGGCTACTTTAGAGAACCGTGAGTGGTTTGCCACATTTTTGGAGTCAGTTTGAAGGATAGAGAGATTAGTGGTTGAGAAAAGTGAGAAGAGTGCCAATAAGAGACTGGCACAGTATCAAGGACAATTGTTTGGAGGCTTCAAGAAGCCTAGGTTCTTGGCACCATCATAATGGTAGAGGTCAAGTGCACAGACGTAGTGGTCACCAAGTAGAGGTAGAGGCCATAGCAATTTGGAGCTCACAGTACAACATTTGTGTTAGTGACACGGTCGTCTAGGCCATAGTATAAGAATAGGACCTGTCATAAGTGTGGATAGGTACGACATCTGAGGTGGGTGTGCTCAGTCAAAGATGGTGAAATGACCCAGCAACTGAGGCAGAGCCAGTAGGGCTCGCAAAGATAGCAGTTCAGTGCCAGTGGAGGATGAGGACATGGACAGGCGTCACAGGCTGGCTCATCCTCCTAGGATGGTAGGGGATAGGGATGACAACAAGAAATGGTTTGATTCTATGTCATGAGTCAGCTGGAGGGAGTAGTCAACCCATGAGTAGTGATAGGTCAGATGGAGTTGTTTCATTCTAATTTGTCTTCTTCTTGCTTTATATCTATTTTAGTTGACTCGAGTGCGATTCACTATTTTATCACTCAGGAAGTGATCAATAATTTGTTCTTTGCATGTTAGTCATAGACGATATTGTCTTCATTTAGAAACCATGTTGGTTGGTTCTGCCGAGTTGTGGCATGTGTCCTTTCTTTTTTAAGGAACAACATTCAAGTGGATCTCATACCACTTGACATGCATGGATTCAATGTGATCCTTGGAATGGACACCTTGGAGAAGTATCAGGTGGTGTTGGACTGTAGTTCTAAGGTGGCGATATTCATAGATGGTGATGTGATGTGGATCTTCCAAGGAGATAGGAAGGTTCTCCTGACATTTTTGGTGTCGGTGATGGTGGCTGTGAAGATGATGAGACAAGGTTGCGAGGCATTTTTGGCACATGTGGTAGATACTAAGGTGAGGAGTCCTAGCATCCAGGAGGTGCTATTGGTCTGTGAGTTTGAGGATGCTTTTCCAGATGAGTTTCCATGTGTTCCCCCACCCCGAGAGATTTACTTTGAGATCAATCTAGTCCCATGTATGCAGCTGATAGCTCATACACTGTACAGGATGGCTCCAACTGAGATGGCAGAGTTGAAGAAACAATTGTAAGAGATGCTTGAGAAAGGTTTCATCAGACTGAGCATGTCTCCATGGGGTTCTCCCGTGTTGTTTGTAAAGAATAAAGATTCATCTGTGAGGTAGTGTATATATTATAGACGATTGAACAAGGTGATGGTAAAGAACAAGTATCCCTTGCCGCGGATTGATGATTTATTTGACCAGTTATGAGGTGATGCAGTCTTTTCCAAGATAGACCTGAGATTAAGTTACCACCAGTTATGGATCAAGTGGGATGACATACCTAAGTCAGCTTTTAGGACTCAGTTTGGTCATTATGAGTTTGTGGTTATGATGTTCATGCTAATTAATGCACCACCAGCGTTCGTTGACTTGATGAACATGGTATTTCGTCTATCTCTTGACCAATTTGTGGTGTTGTACATAGATGATACCCTTATATACTCTAGAGACAATCAACAACATGAACAACATCTTCATCAGGCGTTGACCGTGTTAAGACAACATACGTTGTATGCCAAGTTCAGCAAGTGCGAGTTTTGGCTAAAGGAAGTGTCTTTCCTAGGATACATGATAACTATTGAAGGAGTTCGTTTGGACCCCAAGAAGGCTGAATTTGTGCTAGAGTGGGAACAACTGAAGCACCGATAGAGTGTGTAGTTTCTGGGTTTGGTAGGATACTACAGGAGGTTCATTAAGAACTTTATTTCGGTGGTGTTACCCCTAACAAAGCTGATAAGGAAAGATGTGTCATTTGTCTGAGATGACAGATGTTATCCTGCCTTTCAGACATTGAAGGAGAAGTTGAAAATTCCACCAGTGATAGTTTTACTTGAGAAAGGGAAGGGATACATAGTTTTCTGTGATGTGTCAAGGAATAGATTGGGTTGTGTGCTAATGCAAGATAAAAATGTGGTTTCGTTTGCTTCACAACAATTGAATAAGCATGAGGAGAACTACCCAACCCATGATATGGAGTTAGGTACAACCGTTCATACCTTGAAGATCTAGAGGCACTACCTATATGGTAAGAAGTGTCAAATCTTCATAGATCACAAGAACTTAAAGTACATATTTTCACAACAGGAGTTGAACATGAGGCAGCGACACTGGATGGAGCTAATCAAGGACTGTGATTGTACAATTGATTACCATCCAGGAAAGGTGAATGTTGTGGAAGATATGTTGAGCAGGAAGTCTTCTTCATCGTCCTCCATGGATAACGCACAATTGCGTTCCTTGGTGTGCCATTAGAGAGACATGTTGGTCTCCTTGTGTCAAATGAACGTTAAGGTAGAGGTTTCTTTATTAGATGGGTTGTTGGCACAGTTGCAGGTGAATCCTGATGCAGCCCTATTTTAGGGCTTCATCTTGTGTCATATTGCACTTCAATCACATTTACAAATGTTAGATTAAATGTTATTTACCTCAATATGTGTTTACTATCAAATGCACTTATGAATGGTTTTTGTATGTTTTATATGTACTTTGAGCACTAATTGATGGAAGAGAGAGATGATGGTTGAATCTAGGGTTTCCCCAGGCTTGGAGGAGCCTAAAATAAGGCCAAAACCACTCCCAACCTATCCCAAGTGGTAAAAGAATGTATTGAATCAATAACCTTCATGGATGACCAAGTTTAAGACTCATATGCATGGGAAGGACCCCAGAACGGCCATGCTACCATGGAATGGTCATTTTGGGACATGCCCTAATCAACATGACCTTTAAAATTTGACCCATGCTATCCAGCAGGCCCGTGCTGGCCAGAATAGTCATTCTGGCAGACCCAGAAGTCCAAATTTCCCTTGTTCATTCCATTCTTCCACCACGACCTTCCCATTCGACCCCGGCATGGCCGTGTTTCCCAGAACGGTCGTGCTACCACCAAAACCCTACAATTTTCTACACTACATTCCCCATATTGCCCCA
Source organism: Alisma plantago-aquatica (assembly GCA_963693085.1). NCBI lineage: Eukaryota > Viridiplantae > Streptophyta > Magnoliopsida > Alismatales > Alismataceae > Alisma > Alisma plantago-aquatica. The sequence goes on from OY856409.1 coordinate 555,824,291, forward strand.
ACTTAACCTAATGATGTGATGCAAAGCACGTATATGATATCTTTTGAGGATGGTTGCGGTCATACCTTGATAGGAGTGTGGTTGTGGTTGTAACTTAGTTTCACTAGTGTTGTGCCTATATACCAAGGTAGGCTAGGTTGTTTTGTAGTTGGAGTCTATATGTCACTGCGGCAGACTCAGACTGACCGAGGTGTGTGGAGAGATCATTGGATTCCAGATCTTCCAAGGATCTTGTATGACACTGATTTTGACTTAGTAGTGGTCAGTTGGATCATGAGTAGTATACCTCATCTCCTCATGGCATTAATAAAAGATTTATACACTCGTGTAGTGTATTTGCATAGGGACATATGTGAATAACATTGAATGAGCCTTTGACTTTCTTTTGTACAGTTTAGTTGATAGATGATATACATGATCTTCATATTCCTTCTTAAATTATAAGATGTTCTATAATCCTATTGTAATTGATTATACCGCTTCAATAGTATTGTCTACTTTAGATAAATCATTTAGTTGAATCTGCTCATCATGTTAGTAGAATTACTTTATGCTCTTCTATATTTTATATCTGTGTTATAATAGTGTTGGTGGAGAGTTATATCTCCCTTTGAGATATGGATCTCACCTTGTGGGTTTCCACATCTTTTAGGTGGTCGTGCACGTAGAGGTAGAGATCGTACAACTAAGGAAGAGCAGCAACAAGAATAGTAGCTAATAAGGTTGGATGTGTTGCTAGTCTTGTGGTGATATAGTCCTAGATGTCGTCCCTATACACTCAGGTCTTTGGGGTTGTTTTCGATGTGTTTAGTGGTTGAGTTAACGATATGGGGTTTTTGGAATGTGATCCATGTATGTAATATATGGTGTGTATATATGTATATATGTGGAATAGATACTTATGTAACAGATGGACCACAGGAATGATAGTGCACTACGATGTAAGTACCTTGTGATATAATATGTAAAGCTTGTGGCAAGCTTGTGGACTTATATGTGGTAAGTTTTTCTTATGGTGCTTTCACAAAATCAGCTTTAATTTCATGTGTTTTCTCATAATCTGTATTCTTAGTTATAATTACGTGCTTTGTCTTTAGTTATCTCATTTGTGGCACATCGGGGCATCACAGTTCCCTCTACCGCCTCAGGATTTCAGTTGTGTTTCCTTTGTTTATAGTTTTGATCCCAAGGCTAACAAGCTTTTCCACAGAGTTGTCCAAATAGTTTTTCTTGGTTATCCTTGTTCTCAAAAATGATACAAATGACTTGAACCTAAATTTGGAAGAATTTATATCTCTGTGGATGTCACCTTTCATGAGGATGAAATATTCTATTTATCCATCTCACCCCCCTTTGATCATACTAATATTATGGTCTCTTTGCCTGATCCATTCATCCCTCCAACAACACCACCATCTCCATCATCCACAACACCAAACCGGTGCATGGAAGATGAGTTACCAGCTACATCTGCTTCATCATCGTCAGTTTCGGGCCAATCCAATCTACCAGTGGCTCTACGTAAAGGTATACGCTCTTGCACTATCAAGCATTCCATTTCCAACACTTGTTGTCTAACACGTTTTTCTTCTTCTGCCTCATCTTTTGCTACTGCCCTGGACACAACATATGTTCCTAAGTGTCCAGGAGATGCTCTACACCATCCTGAATGGAAATTTTCCATGATGGAAGAAATAGAGGCTCTCCACGTAAACAAGATATGGGAACTTGTGACCCCACTAGAAGGCAAAAATATTGTAGGTTGTCGATGGGTTTTCTCTGTAAAGCATAAGTCATATGGTATTGTTGAATAACTCAATGCGCGCCTAGTTGCCAAAGGATTCACCCAAAAATTTAACATGGATAACTTTGAGACATTATCTCTAGTGACAAGGATTTCATCCATCCGCATCCTTATCTCCCTTGCAGCTCACCTTGATTGGCCTCTTTACCAACTCGACATCAAGAATGCATTTCTTCACATAGATCTATTGGAGGAAGTTTACATGCAACAACTGCCTGGGTGTGTTGTTGAGGGGGTGTCTTCTCACTGTTGATGATATGATGGGAATATCCCAGTTCAAGAGTCTCTGCATGCACATTTCCATACAAAAGACTTGGGAACCCTGTGATACCTTCTTGGAATTAAAGTCCTCCACTCAGCCTTAGGGATAATTCTGTCACAATGATGTTATGTCTTAGACCTGCTTTAAGAGGCCAACATGGAAAAAGCCAAACCAGTATCAACCCCCATGAACTATCATACAAAGCCTATACATGAAGGAGAACTCTTTGTTGATCCAAATAAGTATTATCATATAGTTGGGAAGCTGGTTTACTTAACCATTATTCGATAAGATACTACCTATGTTATTCGGGTAGTCAACCAACACATGATTGTACCTCTTGTGGTCTACTAGTCCAACATTCAATGCATTATTTGCTATATAAAGAGTGCTCTGGGATGGGGATTGCTCTACAAACATCCTAAGTCCAAGGTGATCTCCATCTTTGGGTATATAGATGCAGATTGGGTTGGTGATTCTAAAGACTGAAGGTCTACTTCTGGCTATTGTGTCATGATTGGCACTCACCCAGTTTCCCGATAGAGTAAAAAACAAGTTATGGTAGCTTGCTCCAACACAGAGGTAGAATAAAAGGCCATGGCTCATGCATGTTGTGATCTACATTGAGTCTATTCCATCCTAACTGAGTTTGAAATTCTTTTTCAAACTCTAGATACTATATACTATGACAACCAGGCAGCTATATTGTGCCATTTTGTGTGGGACCTGGTCAAAGCCAAGTAGATCATCACTCCTCACATTAGGACAGGTGATCAAATTGCATACGTCCTTACAAAACCTCTTCCTCCTGCTTTATTCAAGTATATGGGCATCAAGTTGGGACTTCACGATATTTACTCTCCAACTTGAGGGGGAGTGTTAGTATATTTGATTAGTTGTGCTTAGGCCCATTGTATTTTCCCTTTTCTCTATTTATCCCATGTACTCTCTCACTCCTATATATAGGAGACCCAACACTCTTATTCATTTATGGAAGGCTGATCTTTCTTCAACTTCAAATAAAAAGGTATTTAATTATCTTAATAGAAATTTTGCTTTAATAGTGAAAATTTTAGGGCGTAATGGATCACTAATATTGAGATAAAAAAGTGACTCGGTTAAGGAATATAATATAATTCATACATTGTTATGGTTTTGAACCTAAATTTGTATAAATAGGGCTTGCGCATGAAACTATAGTTTATACTATGTTGACTCAAGGTCAATGTTGACTCAAGGTCTAAATTTACTAAACCCTTGTAATGATGATGACTAACCATTCCACTTATTTGTGTCTAATGCTTCTACTTGAGTGACAAATTAGGTATCAACACACTCCAAATGCCCTAACTTGTGCATCCTAACTTGGAGAAAAAACAAATGAAAATCAATGTAAGTGCATTTTTATGGAATATGATTTAAATCCATTAGAATCATGTTGCAAATCACTTTTAATGATTATATGACTTGTAATTAAGCTTGGAAAAAATGAGGAGCACTTAAATTGAATATTTAAGCACTTCAATGACATTTTTAAAAATACATCACAGAGTGCCTATTCGGTTGAGTTTCTCCTGTGACAAACTTGACTGACACCCTTGATGCATTTTGAGAATTTCCAGGTTTAGTCAAGTTTCCAACCTATAGAACTTGATTGACACCATGTACTAGCAAATCAGATTTAAGTGGTCAATCAATTTTCATCCAGGATAAACTTGACCGTTTCTTCAAATTTGCTTTGTCAAATAGTGCAATCGGCCGAGTTTCCCAAAAGTAAACTCGACCGATCACACTACACAAAAAGTGCATGAAAAGTTTTTCTAGTAGTTGGAGTGTTGCAAATATTGATAAAATATATGCTACAACACCCCCAAATGGCTAGTATTCATCCTTAAGTGCTTCCACTGGCTAGTAGGTATCCCCAACTATAAATAGGACCCCTTGGGTTTCATCCCATGGTTATCCAAGCACTATGAAGGTCCCTATATTATAGTTGAGTGCCTCCTACAACCACCGTCTACTCTCAAGCTTAATGACTTACCACATCCATTAGAGTGAGTAGGAGATTTGTAAGAGAGCTAGTCCTACATTTATATCTTGTGAGGCTCTCACTTCCTACGTCGCCCAATCTCTCATTTCTACCAAGAAGATGAAGATGAAGATTCTCTCTCTTGGTTAAGAGAGGTGAAGAAGAAGAAGGGAAGGAGTCCCTTGGTGAAAGCTTCTCCTTGGTGAAGGTAAAGTCAAAGGCGGAAGATCCATGAAGAGTGGGTAATTCCTTCAAGGATGAAAACTTATTCAAGAGTGGGCAAGTCCTTGGTGAAGGAGGAGGACTCGTTGAAAAGTGGGTAAGTCCTTGGTGAGGTTGAATGGTCAATCTTATATAGGCAAACTTTGGTAGGTTGTTGACTCCCTTCTCCTTAAAGGGAAGGATGGGTATCACGAAAAAGGAAGCTCATATGTTGAATGTAATGGAATATAAGTATGCAATGGTTGAAAAATCCCAGAGCTTGACCTCTCTAGGTAGTGGACTGACTTATACCTAGTTTGGAGTATGGAACCACTCTACACAGCTTGTGTTCTTATGCATGCTCAACATCTCTCTCCCTTGCTATGTATGTTTTTGTTGCACTCAAAGTTCATACTTGCCCTATTATCCTAGAAATATCTTGAAGGCCTAATGAATTTTGTTTGAGTGCATTTATCTCTTTTCACCCCCCCCTCTAGAACCCATCCATTGATCCAACAAGTGGTATAATAGCAGGTCTTGTCCAAGAATACTTCTACAAGTAGGATAATATGGGTGATTATCAAGGTGGGAGGTACCTCATCAACATTCGAATATTTGATTGGAGAAATTTCCACTATTGGAAGAGAAGAATCTAATACTACATTCACAGATCAAGTCTTGAGCTATGGATAATGGTGGATCTTCCATACAAACTACCAGAGAGAAAGATATAAGTATGGTATGAGTCTACTTTGAAGAAAGCAACCTTAAATGCAAGAACCATCAACATTCTTTATGCTTCCATGTCCCCCGTCGAGTTTAGCCAGATTTCCTCTTGTGATACAGCCTATGAGATATGGAGAAATCTATGTGTCACTTATGAGCGGGCAAAGCAAGTGAAGAAAAGTTAATTCTACATGCTCAATGGCCTCCTTGAAAATTTCAAGATGGGAAAGGAGGAGAGGATAGCTGAGATGTACTCAAGGCTCAACACCATTGTGAATGGTCTTACCATTCTAGGTCATCCTATGGATAGAGGAGAGATCAACTCAAAGATACTTAGAACTCTCCCCTAGAGGTGGGAATCCAAGGTGACCTCCGTTGAAGAAACAAAGTGTCTTGGTGATATCCCTATTGAAGAGCTTATAGGAAATCTACAAGCCCATGAAGTCAAACTTGACAAGCAACATGAAGAAGAAAGAGAAGAAGAGAAAGAGCTAAAGAGAATGAAGAAGGCTGAAATCAAAGCAAAATTTGAGGCTATTGTTGGTCAAAATTCTCCATCCTCTCAAGTTATAGAAGATTCTATGTACTATAAGGGTAGACTCTATAAATGCAAGTTATCATCCTTCATTCGGTGCTTCAAATGTGGAAAGAAGGGCCACTTCAAGGAAGATTGTCCACAAGGCAAAATGACCCATCATCACAAGAGAAGAGAAGAGAAGCACAAGAAGAAGGAGAAATGGCACAAAAGCTCAAGTGACTCCTACAACTCAAGCTCTAGTGACTCCTCCAACTCAAGATCAAGTGAACAATCAAGTGGAGGATCTAGCTCAAGCTCTAGTGAAGATGGAGAATTCCACTTTGCTTTCATGGCCTCAACAAGTGAAGACTCAAATGAGGTAAATCTCTACTTCTTAGATAAAGAATCCTTAATTGCTATTATTTATGCTACCTCATGCCTCTCTTAAGTCTTCTAAAAAGAAAAAGAAAAAGCTTGCTAGAATTGTTGATAATTTGCATGTAAAAAAGATGATCTTGAACATGCTAATACTCACTTTCAAGATGAAAAAAATGCTTATCTTAGTCAAGTAGACTCTCTTAAACTTGAAAATGCTAATTTTCTTGATAAGATTATATTTCTAGAAGCTCAACCTCTTATGCCTAGTTGTAATGAAGAGCATAGTAATATTGTGGATTCACTCATGCTTGATATTCATGTTTTTAAGACTTGAGAATTAGGACAAAGATTTTGATTTGCAAGGATTCGAATCTGAAAATGGTGTTTGTCTTTCTGAGATTGTTTTGCTTGTAAAAGAAAATGCTTCCTTTCTAGCTAAAATCAAAGTTCTTGAATCTTTTTCTTGTTCTATTAGAAGAGAAAATAATGTTTTTGTTCTTCATATTGATAAAGATTCTTATATGACCAATGCTCTTTGCTTAGACACTAATATTTTGCATGCTAAAGATGATATTAATCAATTGTCTTCTACTATTACTTCTCTTATGCATGATAATCATAGTTTGAGATTTTCTATCAAAAGATTCTTAGATGATAAAAAGAATCTTAATCAAATTCTAGATCATACCACCGAACAAATGGGTAGAGATGGTCTTGGACTTGATAGTAGCCAAAGGAACAACAAGGACAAAGGACCTTCAATTTTTAATGAACAATCCTCTAGTTCTGAGGCTATGAGATCATGTAATCACTGCAATGAAATTGGTCATTGTTCTACATATTGTTCTTTTAGGAAATCACCCAAGAGTAATAGGACTTGGGCTGCTAAGATAACCCCTCTGGACCTAAAAATATGATTGCAGACCATTTCATCTTTCTTCTTGTAGGTCACTTGCAAATGGATTGACATGAGCTATTGATTTTCTAATTGGTTTCTTAATCCACATAAAAAAGAAAGGTGAGATGTGTATGGAGTGACAACAAGTGGAAAAGAAATGATAAGAACAGAAGTAATGTTATTCTTGCTCATATCCAATCATAACATGTTTTTTCCAAGATAGTATGCACTTTACATATGGTTTTTTAGTCAAATTTGGTATATGGTGATTATCATCACCTTCTTTCTCAAAAGCTACCCATGATGCTTTCATAGTGCATTACTAACTTGCTTACACATGTTTGGATATGGTTTATATTTTTATCTAACCTCTAGATTTTTTTAAAATATATGTTTCTGATAGTATTTGTTGTCGGTCAAGTTTTTTCTGATAGAAACTGGACCAGCAAGCACCAGTGGGTATTGCCAACAGCTATCATTGATCGAGAAGTTCAACCTAGAAACTCGACCGACAACATTGTACATTGAATATACATATGACCTTATGGAAGAGAATTTCCCTCTCAACTAGATTTTCTCAACCACAAGCCTTATTATATGGCACTCCCTTTGATACCTTTATATATGCATATTGTCGTGCTTTAAATTTCCTATCTTGCATACAACTCTATCTCTCTAATTGTTTCCCTTTTATATATGTATATCTTACAATTACTTGTCTTGAGTTGTTATGCAGGTTTTGATGATGATCTCTTGGTTGTGTCTTAAATTTCTTCTGTTGTTCTCTAAATTGCTATATCTATATAGTAGGATATCTTTTTATGCAACCTACGATTCTTAGTGGTAATCATCTTTTGGTATTTATGCATATTTGCTAGAGATTATATATGTTCTAGATTTTGAAACTACATCCAGGTTTGTTCCTTGAATTGCATATCTACTATCTTGAGTTAGATGCTTGCATAGCCTTATCTTGGTTGTTTGCTTGAACTGCATCCAGGGTTGTTCAAATGCATGTCTTGATTTTCTTTACATACTATGCTTGGACAAGCCCCTAGTGTTGCTCTTCTACCCTCCTTTCTAACATTTGGTATCTCCTTTTTCTAACATGTTTCATTTTAGTTCTTCAAACCCCCACTTTTTTAAATGACAAAGGGGGAGAAGGTGTGTCTTGTTTTATGTAAGATGGGGAGAAGGCATGTGTAGGGAGAAGGCATGTCTTATGTTAAAGGGAGAAGACATATATGTAGAACATATATGAGTACAATACATAGTTTCCAAAAATGTTGTGAAAGATAACCATGTAGGAGAAATAAAATCAATTAAGGAGTATGAGAACTCCATGAGCATCAATTGAGGGGGAGCATATGAACTCAATTCTATTGAAACCCCTAGGCTTCTCAAAAGGTATGATATAACTTAAAAGCTTTCAGCACATTTATGGAATGGTTTTTCATCTTCAAAAAGGAGGAGAGTGTTGACTTAAGGTATAATTTGACTAAAACTTTGTTTTGATGATGACTAACCATTCCACTCATTAGTGCCTAATGCTTCTACTTGAGTGATTTCATATTAGGTACAGATACATTCCAAATGCCTTAACTTGCACATCCTAACTTGAGGAAAAGACAAGTCAAAATCAATGCAAGTGCACTTTTGTGGAGTATGATATAAATCCATTAGAATCATGTTGTAAATCACTTGTAATGATTATATGACTTATAATTGAGCTTGAAAAAAATTGGGAACACTTAAATAAAATATTTAATCACTTTCATGAAATTTTCCAATATACATCACAGAGTGCCTATTCAATCGGGTTTCTCCTATGACAAACTCAACCGACACCCTTGATGCATTTTGAGAATGTCCAGGTTCGGTCGAGTTTTCAAAACACAGAACTCGACCGACACCCTGCACTAGAAAATCAGATTTAAGTGATTGATTGAGTTTCATCTAGGATAAAATTGACCGATTCTTCAAATTTTCTTTGTCAAATAGTGCAATCAGTCAAGTTTCCCAAAATTAAACTCGATTGATCGCACTGTATAGAAAGTGCAGAATAAGTGTTTCTAGTCGTTGGAGTGTTGTAAAACTCAAAAAAATATCCATTGCAACACCCCAAATGGCTAGTGTTTGTCCTTAAGTGCTTCCACTATCTAGTAGGCATCCCCAATTATAAATAGGACCCCTTGGGATTCATCCCATGGTTAGCCAAGAAGAAAGGTCCCTATATTATAGTTGAGTGCCTCCTACAACCACCTTCTTCTCTCAAGCTTAATCACTTGCTACATCCATTAGAGTGAGTAGGAGATTGGTAGGAGAGCTAGTCCTACATGTATATCTTGTGAGGCTCTCACTTCCTCTACCTCCCAATCTCTCTTTTCTACCATGAAGTTGTAGATGAAGAGTCTCTATCTTGGCTAAGAAAGTTGTAGAAGAAGGGAAGGAGTCCCTTGGTTAAAGCTTATCTTTGGAAAAGGTGAAGTCAAAGGCGGAAGATCCATGAAGAGTGGGTAATTCCTTTAAGGCATAAGACTTGTGCAAGAGTGGGTAAGTCCTTGGTGAAGGCGGAAGACTCATTGAAAAATGGGTAAGTCCTTGGTGAGGTTGAAGACTTGGTCTTGGATAGGCAATTCCTTTGGTAGGTTGTTGGATCCCTTCTCCTTAAAGGGAAGGTTGGGTATCCTTGGCCTGGAAAAGGAAGGTTATATGTTGTATGTCTTATAATGGAATATAAGTATGCAATGGTTGAAAAATCCTAGAACTTGACCTGTCTAGGTAGTGAACTGGCTTACTCCTAGTTTGGAGTATGGAACCACTCTACATAGTTTGTATTCTTATGCTTGTTCAATCTCTCTCTCCCTTTCTATGTATGTTTTATTTGCACTCAAAGTTCATACTTGTCATATTATATTATAAATATTTTGAAGGTATAATGAATTTTGTTTAAGTTCATTTAGATATATTAAACCCCCCTCTAGAGCCCATCCATTGATCCACCAGACTGTACATTAGAACAAAAATGATGAAATTCTAAATAATAAGGAACTAGATATTGAAATAATGAAATCAGATATCAATGTGTTTTTCCCTTTCATGTTTTAAATGTGTAAAATTAAAGTAATGGTGGTAATTATTAAATTTAGAAGAACAAAAAGATCTCCAAGGCACATGTATATAGATAGTCACGCCCCTTATATATCTCTCATGATAATAATACGTGTTGATGATTATGAATGATGAATAGGCACAAATGAATAGTAGAATTCATTATGTATGTTATGCAATGATTTTTAAGGTGGTGATTATGTTACGTTCTAGATGTATAATATTTATGAACCCTTATGATCATTAAATGTCGTACATGATTTGTGATGCATGATGATTATGGTAATTGGTCAACATTGTATTTTTGCTCTAATGATCATTTTGGCTCTCATGTTGTATTATGAGTGACTATCGTGATATTGTGATGAATATGCAATGATATAGATCGAGTGATAATGCAATGTGATTCTTATCAACTTTGTGGAATACATAAGGGGAATAATGATGTACATGATGTACTTGCACTAGGAAAGCATTGGAGAGGACATATCTTTCACGAATCTAAAATGATAAGCTAATGATATCAGGAGAGTGAGCCTGAGGTAGGATACATCATGTTCACATGATGAGGAGTGTGTTCCTAGGATGAGGAAACTTCCTCATAGACAAATGATACATATGAGGAAACCTCTTATAATAGGCTATAAATTTGGGGATGAGGAAGAACCATGAAATAAATGTATATGAGAGAGTAAGGATGTGATGAGGAAACCTCCTGTAAAGAAGGCTAAACACCTATTTACTAAAAATGGTAAACAAAAGACCAATGATTAGTAGAAAAATAAAATAACATTGACTATATTCAATTTCATAAAGGGTACATCAAAATTTTCCCAATAAGGGTGTACATGATATATACAACAAAAGGATATAAGATAGAGGGAAACTAAACTACATCAATATGTCTCCAAGAAACAACTCTAAGAGATAGGTCCAGAAGTAAGGATGAACTCATTCTCCTAATCTTAGGCTGGTCCACCATGCTCTTGTTGTGCACTCGGATCCTAAACCTAGATGGTTGGGATCACCCAGCAAAAGGAGAAATAAAGTATGTGTCAATCAAGGAATAAGAACAAATATGTATAGCAAAATGTAAACATGGAGTAATAATTCAACTATGCTAAAGAGAGTCAAGAGTATGAGGCTTTTAACAAATAAGAATTTTGCCAAGTCAAAAATAATAAAGTTGCATGCATGAATATTAATATGACTACAATAACCAATATAGGGTTGAGGCACCTACCTAACCTCAACCAATCAGTGAGGGAGAGTAACACATTCCCAAACACCTCATATATATATATATATATATATATATATATATATATATATATATATATATATATATATATATATATATATATATATATATATATATATATATATATATGGGGAAAGTAAACACATTGCCATGGGCAAAATAACACATGCCCAACTATGGGTGGTTGTACATAAGTACACTACATTATCTATATAGTCAATAATTCATCATGTTATAAAAAGAGTCATATGGTAGATTAAATAAATGAAATATTGTAGAGGGGTCAAACCCCAAGAAATAATTGTAGAAAATGTGTCAAAAGAAGACAATGAAAAAGGTCAAGGGCTAAGCATATGCCTCATTAGGAATATTAGGGTTGGATTATGAAATACTCAACTGAAGGGTGAAGAAATGCACATACTCACATATGCACATAAGCACATACCTCAATGTAGAGTCCTAGTCATCAATTTCACCACTAAGTTGATTCCAAGACCACTTTAACCTAATTACAATTTATATCACATGTGTTAGGGTTTTGTAAAACATAAAGTGTAAGAAACACTAATTTTGAACTTTCTATGAAAAACTTTGATTTATGACTCAAAACCTAGACCATTCGATTAGTTAGATTCTCCTACTTAATAAAACATATTTGATTACCCAATTTGGAATTAAAATGAATTAGTTACAAATTTTAAGGCTTTTATATAATTAAAAATAGTGTTTATAATAAACATTAGAATATGGAGTTAAAACATGACTAGAAAACCCTAAAATCAGATTCTACTCAAAAAATTATTTTCAATGACTATTTATTTATGTTTTTCTGATAAAGTATCGATTTACTATGAATATTTTAATTTCAACCAATCAAAATCCAGGGAATCATATGTGTGACATTAATTGATCAGAAAATAAAATCGATGTAAATAAGACGTGAAATAATAATATGACTTTAGGTGTGCATGACACATCAATCACAGTAGCAGGGGCATTTTAGTCATTTAATAATGAAATGAATCTAGCGGTTGTAAACCAAAGATGCATGTTAAAACCCTAAATTTCCCTTGCGAACAAAATCATTTGATTGACATTATAGGGGCACTGAGGTCATTTTCTGACTTGGTTTGTTCCAGCTTTGAGCCATGGAGCTCGAGCATAGCCTGGAGGTTGGGACTCCATGGATCGAGATCGTAAACAATGAGTATTGATGCAAATAGAGACGGGGAACAAGTTCCCTGAGTTATCGCGGTCACATGGATCTTCAAGGCAAGTTTCCTTGTGCCCAAGAGCATTGGGACCAGGTTTTTCCATGGCCGGAATAGGGAAGCAAACTGCAATAAAAAACCATTGAAAACAAGGAGCTAAGCCTCAACTAAAGTCCCCAAAACATTTGTGGAAGCAAGACGACACCAACCAACCCATTCTCATCACTGTGGGTACACTAGAACTTCATGGCGACTGGCGTCGGTGGGGACCTTTCTACCATCTATAGGACATGACACCTCAGGGCAAGGCATGACAAATCGGTAATGGATAAACATCAAGTAGGGTTCAAGGATGCTCACTGGCAAGCCAATTTGTTCTGAGGAGGCCTGGAGAGTCAGGGCGAGATCTTCATCGTTGGAGATGCATTTTACGAAGGACATGGAGTCTTAGAGAGTAGGAGGAGGAGGAATTGGTGATGATAGATGGTGCTTTAGGGCCTCTTATATAGGGGTGAGGAGCATCATAGTGGCATATGTAAACCTCCATCAGAGAACGGCTACTAGCCTGATTTGGGCATTTCATCAAATGGACGAGATGAAGAATGAGTTAGGGCTCGTTTGAAATCACAAAGAGAGCTGAGCACATTGGAGGAAGAATCGCATGAAATGGTGAGAGGGGAAGGAGAAAGGAATCACATAAGGGCATCTGTGGAGATTGTTTCAAACTGAGTAACGCTTGGAGGTAGGGGATGAGGTCTAGTCCGTTAGATCTATTTAGGTCTCAGATTGATCGAATTCGGGCCTTCGAATGACATGCGTGAGAGGTGAGATGAATAAATGTAACATATGATGCTGATTAAACTAGGACTATAGCTTAAATGTGATGCATCAATGAAATAATAATCACACCATAGTCAAACTATAATCAATTCTTGTTTAATTCATTTGGAGGTTCAAACCTTGACCAATTGACCCCAAATTTGGACCATAGTTTAATATTAATGTCTAGAGTAATCCTACACAATTAGATTTTCGTTTCACACAATATTTTACCCTTAACCACTATATGGGCCATAATATATATATATATATATATATATATATGTGTGTGTGTGTGTGTATTAAAGAGGGTGAATTAATAAGAAAAGACTTTCTAATTAAATCTTTGGGTGAATATTCGAGATAGACAACATATATTAATTTCAAGAGTCATATCTCACCATAATATTCATTTTTCATGTTTTATTGCCACATAGGAGGGGGGAGAGAGAGAAAAGAGGTTTATTATTCACATTAACTAACTCAAAACCATACTATCTTTTATTCCTTGTCCCAAAAGGCTATAAAATCTATAAATTAACATAATCCACTGATTATCTCTCATTAGTGGTCTTTTTGCATTTTAGACTCTAATCAAAACACTAATTGAGGTATTTGTGCACAAACTGATTCATTGTAATAAATATGAATCAAATATAATTCAAACCACTAAATATTGCTCAATTTTAGCATTGAGGACAAAAAGGATAGAAAAGATTGGAAAATTTAGGAAAAAGTCCAAAAACGATATGAAGGAAATGAAAAGCTTGAAAATGAGTTAAATTACAAATAAACTTAAGCTTCGGTATGTTACATCACTCCACCCCTTAAAGAGGATTTTGTCCCCAAAATCTCAACAAGAGGGAAGGTTGAGTAGGTAACATCCCAACACTAAGAAACTAGGTGGTTACTTGTAATCTATGGTACTTCACCTGCTCTAATCATAGGTCAAGTCCTCATGGTTCACTAAGTGTTCCACGACTAAGATTTTTTTATAACACAATTAACATTTTAGGCTTAGTAGCATTATATTCACTATGAAATTACATCATCCTTATTATTCTATTAATTGTGTCATGTTATATTCACATTGTTGTCAAAAAAATTACATATCAACATAATGCACAAATCATATGTATTTTCCTTATTTATCTCATTAAGAGTTTTAAGCATCATTAGACGTTACTCAATTATTTCAACATCCACTAATATACTGGCTCATTATTCTTAATAATGTGGATTTAGATTCCATTATCCTTATATTATCACCAAATTGAACTCTATCCTTTTATTTTGTATGAAATAGATAATTTATCCAATTTGTTACTAAGTCTATAATTAACCCAAATAATGTCATATTAATTACTTATCTCTATATTACACATTATCACATTACCTTTCATACTAATATTAATGTCGTCATTAACCATTTATTCATATTTATTCACTTCTTATTAGTGATTATGCACTATAACACCACATTAGGCATACATGCATATTTATATAAATATAGTTACCCATTGTCATATTTGAGTCATTATATGTATTTTTGTGAATAAGATGGAACACAACATATTAATGAATTGATTCATACACCAAGTTATGATTACACTTATGGCAACACATCCCACTATCACACAGACATCGAGGTGTTACGTGAAAACGTGCGGAAATCACCATAACCACGGATTTCGTAAAAACACGGGTTAATTAAAATCGATTGCGGAAAGCGGGATAATTGAGAAACTATTACATTTAGGTCCTCCTCCTGTACGAAAATAGGTTATATAGACATATACAAGATCTTGGTAGTGTCCACAGCTTAGGAGATCAGTTGTCCTATTATCACATAAGTTCATCACATGTTTATACATACAGGTCGGCCCACATCCGGCCAGCAGCAGGATATACAAAACATCATCAGCTATACATTGTGAAACACGTCAAAACACCTCCAAGGACCTGAGAGTACAGGGATGACTCTAAGACTCTACTACAAAATGACTAAAACAGCAGCGTATCCATCGCTTGCCTTCTACTGCTCGTCTTGTTGCTCAGCCGCAACCCCGCGACCACCACCACGTCTAGCTCGAACACCTAAAAAGGTTATAAACCAGCGGGGTGAGACACACAGTCCTAGCAAGAAACATAACTCCCCGCCGAAACTATAAAATGATAGAAGGATTAAAGTAATAGGAGCAGATAACAGATAAGAGGTATAACAAGAGCAGTTATAAAGTAAAGCTATTCATACCGTCAAGCTTACCAAGATGGGTGGAAGGCATATCACCAAATATCTCTTTTTATGGAACATGATTAACAAGATAAGATTTATAAGGTCTTACCACATAACATGAGGAACATATAAGTAACTGCAAGGTATAACAAGATTAACTACATAAGCAAGGCCTCAACCAATGTTCCGTGTTTTGCCTTAAGCAGTAAATACTATATGGCTGGATTACGTATTATTATGCCCTAACAAAGTGAGCCGTACTGCTGAAATCCAACCTTCGGTTGCGTAACCCAAGCTGGTGCCATACAAGGTCAATGGAAGAGTCGGACTCCACGACCTCCCACCTCGTGGTCAGTGCACGTCTACAACACAAGCAGGACCGCAGTCTCATGCTTAAGTGGCCTCAGCCACAGGGTCAGGCTACCCTCTGCCTAGCCCGCCTCGGTACATGTATCGGTGCTAGTAAAACTGAGCCACGGTCCTGTTCACCGTGCTCTGAGCCATGAATGCATTCATGCTCCTCATATCACATATCCTGAGCCATGGGCCTGTTCACCATGCTCTTCACATTCTGAGCTACGGGCCTGAATCCGCACTCTGGAGTCTACAACCGAAGTTGCACTCATATCTCCTCATTTTAGGCTAGGAGCAACCTCGCATACTCAACAATATGTGCTCCGAGTTAACCCACAAGAGAACTCATTTCACCATCACCAGCTCCCGACGATGATGGATCTATGGCCAGGGCAAACTACATGAAGGGTCATCTGTAATTTAGTTAACATATTTTAAGTGGATTGGAAGGTTCAGCCAAGTTGTATAACATGCAAACTATAACAAGAATAAACCACATGAAACTCAATATTATGCTTTCATTGTAATCAACATCATCCTAATCCATCACAAGGATCCAACATTACATGTTACCACCTGGCCTCTTTCCAATCATCTAGATCCATCTCAAGGATCATCACATTGCCATGGGATCTCAATCCCTCATCACATAATGCCACTACCTCTCAAGGCATTCTCATTATCTTAGGAACTTTTAGTCAAACTTAGGTCCTCAGGCCAAAACACATCATGTATGATATCTCATCATCAAGAGTAATTATCAAAGCAGTGTTACTCAAACATATATATATATATACCTGATAGCCCTTTACCTGGCTATGCATCACCTGCATGGTTAGTATGTACAATCATCATGGATTAATAGGGAGATCATATTATCAACATAGAGCAACATTTGATGATTATATATGTTATCATTCATGCCTCAATCTATGACCATTGACATAGGTCATATCATCTTGCAAGGGTTCTTTCATGCTTATCATTTCTCTATCATTATACAGATGTTTCAAGATGATCATAAACACAGGTACTATCATGACAAGATACATAGATGTAATCTACTATCAAAACCAACTTGATTCATGAACAAGAGCTAGCGCATAGATTTCCATAAGAGACAAGACCCTCACTAGAAGTTCCCACTACCCTCATAAGAAGTGTTACAGGTAGGGCACCCTCACTAGAGATGATATCGGGCAGGGTACTCTCCCCTATCGTTCATCACTCAAACGCATACCAGCACCTATCGGCCAAGCATATCAGCAAGGGTGTATCATGCCATGTTGTGTTGTGCAGCAGGGTCTATCGTGCAACTGAGCCCAAGGGGTGTGTCGTGCAAAGTGTATTGTGCACCATGTCGTGCAATGCTCCGTCGGGTATCAAGGATAATGGGCAACCAAGCGTGCAACTAGCCAAAGAAGTGTAACATGCAACAGTGTGTCGTGCCTCATGGAATATCGGTCAGCACATGTATCGGGCACAAGGTGTCATGTTGTTGGCCGACACACACAGAGCTAAGGCTAAAGGGTGATGCCCACCACAGACTAGCTAGCAACGCTCCACCACAGCAAGGCATAATGATACCAAACCATCACATAGGCTAAGTGTATCGGGCAGGTTACTCTTCAAGGGGTGATGCCCGACACACACACAAGGCAGGGACCAAGTGAAACGCCCGACACAGCCACACATGTGTCGTCCAAGGCTCAAGATCAAAAGGAATATCGGGCAGCACCTCCCCTAAGATCATAACGGTCAAGTTGCAACTCCACAAGGTCATCATCATCCTCAAGCACAAGGGCACCAAAACCCTAATGGATCAAGAAGATGGATCACCTCTCAACAACTAAGAGAGAGGGGTCTTGCACATCTCTTATCACCAATCGGGCAACACAAGGAACAACCACAACAAGGTCCACAACCACTACATAGCTCACCTTTCAAGTCCATGGTGAGAGGAGAGTGTTGCTCAAGTAACTAGAACACAAGCTCACCTCTCAACTTAAACGAGAGAGGAGTGTTGCTCAGATTACTAGAACTCAAGCTCACTCCTCTAGACCAAGGAGAGAAAGGGGTGTTGCTCACCAAGAAACCCTAGAACATAGGTTCGGCCAACAAGGTGCAACTAAAGCAAGAAACCAAACTAGCAACACACATAGCCAGTTATGATTACAGGAAACATACAAGAACATAGAAGAGGTAGTATAGTTAGGGTTAGGATTTATGTAACCCGCCTTAAGCAAGCTCCAAGCTCCTAGCTCCATGCACCACCTCAAGAAGGAGAGCAAGGCACTCTAGGGTTCGGCCACCACTAGAGGAAGAAGGAGACTCCAAGGCAAGGATCAGCCACCAAGCTTGCTAAAAAAGAGGGGTGTCATGCACCAAGGGAGAGGGAGACTAAGGAACTAAAGGGATCCTTAGCAAGGGAAAGGAAACGCATATATAGGAAAGGATGGAGGAGAAACCAAGGAAAGACAAGGCAAGGT
This sequence comes from Alisma plantago-aquatica, assembly GCA_963693085.1. Lineage (NCBI taxonomy): Eukaryota > Viridiplantae > Streptophyta > Magnoliopsida > Alismatales > Alismataceae > Alisma > Alisma plantago-aquatica. The sequence continues at coordinate 555,842,587 of OY856409.1, forward strand.
GTCGCCCATCTAGGGACACTTGTCCATGAGCAATGCCACCACTCTAGCATGTCTTAAACACATGTCCAAGGCCATCGCCACATGCAAGCATCAAGCACCAAGTGTCCACAAGTAGTGACACAAACGAGGTCAAAGAGAGTCAAAGGGTCCATGGGCGACACACCCACACCATGGCTGACATAGACCCTGGGCGACACGCCACTGGCCGACACAAACACAGGCCGACACACCTAGGCCGACACAGGGCACTCTTGCCCAACACAAGGCCCAAAGAAACAAAGGCAAGGCACCACAAAGCCCAACAAGCTCAACCAAGCCCAAAGGGACTCAAGCAACGAGCCCAACCCTTCCTCTCAATACTAGAGGAAGAAAAGAGAGGGAGGAACACCTCACAAGGTGGCAAACTTTCCCACAAACCCTAGACTTGGGTTAATTGCAAGTAGCACCTCTAGCTCTCAACAAAACACCAACAAACCCTAATCACCACTAAAGGTGATTAGCAAGCAACTAAGCATCAAGGTTAAGCAAAGCAAATAGGATAAGCCCTAAATGGAGGTCAAGGGTCTTACAAGCTAACCCCCTATAAAGGGATTTCATCCCTGAAATCCGAAGAGAAAAGTGAGGGATACTTCCTCCTCATCTCTTCCTCAATCTCCCACGTGGCTTCCTCAATGCCACGATGATGCCAAAGAACCTTCACAAGAACCAGGTCCTTCTTCTTCAACTTCTTAACCCTTCTATCAAGGATTGCCACAGGACCTTCCTCGTAGGCCACATCTTCATCAAGCTCAACCTCGACCGGCTGTATCACTGTTCCCGAATCTGGATGGCTTTTCTTCAGCATACTGACATGGAACACTGGATGTAACCTGTGCAATTCCGGCGACAGCTCTAACTTGTAAGCTACCTTGCCCATACATGTTATGACTGGGTATGGCCCCAGATATCTGGGTGCTAGCTTACCCTTCTGGCCAAACCTTAGCACACCTTTCCATGGGGAGACTTTAAGATACACTTTGTCTCCTACCTAGAACTCCAAAGGACGTCGCCGATTGTATGCGTAAGACTTCTGCCTGTCCTATGCCGCTTTCAACTGTTGTTGTATCACCTTGATCTTTTCTGTTGTTTGTTGCACTAACTCAAGACCCAAAAGCTGATATTCACCAGACTCATACCAACACAAAGGAGATCTGCACTTCCTTCCATATAAGGCCTCATCGGGAGCCATGTCAATGCTCCGCTGATAACTATTATTGTAGGAAAACTCTATCAAACTGAGATGTATGTCCCAATTGCCTAGGAACTGCAAAACACAAGCTCGAAGGAGATCCTCCAAAGTCTGAATAGTCCTCTCAGACTGTCCATTTGTCTGCGGGTGGAAGACAGTACTGAACCTCAATTGCATTCCCAACGCTTGGTGCAACTGTTCCCAGAAACAACTCGTGAGCTGAGGACCTCTGTCAGAAACTATCATCACTGGCACACCGTGCAAACGTACTATCTCATCCACATATACTCAAGTGAGTTTCTCGGCTGTATACATTGTCTTTACCGGTATGAAATGGACAGACTTCGTCAATCTGTCCATTATTACCCAAATGGAATCATGATTCCTAGTTGTCCTGGGTAGACCAACTACGAAATACATGGTTATATGATCCCATTTCCACTACGGTATCAGCAGAGGCTGCAATGTACCTGCCAGCTTTTGATGCTCAGCCTTGACTTGCTGACAAACTGCACACCTAGCCACAAACTTGGCTACATCTTTCTTCAAGTCGGGCCACCAATACGAGTCCTTCAGACTATGATACATCTTGGTGACTCCTGGATGCATAGCATACATCGACGTGTGTGCTTCCTCGAGCACTAACTTCCTCAGATCATCAGCATCGGGGACCACCATCCTATCATGATAGCAAACTAGCCCATCCTCGGACTCATGGAACCCATCACGCTTTTCGCTGCCGAACTCTGATCTGATCAGCTGTACTGTATCATCTATTTGTTGTGCATCTTTGATCTATTGTCTCAGCGTAGGCTTGACTTGCATCTGTGCTAAAATTCCAGCTAACAAGGAAACTTCCATCTGCACATTCATCTACCACAAGGAAACAAGCATATCCCATCTATGGCATACCAGGGAACTCAACTGTGCCTTCTTTGAAGGAAAAGAAGAAGACTTTCGGCTAAGCGCATCAGCTACCACATTCGCCTTACCAGGATGATACTCGATGGTGCAGTCGTAATCATTGATTAACTTCATCCATCGACGTTGTCACATGTTTAACTCATGTTGTGAAAAGATGTACTTCAGATTCTTATGATCCGTAAAGATCTGACACACTTCCCCGTAAAGATAGTGTCTCCAAATCTTTAACGCATGAACCACTGCTGCCAACTCCAAATCATAAGTCGGATAGTTCTCCTCGTGTTTCTTAAGCTGTTGTGAAGTAAAAGAAACCACATGATCTTCCTACATCAGCACACAACCTAAACCTTTCTTAGAAGCATTGCAGAAAACAACATAGCCCTTTCCAGGCTCTGGCCGCACTAACACTGGAGCACTAGTCAATTTCTCCTTCAAACTTTGAAAAGCTTGCTGACAACGATCATCCCAGACAAAAGGTACATCCTTTCTAGTCAACTTCGTCATCAGCAACGCATTCGCACTGAAGTCCTTGATAAACCTCCGGTAGTATCCTGCCAAACCCAGGAAACTATGAACTTCTGTCGGCGTCTTCGGCTGTTCCCATTCTACAACGAACTTCACCTTCTTCGGGTCCACTTTGACTCCTTCCGCAGATATCACATGACCCAAGAAAGTCACTTCTTCCAACCAGAACTCACACTTACTGAATTTGGCATACAACTAATGTTGGCGAAGAAGATTCAACGCTAGTCGAAGATGTCGCTCATGCTCTTGCCTGTCCCGACTATAGATCAAGATGTCATCTATAAAGACTACAACAAACTGATCTAGAAATGGACGGAACACTCAATTCATCAAATCCATGAAAGCAGCAGGTGCATTGGTTAGCCCAAACGGCATAACCACAAACTCGAAGTGACCATACCTCATCCTAAAAGTTGTCTTTGGTATGTCATCCACCTTAATCCTCAACTAACGATATCTGGACCGTAGATCGATCTTCGAAAACATTGTAGCACCACACAACTGATCGAACAGATCATCTATCCTTGGTAACGGGTACTTGTTCTTGATCGTGACCTTGTTCAACTGTCGATAATCTATACATAGTCGCATCGACCTGTCCTTCTTCTTAACGAACAACACTGGAGCACCCCAAGGCGACGTACTTGGTCAGATGAAACCTTTCTCCAACAACTCTTGTAACTGCTTCTTAAGCTCTGCCATCTCTACTGGAGCCATCCTATACGGTGTCGGTGCAACTGGTTGTGTTCCTGGAACCAAATTGATCTCAGAATCAATCTCTCGAGGTGGAGGAACACCGGGGAACTCATCAGGAAACACATCGGCAAACTCTCAGACAACTGACACCTCCTCGAGATTAGGACCTTTCACCTTGGTATCCACAATGTGAGCTAAGAACGCTTCACATCCTTGCCGTAGCAACTTCTCTGCCACCATAGCTGATACCAAACACGTCGGAAGAATCTTCCTATCTCCTTGGAAGATCCACTTCCTACCGCCATCATCAAACACAGCTTGCTTGGCACCATAGTCCAAAACAACCCTATACTTCTCTAATGTATCCATCCCAAGGATAACATCAAAACCATGCATATCAAGTGGTATAAGATCCACTTGTATGTTGTGTCCCGAAAAAGATAAGATACAAGATGGACACTCTTCTTGAAGCATCGAGGAACCATCAAGAGGGGTTTATAACAACAAGCTATCTCTCTTACAACTAACAGGTAAACGATAGTTCTCAAGCATACTATAGGCGATAAAAGAGTGTGTAGCACCTGGGTCAACCAGAACAGATATAAAGCAAGAAGAAGACATATCAGAATGAAATAACCAGACGATCTCGTTTGCGACGCTTGACCGCGTCCTCGCCCTCTGCTACTATTGGGTTGTTGTCTATCTGACCCTTGTTGATTCTGCCTCGGCTGCTGCGTCACTTCAACATCTCTATTCGGGCAATTTAACCTGAAATGCCCGATCTGACCACAAAGATGGCATACCCTATCTTCGAACTGTGGCCTAAATGGCCCTATCAATGCCACTGAAGTTGTACTATGTGCCTTTGACGGCGAAGAAACATATCCTCTTCCCTTACTCGGAGACCACTGCGATGGTACACTGGGACCTCTCATCACTAAAGGTGCTGAAAACCTTGGCTTCTTGAAGCCACCAAACCTATGTCCCTGGAACTGAGCAGGCCTCTTCTTAGACACGGATTCTCTTTTATCCCTGATTGACCGTTCGATCCTCCGGACAGAGTCTACAAATGTAGTAAACCGCTCTCGGTTCTCCAATGCAGAAGCAGGTGTTGTCAGTTCAACACTCAAACCTTTCTCAAAATGCCTGATCTGCTCTTCATCTGTTGTTGCCATGTGAGGGCAAAACCTCAACAGATCCATGAACTTGGCTTCATACTCGGTGATGTTCATCGTTCCTTGGCACAAGCGCTCAAACTGACTGATCTTCTCATCCAGATACGTCTTCGAAAAGTATGTGCTGACGAACTCGCGTCGGAACCTCCCAACCGATCACTTCACCAGGCCGCTTCTCCTCCTCGATGGTCCACCAGTGACCAGCATTACCCTTCAGAAGGTAGACAGTGTGCTTTACTTTGTCTGCTTCGGGGATGTCGAGGATCCAGAAAGCCTTCTCAAGACTTGTCAACCACAGATCTGCATCTGTTGGATCATCCGTTCCAGCATAATCTGAAGCTCCGACTCGACGAAGCCGCTCAAAGATCTTCCCAATACCCGATGTTTCACCATGGGGAGCATGTGCTCTCGGTGGAGGCACTGGCAATCTTTCTACCATGAGATTCATTGTAGCCATCATCTGCCCCATAAGCTGTTGGTAAGAAGGGTGTTCAAGAATGGCTAGGTCAGGTTGGGGGACCTCAGGCACCTGATCTTCATGTGCCTGCCCTATAGCTCCATCAACTGATGCAGCATTGCTGTTCTCAACATCATGTTCTTCATGGTTTCCAGACATCTTGGCTTTTCTTCTGTTGAGGGCAGAAGATGATTGTAAGAAAATCTGGAAAACTCTTAAGAACAGATACAACCTAGTCCTAAATCCCTATAGACTCAGCGAACCTGGAGCTCTGATACCAAATTTGTGGCAACACATCCCACTATCACACAGACAGTGAGGTGTTACGCAAAAATGTGTAGAAATCACCATAACCACAGATTTTGTAAAAACATGGGTTAATTAAAACTAATTGCGGAAAGCAGAATAACTGAGAAACTATTACATTTAGATCCTCCTCCTGCATGAAAACAGGTTATATAGACATATACAAGATCTTGGTAGTGTCCACAACTTAGGAGATCAGTTGTCCTGTTATCATATAAGTTCATCACTTGTTTATACATACAGGTCGGCCCACATCCAGCCAGCAGCAGGATATACAAAACATCATCAGCTATACGTTGTGAAACACGTCAAAACACCTCCAAGGACCTGAGAGTACAATGATGACTCTAAGACTCTACTACAAAATGACCAAAACAGCAGCGTATCCAGCGCTTGCCTTCTACTGCTCGTCTTGCTGCTCGGCCGCAACCCCGTGACCACCACCACGTCTAGCTCGAACACCTAAAAAGGTTATAAACTAGTGGGGTGAGACACACACTCCCAGCGAGAAACATAACTCCCCACAAAAACTATAAAATGATAGAAGGATTAAAGTAATAGCAGTAGATAACTGATAAGAGGTATAACAAGAGCAGTTATAAAGTAAAGCTATTCATACCATCAAGCTTACCAAGATGGGCGGAAGGCATATCACCAAATATCTCTTTTTATGGAACATGATTAACAAGATAAGATTTATAAGGTCTTACCACATAACATGAGGAACATATAAGTAACTGCAAGGTATAACAAGATTAACTACACAAGCAAGGCCTCAACCAATGTTCTGTGTTTTGCCTTAAGCAGTAAATACTATACGGCTGGATTATGTATTATTATGCCCTGAGGAAGTGAGTTGTACCGCTCAAATCAAACCTTCAGTTGCAAAACCCAAGCCAGTGCCATACAAGGTCAATGGAAGAGTCGGACTCCATGACCTCCCACCTCGTTGTCAGTGCACGAGTACAACACAAGCAGGACCGCAGTCTCATGCTTAAGTGGCCTTAGCCACAAGGTCAGGCTACCCTCTACCTAGCCGCCTTGGTACAGGTATCGGCGCTAGTGAAATTGAGCCACGGGTCTGTTCACCGTGCTCTGAGCCATAAACGCATTCATGCTCCTCATATCATATATCCTGAGCCATGGGCATGTTCACCATGCTCTTCACATTCTGAGCTACGGGCGTGAATCCGCACTCTGGAGTCTACAACCGAAGTTGCACTCATACCTCCTCATTTTAGGCTAGGAGCAACCTCACATACTCAACAATATGTGCTCTGGGTTAACCCGTAGGAGAACCCATTTCACCATCACCAGCTCCTGATGATGATGGATCTATGGCCAGGGCAAACTACATGAAGGGTCATCTGTAATTTAGTTAAAATATTTTAAGTGGATTGCAAGGTTCAACTAAGTTGTATAACATGCAAACTATAACAAGAATAAACCACATGAAACTCAATATTATGCTTTCATTGTAATCAATATCATCCTAATCCATCACAAGGATCCAACATTACATGTTACCACCTGGCCTCTTTCCAATCATCTAGATCCATCTCAAGGATCATCACATTGACATGGGATCTCAATCCCTCATCACATAATGCCACTGCCTCTCAAGGCATTCTCATTATCTTAGGCACTTTTAGTCAAACTTAGGTCCTCAGGCCAAAACACATCATGTATGATATCTCGTCATCAAGAGTAATTATCAAAGCAGTGTTACTCAAACATATATATATATATACCTCATAGCCCTTTACCTGGCTATGCATCACCTGCATGGTTAGTATGTACAATCATCATGGATTAATAGGGAGATCATATTATCAAAATAGAGCAACATTTGATGATTATATATGTTATCATTCATGCCTCAACCTATGACCATTGACATAGGTCATATCATCTTGCAAGGCTTCTTACATGCTTATCATTTCTCTATCATTATATAGATGTTTCAAGATGATCATAAACACAGGTACTATCATGGAAAGATACATAGATGTAATCTACTATCAAAACCAACCTGATTCATGAACAAGAGCTAGCGCATATATTTCCATAAGAGACAAGACCCTCACTAGAAGTGCCCACTACCCTCACAAGAAGTGTGACGGGTAGGGCACCCTCACTAGAGGTGATATCGGGCAGGGTACTCTCCCTTATCGTTCATCACTCAAACGCATACCAGCACCTATCGGCCAAGCATATCAGCAAGGGTGTATCATGCCATGTTGTGTTGTGCAGCAGGGTCTATCGTGCAACTGGGCCCAAGGGGTGTGTTGTGCAAAGTGTATCGTGCACCATGTCGTGCAACGCTCCATCGGGTATCAAGGATAACGGGCAACCAAGCGTGCAACTATCCAAAGAAGTGTAACATGCAACGGTGTGCCGTGCCTCTTGGAATATCGGTCAGCACATGTATCGGGCACAAGGTGTCATGTTGTTGGCTGACACACACAGAGCTAAGGCCAAAGGGTGACGCCCACCATAGACTAGCTAGCAATGCTCCACCACAACAAGGCATAAAGATACCAAACCATCACATAGGCTAAGTGTATCGGGCAGGTTACTCTTCAAGGGGTGATGCCCGACACACACACAAGGCAGGGACCAAGTGCAACGCCCGACACAGCCACACATGTGTCGTCTAAGGCTCAAGATCAAAAGGAATATCGGGCAGCACCTCCCCCAAGATCATAACGGTCAAGATGCAACTCCACAAGGTCATCATCAGCCTCAAGCACAAGGGAACCAAAACCCTAATGGATCAAGAAGATGTCTCACCTCTCAACAACTAAGAGAGAGGGGTCTTGCACATCTCTTATCACCAATCGGGCAACACAAGGAACAACCACAACAAGGTCCACAACCACTACATAGCTCACCTTTCAAGTCCATGGTGAGAGGAGGGTGTTGCTCAAGTAACTAGAACACAAGCTCACCTCTCAACTTAAACGAGAGAGGAGTGTTGCTCAGATTACTAGAACTCAAGATCACTCCTCTAGACCAAGGAGAGAAAGGGGTGTTTCTCACTAAGAAACCCTAGAACATAGGTTCGGCCAACAAGGTGCAACTAAAGCAAGAAACCAAACTAGCAACACACATAGCTGATTATGATTACAGGAAACATACAAGAACATAGAAGAGGTAGTATAGTTAGGGTTAGGAGTTATGTAACCCGCCTTAAGCAAGCTCCAAGCTCCTAGCTCCATGCACCACCTCAAGAAGGAGAGCAAGGCACTCTAGGGTTTGGCCACCACTAGAGGAAGAAGGAGATTCCAAGGCAAGGATCGGCCACCAAGCTTACAAAAGAACAGGGGTGTCGTGCACCAAGGGAGAGGGAGACTAAGGAACTAAAGGGATCCTTAGCCAGGGAAAGGAAATGCATATATAGGAAAGGATGGAGGAAAAACCAAGGAAATACAAGGCAAGGTGTCGCCTGTCTAGGGACACTTGTCCATGAGCAATGCCACCACTCTAGCATGTCTTAAACACATGTCCAAGGCCATCGCCACATGCAAGCATCAAGCACCAAGTGTCCACTAGTGATGACACAAACGAGGTCAAAGAGAGTCAAAGAGTCCATGGGCGACACACCCACACCATGGTCGACACAGACCCACATCATGGCCGACACAGACCTTGGGTGACACGCCACTGGCCGACACAAACACAGGCTGACACACCTAGGCCGACACAGGGCACTCTTGCCCGACACAAGGCCCAAAGAAATAAAGGCAAGGCACCACAAAGCCCAACAAGCTCAACCAAGCCCAAAGGGACTCAAGCAACGAGCCCAACCCTTCCTCTCAACACTAGAGGAAGCAAAGAGAGGGAGGAACACCTCACAAGGTGGCAAACTTGCCCACAAACCCTAGACTTGGGTTAATTGCAAGTAGCACCTCTAGCTCTCAACAAAACACCAACAAACCCTAATCACCACTAAAGGTGATTAGCAAGCAACTAAGCATCAAGGTTAAGCAAAGCAAATAGGATAAGCCCTAAATAGAGGTCAGGGGCCTTACAACACTACTATATTTTTGGCCAGTAACGTCACTGCCCATAGTGTCACTTTTACTAGAATAACCGACCTAATAGACTACTGCATCAGTTTTATCATAAAAACCGACATTATAGGTTTCCCGCCGCAAAAATTCACACGATTTTAGCTTCGCGCCTCGATCTATTGGTCGGTTTTTTAAAATAACTGATGCTATAGGGTCAACAAAAAATGCGGGCACCGCTTTGGAACTCTAGAGTCTATTTTTATATATAACTGACCTTACAGATGCTGACCTATAGCGTCGGTTCTAGTGCAAAACCGACCCTAAAAGTATATTAAAAAAATGGTGCCCGGACTTAACCTATAGCGTCGGTTTTTTAAGACAACCCACGCTATAAGTCAGGTCTATAGCGTCGGTTATCTTAAAAAACCGATGCTATAGGTTAAGTCCGGGCAGCATTTTTTTAGTAGACTTTTAGGGTCAGTTTTTACCCAAAACCGACGCTATAGGTCTTCTATTATTGCACACAGCAGCCCGATAGTAAGGTTTGGGTTGCCATTTGCTACTGCTTCTTCCCCGTTTCTGCTCCCGTGCCCGAAGAAAAGCAACACCGCCTCTACAAAGGTGACCTCGCGCAACCATCTCCTTGTCCGAAAAGAGGCAAACTAGTGTCGTTTTCCTTGGAAAACGATGCCCAAGCTTCTTACCACCATCTCCGGCGACGACGACGCTCGTTACCACCATCTCCGGGGCCGTTTCCTTGGATGACGCTGACGTTGCATCTCTCTCCAGTGCTTTCTTCTTTGAAAGGTGACGACGCCTTAGGCGTTGCAAAGGTCGTGTGCATCTCTCTCCGGTTCTTTTCCTACACAAGCTCCCTCACCGACCGGTTCTTCTCAAGGTATTTCTCTCTGTCGCCTCATCACTCCTCCGTTTACGTTTTACTTTCAAGCAACTGACCAGGTAGCACGGCTGTGCTGGGCAGCACGACCGTGTTAGGAGCAGTAACAAATTCAAAATTGACAAATTTTGATGATTCTGCAACTCAGCCAACACGGTCGTGTTGGGCAGCATGGCCGTGTTGTTTGCACGGCCGTGCTGCCCAACACGGCGGTTTTGGATGAGTTGTAAAATCATCAAAATCTGTCAATTTTGAATTTGTTACTACTCCTATAAATTGATATATACTGACCCCTAATTAATACATTATAACAGAATTGAATCGTGTATTTGTGTTGTTGCAGATGCTATTGACTTGTTGTTGACTTGCATATATTTCTTCTTCAGCTTACAAGTGAGGTATAATATTCTCACTCTCCCAATGTGCCATTTTATTTGACTAGTAAATCAACCAATAAAAAAATATGTATTCATTCATATCTACATTTTGTTATCAATCATGTATGTAATCATTATATATACATTTAAGAAATATGAGGGTAGACATTGTGTATTCTCAGATTGACACTTTAGGGTTTATATATGAGATCATCGATGCATGATGTTTAACTTAATATATAAATATGACAATAATACATTTATGCATGTATCAACTTAGAAACCCATTCAAAATTTACTCATAGGAGTAAATTTTGGATAGTCCCCAGTTTGGGACTATTTTTGGATATTTAATCTCATTTAGGATGTAACTGTACAATGTATGTTTAGTTTTGAAGAAAATTTTAGTAGTATTTCCTCATTTGTTCTCTGGGTACAAATGTGAGTGGTTATTTATCATTTACATCGATGTACTTGGAGAACTTAGGGGAAATGGTGCTAAAATTTTCTTCAAAAGTAAACATACATTATACAGTTACTAGTGAGATTAAATATTCAAAAATGGGATAGGTGGTACACTTTAGTATAAAAGTAATTAACTTCCTATCAATAAAAACTTACATATTATAGTATCAATATTAAATGCTTAGTTTTATAATTAATTTTTAATGTGATATAGAAAATGGATCAAAGTTGGATGTCTATCAAGAACCGTTGTAGTCTAGAATTTGCCAAAGGTCTTGATGAATTTATCAGATTTGCTGACGAACATAGGAAACTACCTACAGATAGGTTCTATTGTCCATGTAGACATTGTGGTAATAATTTGAAAGTTGATAATGCTGAGGAAATTAAAAATCATGTCATATGCAATGAGATCATACAAGGTTATAATGAATGGTATTGGCATGGAAAGAAAATTAATAATGGATTAGAAAATGTCGATACTAATAGTTGTGTCATAGAAGATATAGATAATGATGATAATTTCAATGATGAACCGATTCAGGATGATATGGTTTATGAGATGCTACATAGTTGTCGGGACAATGTCGATCCACCTTCTTTATTTGCAAACATTGTCCATGATGTTGAAAAACCTTTATATAAGGGTTGTACTAAGTTTATGAGGTTGAGTGTTGCGATGCGATTATATACTCTTAAAGCTCAAAACCGGTGGAGCGATAAGAGTTTCACTTCACTGTTGTCTTTGTTAAAGGAAATTCTTCCTGAAGGCAACGAGCTTCCAATTTCAACATATCAAACAAAGAAAATAATGTGCCCAATGGGAATGGAGGCTAAGAAGATTCATGCATGTCCAAATGATTATGTGTTATTTCAGAAGGACTATAGTAATTTAATAAATTGTACAAAATGTGGTGTGTCAAGGTATAAGACCACAAATTCAGCTAAGGATAAAAATGACTCTACTGTCAAGGTGATGTGGTATCTACCAATAATACCATGATTTCAACGCTTATTTGCTAATACATAAGATGTGCAAAATTTGTCTTGGCATGGGGAGTTAAAGGCCAATGATGATGGCGTCCTACGACATGCATCTGATTCACCACAATGGAAGAAAATTGATTTATTATACCCTCAATTTGGTAAAGAACCAAGAAACTTAAGACTTGGACTCTGTACAGATGGAATGAATCCCTATGGTACATTAAGCAGTCAACATAGCACGTGGCCTGTTATGATTGTTATATACAATCTTCCTCCTTGGTTGTGTATGAAAAATAAGTATGTCATGTTGTCAATATTGATATCAGGGCCCAAACAACCTGGAAATGATATTGATGTTTACCTTCAACCTCTAATAGATGACCTAATGAAACTATGGGAAGAAGGTATTATGACATATGATGCTTCACGTAAAGAGACCTTCAGTTTGTGTGCTATGTTGTTTTGCACGATTAATGACTTTCCAGCTTATGGAAATTTGTCTGGATATAGCATAAAAGGTTACAAAGCATATCCTGTTTGTGAGGAAAATACTGATTCAATTAGACTGAAACATGGTGGTAAAATCGTATATCTTGGTCATCGGAGATTTCTCCCACCAGTGCATCCTTATCGAAGGCAACGCAAAACCTTTAATGGATCAACTGAGGAACGAAGTGCTCCTAAATCTATACCAGGAAATATTGTATATGATAGGGTGAAACATATTGTTAATGAATTTGGAAAGAGTTCAAGTAGTCATACACTCACATGTGACAAATCTCTATACAAGAAGAGGTCAATATTCTGGGATCTTCCTTATTGGAGATCTTTGGCAATTAGACACTGCATTGACGTCATGCATGTTGAAAAAAATATTTGTGATAGCATCATCGGTACGCTATTAAAGATGGCATCAAATCTAGAAAAGATTTAGAATTAATGGGTATAAGAAAAGAATTATCAGTGGAGATCAGGGGTCGTCACACATATTTACCACCAGCTTGTTACACTTTGTCAAAGAAGGAGAAAAAGACTTTCTGTGAGTGTTTGTATAATATTAAGGTTCCACAAAGATACTCTTCTAATATTCGTAGATCGGTATCAATGAAGGATCTGAAACTGATAGGTCTCAAATCTCACGATTGTCACACCTTAATGCAACAAATTTTACCTGTGGCTATTCGATATATATTGCCGAAGCATGTAAGGTTTGCAATCACAAGACTCTGTTTCTTCTTCAATGAAATATGCAACAAAGTGATACATCCTGATACTCTCGATAAATTATAGAAAGATGTAATTGTTACCATGTGTCAGCTTGAAATGTACTTTCCTCCTTCATTTTTTGATATCATGGTTCATCTTGTAGTACATATTACAAGGGAGGTGAAGATGTTGGGTCCAATTTTATTACATTGGATGTATCCATTTGAACGCTACATGAGTGTTTTTGAAGATGATGTTCAGAATCATTATCGTACTGAAGGGAGTATTGTTGAGGGTTACATGGCTAGGGAGGTGATGGACTTTTGCAATGATTTTTTGAATTGCAATGAAACTTCTAGCGATCTAAAAAATTCTCATCACACTGAATCTTATTGTGGCAAAGGAACTTTGGGAGGACGAGTGAAAGGAATCAGTCGTGAGTTGTGGGAACAAGCGCATTTGTTTATTTTACACAACATCGATGAAGTTAGTAGTTACATCACAGAACACAATGATCTTATCAAGAGAAATCATCCGCGATCCAGTTCAATGTGCCTTGCAAGAGAGCATAATCGAACATTTATTAGGTGGTTTGAAGAGAAAGTATTTAATCAACTATCCGAATCACCGAATAATGTTGCTGAGAACATAAAATGACTCACCTTTAAGCCAAAAATGGATGTCATGTCATATGAAGGTTATGACATAAATGGATTTTCATACTACACAAAGCGTCAAGATGAAAGTAGTGTAGTTCAAAATAGTGGAGTCACTGTTCAAGCTTGTTCGTTGTATTTTGCTAGTGCCAAAGATAAAAGATCACGCGAAGCTGAGATGTCATATTACGGTGTCATTGAGGACATATGGGAAATGGACTATACAAATTTTTGAGTTCCTATCTTTAGGTGTAATTGGGTTGACAACAACAAAGGAGTTTTAGTGGATGAGTTGGGTTTCAAATTGGTGAATTTTGAAAATATTGGTGAGAAAGATGAGCCATTCATCATGGCAGACCAAGCAAAACAAGTATTCTATATTGATGACCCAGCAAATAAAAATCGGTCTGTCGTTCTTCATGGAAAAAGACAGTTTACTGTAGATCCTATAAATGAAGAAGAATACTATGAAAAGTATGATGATTCCAGTCCATTCTCAGTTGGTTTGCCAAGTGTAAATGTTGAAGATAACACCGATGAATATTATAAACATCAAGACCATGTTGAAGGAATTTTCCTTGACTAACAACTCAACCAATACTAGAGGCATGTATTCTTTGAATTATTTATTTTATTATCATTCAAGCTAGTATACCTTATCACTTTTGCTTTTATTATCACTTTTTTTTTATCATGTATACTTGCAGGTTCTAAAATGGAGAGTGAAGATGAACATTCTGAGCATGAGCATGAGAACCATGAGGATGGTAGTGGTGATGCTAAGAAAAGTAGAGGTCCCACACTGATGCGTAGGTTGTAGGAGCTCAGGGCTAAAGGGAACAAATTACCAGTCCAGTTTGATATCACAGGAGCACTTGTTGGGGAACATGCTAGTGCTTTCAAGCATTACGTAGGGGTGATCGCACGCAGTAAGGTGCCAATAGATATAGAAAATTGGCATGATGTTCCTAATGCCAAAAAAGACCTCATATGGAAAGATATATCTATGAGTGGAAGTGATATTATATTAATATGTTTTTTTTATCTATTGATTCTAATTTAGTTTGCTTGGAATTAATTGCTTTTCAAAATTATTAATTGCTTCTTTTGTATGTATAGGGTGTTTTTCATCTAAATGAAAAAGATCACAAGAAAAGATTGCTACAACATTGTGGTGTACGATGGAGGGGTTATAAGACATATCTCGCAAGGGAATTTATAGATAATCCTAAACAAAAGAAGAAAGTAGTAGATGTATATATTTTTATAGATCTTGAGGTGTGGGAAACATTTGTTGTAGCTAGGAGATCGGGAGAGTTTCAGGTAATAAAGATTGTGATGTATTGTATGAATCTTTAATTTTATATAATTAAGGAGGTGAATCTTTTTATACATGTTTGCCAAGTCTGAATTGTAATATCTCATTTTAAATGATCAGGCTATCCACCAGGCTCAAAAGGAAATATGGGCCAAAAATGTGCATGATCATCGCTTGGGGCCCGGTGGTTATGCCTTCCGCCGCCAACTACAAGAGAAGCAATCCTCTTCTGGAGAAGAATCTAGTACAACTCAAGTTGAGCGTCCATCCCGACACTTGACATGGATTGATGCTAGAAAGAATCGAGCAGGTGAAATTGTCAACCCTGCAACTAAGGAGGTGGCACAAAAGATGGTAGTTTTATCCCAACTAAGTAAAGAGTAACTCCCACAAACTTAGATTTATTTATATCTAATTGATATTGTGATTTAATATTTTTATTAACTATGAATAGATTGATCTCCACAAGCAAAGGAAGGAAGGAAAGTTCATCCCAACTAGACACATGGATGAACTATCAGTTGCTCTTGGTATGAAGGAGCATCCTAGCCGTGTTAGGGGATTAGGAGCTGGCATAGGATTCAAGTCTTATTTTGTCCCTTCGCAATCTAAAAGAGGTCGTACAGGAGGTCTTACACAAGAGGAGGTTGAAGCATTAGTAGCGCAGAAAGTACAAGAAATAATGTCTTCATTTTAGCCTACTCAACCTTCTCAACCTATTCATATTGTGCGTCTCTCAAGTGATGAGGTACAAGCCCATGCTACAGTTGTAGAAGGTCATGGGAGCACTACCAATGACCCACCACAACAATCTGCAGTAAGTTTTTATTCTATATGTTGTGTTATTAGTATGATATATATGATAATATATATAGTTGTAACATGTATCTATTCTACTGCTTCTTATATAACCTATATTATTTCAATCTAGGTTGGTATGAACTGTAAACTTGTAGTGGAGGTTCCAGAATATAATGTTGTGGCAGCGGGAAAGGTGTATAACCTTGGTGGTACATTGTATTGCCAACAAATTAGTGATGACATTTGTCGTGTGTCCATCCATCTTGTGTAAGACGGAATGGGGGACAAACCACTACCCATACCTAATCCTGAATATAGTACAGTTGAAGAAGTAGAGGGTGCTATGGTGGGTTGGCCTAGACACTTGGTTATCAATGACAAGGTATACTTGAATTCTACCATGTTTTTCATATTTGACTGCATATATGAACTCGTGTAATAGAAGTATGTAATTTAATTAACAGGTTTGCAAACCAAAAAGTAAAAATTCTACTAGTCATCCTCCTATGCCCAAGCCATCTATTATTCCAGAATCCACATTCGACGAGTTGGGAAGTAAATGTAAATGTTTGTGTCGATACTTAGCCAACCAAAGCTCTAGACTACAAATGTTGATCGATTTAATAGAAGATGCAACTGGGAGGGACTTTGACAGTTATATTTTTCTTGATGATATTATAGAGTTGTTCTGTTATGATTGGTTGAATACTTCGATATTATAAGTATGGATAAGGTAAGGATCTATCAATATAGAAAATTCCAATACACATTTTAGCTTATTTCTACATATGAAAATAATTACAAATGTTTAACAACCATTTATATACCGAGGCCACAAACTTTGATATAAAGAATGTTGGATTCTTAGTTCCTTTAGTCACTAGTCAGGTGGAGACACATATTGAGGAAGTGAGTGAGTACTTCTCTTATTTATTCAAATATTTTGCTACTATGGGAAAGGAAATTATCCTAATTCCTTTTAACGTCCAGTAAGTATTATTATTCAATATAATTTTAATAATGAACAATTGTATTTATTTAATATTTTTTAATTCTTACTCAGATCTAGACATCGGGAATTAGTGGTTGTTGTCCCAAAATTGATGACTCTTTATTATCTTGACCCAATGGGAAAAACAACAAGGGGTCACAAACTGAAATTGCCAGCTATGGCATGAGTATAAATATAGTCAATGCTTCAACATGATATTTCTGTTTAGAATTTCTATTTTACCAACTATCGTTTAATTGATAGGGGTATAAAAGCTTTTCGTGAAGGCGGAGGACAAATACCCACAAAATTAAAGGCATTGACTTTGAAAAATGTCAAGGTAGCTACTTTGACAACTGCTTAGTCTTATATATATTAATTTTCAACTCTTATATGTCAACTCTTATAGTCTTCTGTTTATAGTAGTTACTAACATAAAGTATAATTCGTTATTTGTAGTGTCATATACAAAATAATAATTGGGCTTGTGGTTACTATGTAATGAAATATATGCAAGCTATTGTCAAACAAGCATCAAATGACATTCAGACTATAGATCAGG
This sequence comes from Alisma plantago-aquatica, assembly GCA_963693085.1. NCBI lineage: Eukaryota > Viridiplantae > Streptophyta > Magnoliopsida > Alismatales > Alismataceae > Alisma > Alisma plantago-aquatica. The sequence goes on from OY856409.1 coordinate 555,860,175, forward strand.
TAATAAAGAATAACATCATAAATTTACAAGTGAGTTGTAGTCATTTTATAAAATATTAGCATGTGCATTTTCTGTTACAGATCTTTACAACTCAGCCTTACACACGTGAGGACTTAAATGAATTCCGAGAAGAGTGGTCATATGCTTTTCTAAATGAAGTCAATATAGCATTGGAATAAATATGTCAGTTACATTCCATTTATGTATGTGGTTTCAGTACTCTTTCATATTTACTTTTGTATTTGACATTTAATATCATCTCAGACTTGTAATATATCATTTTGTAAATTATGATGTGACTATGTGTACTCAACTCAATATATGAATCATTTTTGTTATGAATGTGTGGTTTAGAATGGTGACGGTTGAGCATCAATGCTCCCCTCTCCCATATCTTATTCTTGTTCTTCTGTTTCTACAGAAATTAAAAAAAATCGACCCTGTAGTGTCGGTTTTCTTAAAAAATCGACCTTATAGGTGTCTTGGCCGTTCCGCGTAGAACGGTCGTGCTGTATAAAATGGCCATATTGGGATGAGGTAGAACGACTGTGCCGCGTAGAATGGTTGTGTTGAGATATGGTAGAACGGTAGTTCCGTGTAGCACGGTCGTGCTAATATAAACCAACACGGCCGTTCTAGACGGAACGGTCGTTCTACCTCATCCCAACACGGTCGTTTTATGCAGCACGTCCGTTCTACGTGGAACGACCAAGACACCTATAAGGTCAGTTTTTTAAGAAAACTGACGCTATAGGTCCTTAGAAATAATCTTTAGAGTCGGTTATTTATTAAAAAACTGACGTTATAGGGTTCAGGTACAGTTTCATTTCTCATTTGGGTTTAGTTTTTGAGAGCCTATAGGGTCAGTTTTTACTATACAAGGTCGGTTTTTTTAGGTTAAAAAAACCGACGCTACAGAGCAATTTCTATAGCGACGGCCACTTAGGCGTCGGCTGAAAAGTGATGCTATAGGCTTAATAAAACCGACGCTATAGACCATTTTTGTACTAGTGTTAGGTGATAAATGAGGTGTGCATTAGAGAACAAGGTGATAAGCATTACATATATTGATGATTTGATTAATCTATGATTAGGTGATTGCATACCATTTATTTGTATCAAAGTATGTTATTAGATTATGGCACCTAATGTTACTCATGTATCATGAAATTCATCAAGAATATATATATATATATATATATGGGATTAAGAGAGAAAGATTTCTCCCCCCTCTCCCACGCCCGTGGCGGAGGCCGAACGCCCGGGAGGGTTGTAAATCAAGGCGGAAACTAGGATTCATATATATATATATGTATGTATGTATATATATATATATCAAAGGCTAGATGATTACATCTTAGGGTTTTAGGTCAATATGATCAATACATTGTCACATATATGTTATTAGCATGCATTAGTTCCATTTATCTCACTCATCATATCATTAGGGTGACATGGTCAACATTATGTGTATTCACAATTAGTGAGTTACTCATATTACGTGCATTAAGTATTCATTAGGGTTCAAACAAACATATGAACTATTCATTAGACGACTTATTATATATTCATTAGTATATAAACAGATAGGTTAAGTTATAATTATAACTTGTTTTAGTCAATTCTAATGATGTAAGCTCACTAATCTCTTATCTATGGATTTAGGGGTTCTAATTATAGAGTAGATAGCTTTCGGTGTGTTGTAGGACTCCATCCCCCTCGAAATCAGCAAATCCAAAATCTATCAAGGTACTACTACTCCTCCTCCACCCCTTAATTGTAGGGATGTCAATGGGTACGGGTAAACCTATTTACCCTTTATCTATACCCTATAGGGGAAGGGTAAGTGTAAGGGTAAAGAATTTTCTTACCATTTACCCACCTACCCACTACCCTCTAACTTGCTAAGGGTAAGGGTATTCCATTACTCATACCCTCTAACCCACTACCCGCTAATATTTATGCATAATATATTATGTAAATAGTCATTATGTTGTTTGAGTCAATAGATTATTCAACATTATATGGTCATGATTGAATACAATACGTAATCTTCTTATCTACTTTTTATGTAGCTAATTTGGTCATGTATACAACACCATTTTGGAGACATAAGACACAAATGTAAGAAATAACTAGATTTTATATTTTTACAATAAAAGCCATGTGTATAATGTTGTAGAATATTACTTTGAAATAATTTGAATAGCTAATAGACATTTTGAAGCATATTCATATTTCTCTTAAGGGTATAAATATATTTGGCGTGCCATATTGTTCCTACTAGTACAATTTTTTGAAAGACATATAAATTCCCACTTCACTCTTACCCTCCCCATTTACCTTGTGGGTAAGAGGGTAAGGGTAAGGGGAGGGTAAGAATAGTGGTGGAGTGGGGAATTACCCATACCCTTACCCGCCATGCTAGGTGGGTAAGGGTAAAGGTAAGCCCTTACCCTCCCCATACCCTCCCCATTGATAGCCCTACTTAAAAGGGTTGACCTACCAAGTCAAACTAAACTATAGGTAAAAGAGTGAGTCTAATTAAACTATGTATAAGAAACACTTGATTGCTTTACTAATCACTATCACCAACCTCAAAGTCTAGTTCTAAGGGTAGACTGCCACAAACATGTAGAATCTAAGGCTCCTATAAGGAACTTATGGGACATAAAAGAATTTTATTGGGTAACAGGTCATCATATTAGGTTCCCAAGGGTACTCAACATAGATATCTAAGGCTACTGTTGCATAAAGGTATGTTATTTTGGACAATCATTATCCGCTCAGGCCAGGCTGGTGTCATATGGATCCGGGAGTCCTAGTGAACCAAGCTAGTGGCGCGGAGGAAAATTTTGCCAGTCCCCAGATCCTGACCCTTTCTAGGAACCCTTTGCTTTCAACTTATGTCCTAGTAGCTACCTAATAGGCTCATCACCTAAAGATATTTCTAATATGAAACTTCTAATGCTCCTAAATCAACCTTTCATCATATCATGAAAACATAGGTCAATTCTAGGGTGAACACCTTAACTAAAGGGGAACTATGTAAGCAAGGTTCTAAGTAAGGAGACAAATTGAAATAGTCAAGATTTAGACTACCATGGGCTTTGATACCATGTTGTAAATAAGGCTAAACACCCCTTTACTAAAAATGGTAAACAAAAGACCAATGAATAGCAGCGGAATACAATACCATTGACTATGTTCAATTTCATAAAGGGTACATCAAAATTTTCCCAATAAGGGTGTACATGATATATACAACAAAAGGATCTAAGATAGAGGGAAACTACACTACATAAATATGTCTCCAAGAAACAACTTTAAGAGATAGGTCCAGAAGTAAGGATGAACTCATTCTCCTAATCTTAGGCTGGTCCACCATGCTCCTATTATGCACTCTGATCCTAAACTTGGGTGGTTGGGATCACCCAACAAAAGGAAAAATAAAGTATGTGTCGATTGAGGAATAAGAAAAAATATGTATAGAAAAATGTAAACATGGAATAATGATTCAACTATGTTAAAGAGAGTTAAGAGTATGAGGCTTTTAACAAATAAAAATTCTGCCAAGTCAAATAATAACAAAATTGCATGCATGAATATTAATATGACTACAATAACCAATATAGGGTTGAGACACCTACCTAACCTCAACCAATAGGTGAGGGAGAGTAACACATTCCCAAACACCTTATATATATATATATAAGTGGGGAGAGTAAACACATTCCCCTGGGAAAAATAACACATTCCCAACTATGGGTTGTTGTACATAAGTACAGTACATTATCTATATAATCATTAATTCATCATGCTATAAAAAGAGTCATATGGCAGATTAAATAAATGAAATATTGCAGAGGGGTCAAACCCCAATAAATAATTGTAGAAAATGTGCCAAAACAAGACAATGAAAAAGGTCAAAGGCTAAACATATGCCTCATTAGGAATATTAGGGTTGGATTATGAAATACCCAACTGAAGGGTGAAGAAATGCACATACTCACATATGCACATACCTCAATGTAGAGTCTTAGTCATCAATTTCACCACTAAGTTGATTCCAAGACCACTTTAACCTAACTGCAATATATATCACATGTGTTAGGGTTTTGTAAAACATAAGGTGTAAGAAACCCTAATTTTAGACTTTCTATTGAAACCTTTGATTTATGACTCAAAACCTAGACCTTTCGATCAATTAGATTCTATTAATTAATAAAACATATTTGATTACCCAATTTAGAGTTAAAATGAATTAGTTACAAATTTTAGGGTTTTTATATAATTAAAATAGTGTTTCTAAAAACATCAGAATTGGGAGTCAAAACATGAGTAGAAAACCCTAAAATCGGATTCTACTCAAAAAATGCTTTCCAATGACTATTTATTTATATTTTTTAGAAAAGGATTGATTACTATGAATATTGTAATTTTGATCAATTAGAATCCAGTGAATCATATGTGTGACATTTATTGATTAGAAAATAAAATCGATATAAATAAGACACGAAATGACAATATGACTTTAGGCATGTGTGACACATTAATCATAGATGCGGGGGCATTTTAGTCATTTAATAATGAAATGAATATCACAGTTGTAAATCAAAGATGTATGTCAAAACCCTAAATTGCCCTTGTGAACAAAATCATTTGATCGACGTTATAGGGACACCAAGGTCATTTTCTAACCTGGTTTGTTCCAACTTTGAGCCATGGAGCTCGAGCACAGCCTGGAGGTCAGAACTCCATGGATCCAGATCGTAACCAATGAGTATTGACTCAAATAGAGACTGGGAACAAGTTCCCTGAGTTCTCACGGTCACAAGGACCTTCAAAGAAAGTTTCCTCGTGTCCAACAACATTGGGACTAGGTTTTGCCATGTCTGGAATGGGGAAGAAAATCGCGATCAAAAACCCCTAAAATAAGGAGCTAAGCCTCAACTGAAGTCCCCAAAACATTCATGGAGGCAAGACAACGCCAACCAACCCATTCTCATCATTGTGGGTTCACTGGAATGCCATGGTGACTGTCGCTAGCAGGGACCTTGTTGTCATCTATAGGACATGAAACCTCGAGGCAAGGCATGACAAATCGGCGATGGATAAACATCAAGTAGGGTTCAAGGATGCTCACCTGTGAGCCAATTTCATTCTGAGGAGGCCTAGAGAGTCAGGGTGAGATCTTCATCGCTGGAGATGCATTTCATGAAGGACAGGGAGTCTCAGAGTATGGGAGGAAAAATTGGAAGGGGAGGAGGAATTGGTGATGATAGACAATGCTTTAGGGCCTCTTATATAGGGGCGAGGAGCATCATAGTGGCATCTATAAACCTCCATCAGAGAACGGATATGAGTTTGATTTGGGCATTTCGTCAAATGGATGAGATGGAGAATGAGTTAGGGCTCATTCAAAATGATAGAGAGAGTCAAGCACGTTGGAGCAAGAATTGCATGAAATGGGTGAGAGGGGAAGGAGAAAGGAATCATGGAAGAGCATGTGTGGAGCTTGTTTCAAACTTAGTAACGGCTGGAGGTAGGGGATGGGGTCCAGGCCGTTAGGTCTATTTAGGTCTCATATTGATTGAATTCAGGTTATCAGATGGTGCGCGTGAGAGATGAGATGAATAAATGTAACACATGACGCTAATTAAATCAAGACTATATCTTAAATGTGACGCATCAATGAAATAATAATCACACCATAGTCAGACTATAATCAATTCTTGCTTAATTCATTTGGGGGTTCAAACCTTGATCGATTGACCCCAAATTTGGACCATAGGCTAATATTAATGTCTAGAATAATGCTATACAATTAGATTTTCATTTTACACAAGATTTGACCCTTAACCACTATATTGGCCCTTAATATATATAAAAATATTAATATATTAAAGGGTTGAATTAATAAGAAAAGACTTTCTAATTAAATCTTTGGGTGAATATTCGAGATAGACAACATATATTAATTTTAAGAGTCATGTCTCACCACATTATTTCCTTTTCATATTTTATTGCTACATAGGAGGAGAGAGAAAGAAAAGAGGTTTATTATTCACATTAACTAACTCAAAACCATACTATCTTTTATTCCTTGTCCCAAAAGGCTATAAAAACTCTAAATTAATATAATCTACTAATTTTCTCTCATTAGTGGTCATTTTGCATTTTAGACTCTAGTCAAAACACTAATTAAGGTATTTGTGCACAAATCCATTCATTGCAATAAATATGAATCTAATATAATTCAAACCACTAAATATTGCTCAATTTCGACATTGAGGACAAAAAGGATAGAAAAGATTGAAAATTTTAGGAAAAGGGCCAAAAAGGATATGAAGGGAATGAAAGGCTTAAAAATGGGTTAAAATTGTAAATAAACCCAAGTTTCGGTATGTTACACCTCCCAATGAAAATGTTAGATGGAAGTGGGAATGGGATGAGGAAACCCCTTATAATTTTGGAGAGTGGGTTTGGGATGTGGAAACCTCCTATAACTTCATTTCAAAATGATATGTGGTATATGATGAGATAAAATCCTACAGAGTTCATTCGAATTGAAGAATGGAATCGGGTTACATTACATAATATATGAACATGTGGCAAGCCTAGATCGGGATCTACTGTGTGAGATAAGCCTTGGAAATAAAATTTTGGTGTATGTATAAAAAGGAAATCTATAATAATAAGTATGATAATAAATTAATGAGTAGGAAAAACATGTATAAGATACCTTTCAAGTGGTCAATAAGATGAAGTAAAATGAAAGAATAAAGGAAAGTGATATGAATCAATGAGATTCTATATAAGTTGTAGAACTAATAAGATGAAGTCGATTGTATGACATGTATATGATGAATCTGAGGTTGTAACAGTTCATACTTATTAATAACTCATGATAATGTTTAGATGATGAAAATCCCTAAAGAGGATAAATATTAAACTAGCATGATGCTTAATTACATCATGACCAGTGTTATTTATGATAATAAGATAAATACATGTGTAAGTATACTTGAGTTTGTTAGCCTTGATTTATGATGTATGTTGCATGTTCTTATATTTATATCAACTTTTATGTACTCATATGGATAATGTGCCATGTTGTGTGGCTAGAGGATGCAAGATTATTTAGATGTTTTAGGTATAGAAGAAGAAGAAAAGGTTAATTGTGTTGTATAAGCTTCAAAGAAGAAGATTTTTCAAGGTGGACATGTAGTCATTAATGCTTTTGATCCAATGGGTTATGTTAATATAGATCTATTTTACGTTCATGTCGAACTTTAATGGAAAGTATATTATGTACATTACTTTTTTAAGGTGTGATGTACATTACTTAATGGTGTGCATATATATGCCTTTTGTTGTTGTTACCAATCACTTGCATGTTACATTTTAGAGTGATATCAATATATATATATATATATAGAGAGAGAGAGAGAGAGAGTCAGGCTAGAATACACTCGAGTGTACGGATCGCACGAATACACTCAAGTGTGTTTGAATATCAAGACTATTTTTTACAAAATGTAAACCATTGATCTTCACCATCATACTATAACTAGGCCACATACAAATTTTGAGCCCATTTGGATGAGTGTAAGTCACTCATCCAAGGGCAACAAAATTGACGCGTGAAACTAATTTGAAATGCATAATTTTTGCGGTTTTCATAACATGAGCTATACATATCCAAATGTGCTCAAATTTTGTGTATGACTTGTTCACGAGATGTTTAATAAGATCAATGGGTTAGATTTTCAAAAAAAATATTGCATCATGAAAAACTACTTGAGTGTATTCCGCTCCGGATACACTCGAGTGTATTCTAGCCTGACTATATATATATATATATATATATATATATATATACATATATATATATTGCACACCTAACTTTAAAATAAATGGATCCACTTGTGATGTCACCTCATTCTCCATAGACATTACAAGCCTCCCTCCCTACATGAAATTAAGGGTAACTTTATATATATATATATATATATATATATATATATATATATATATATATATAATTACGTAGGATGGCCGCGGGAGGTGAGTCTGGCGAGGCGATTCTAGTGGTGGCATCTGAGGCGATTCCACTGGCGGTCCCGGAGAAGGTCACGGGGGCTGCGCATGTGGCCAGTTCCTCGGAGGCGTCAAAGGAAGTCAATGTAGTAGATATGACGAGTGCTATGAAGACAACAAATCCTGGGAGTAGGGATAATGGGAGAAGGCTGGCATCGATTGGGGTTTCGAAGGAAGCAAAGTCATGGGCAGATCTGATCACGGCGAGGCCGACATCCTTTAAGACTTTCTTCACCAAGCTAGATGTTCAGGTTGTTGACGGCAAGCTTCTGTACTCAAAGAGCATTGCGGAAAGGAACCTACAGCGATGGAGTAAGGCGGCGGCTGGCTAGATAGTTGGTTTGAACCCGCATTGGCCATCGTTAGTGAGGTACCTGGCACATCTGTGGAAGGTTAAGGGTTCGATCGAAATTAGATCTAGAGGAAGGGGGTTCTTCATCCTGCTATTCTCTAACGAGGAAGACATGACAACGCCATTGGATGGAGGACCATGGTTCATCGCCGGGAAGCCACTGATATTAAAGAAATGGGAGCGAGGGGAACCAATGGAGAAGATGAAGATTACGGAAATACCGATCTGGATCAAGATTCACGATCTACCCTTAGAACTTTGGGATGATGAGATGTTTATGAGGATTGGCTCTGTTCTTGGGAAGCCGTTGCGGACAGACCAGCTTACTGCAGAGTACTCAAGGTTACAGTATGCCAGGCTTCAGGTGATGATACCAGCCGACTTCTCTTTCCCGGAGGAGCTGGAACTTTAGAGTGATGATGGATAAACTGATAAGATCCGTTTCGAGTACGAATGGAGACCATATACATGTGCTTTCTGTAACAATTTTGGTCACGAATCAGGGTTGTGTGAGGATAAAGCAAAAAATGTAATGCAGGGAATTGTGGAGAACAGGCAGAAGAAAAAGGTGTGGATGCCGAAGAAGACAAAAACCCAAACAATGGAGGAGGAAACTGATGAGTTCAGTGACGCAGTGGAAGAGCTGGTGGAGATTTCTGAAGGCTCTGTTAGCAGAACTATAGGAAGTATACAGAATGAGAAAGGTAAGCTTGTCACTCCTTCACCTTCGCCAGCTTGGGAGACGCAGAGGCGGAGATCTAAATCTCCCCCAAGAGTTGCAGCGAAGACGGTGTCTACTGTGAGGAACATCCAATTGTCTCCGAACAAATTTTCTCTTCTTGAGAATTTGGGGGAAGGTGATGCAGGTGAAGGCAACATGAGTAGGGGGGTTCCAATCATCTCAAATGGATAGACCATTATCGATCTGCGCCTGGAATGTGAGAGGGATCCACAATAAAATCCCCCGCATCTGAGGTGATATTAGCAGGCTGAAGGCTGATGTGTATATCATTTTAGAATCGAGAACGAAGAAGGACGACATTGAAGCGATTGTGGAGGAGGTATGGCAGGGAGCGAAGTATATTTCGAACGAGGAATATTATTCTTATACTCGGATTCTTGTTTTGTGGAGAGACCATGATATCTCGATCAACAAGTTGCTGGATAATGAGCAGATTGTGCACTGTGAGATTGGTTTGTAGAGTAGCCAGTCTAGATTCTACATTTCTGTTGTTTACGGCTCAAATGGTGATAATGAGAGATCAGTTCTTTTGGGATTCTCTGAATTCTATTGCAAGGTTGAACATGGATGTGTGGTGCGTTCTTGGTGATTTCAATGTGGTGAGGTTCTCTTATGAGAAACTTGGGAAGCAGTCGCCCACAAATAAAAGTATGTCTGATTTCAATAATTCTTTGGACACTACTGGTCTTATTGAGATTCCATCTAAGGGCTCTTTCTTCACATGGGACAGCCATAGTGCCAAGGGTGTTAGTACCTTCTCGAGGATTGATAGGTCTTTTTGTAATGTGAAGTTCTTGGGCTTGTTTCCTACTATGTGGAGTGAAGTTATTTCTAATATGATCAATGATCATCGTGTCCATCTGTTGCATCTGCAAACTAATAGAAGGAGGAGCATACCTTTTAGGTTCATTAATAGTTGGGTTACACAGCCTGGTTTCCATCAGGTTGTGTGTGATGCATGGAAGAATTTATCGGTGGAAGGTGCACCTATGTACAGGGTGTATAGAAAGTTGAATGATGTTAAGGAAGCCTTGCTGAAATGGAATAAAGATCATGTTGGTAACTTCTCTTCGAAAGCTAAAGAGTTAGAAACTGAAGCTCTTGAACTACAAAATTTGGTTGACTGTTCTCCTAATGATTTACAGGTGCAAGGTAGGTTGATTGAAAAAAGGAAAGCTCTAAGTAAAGCCATTCTTGATGAGGAGAGTTTTCTAAGGCAGAAATCTAGAGCCATCTGGCTTAAAGAGGGTGATAGAAACTCATCTTACTTTTATGCTTCTCTCAAGACTAGAAGGATTCATAATAGCATCTATGTTCTTAATGAGGGTGATAGGTCCATCAGTAATTCGGAGGAGATTACAGACCATATTGTGAGTTTCTATAGGAACTTATTCAATTCTTCGGATTCAAATGTTGTCCACTGGAATCAAAAGTGGGAGCTTCCTATCCTAAATTCTTCTCAAATCCATAATCTGAGTAAGAGGGTCACTAAGGAGGAAATTGACATGGTTGTTAATAATCTTAATGTGGATAAGGCTTCGGGCCCAGATGGTTTTAATGGAGCTTTCTTTAAGAGTTGTTGGTCGATTGTTGGGGATGATGTTACCAAAGCTATCCTGAACTTCTTTGAGTCTGGAAAGCTTTTGAGAGAATGCAATAGATCCTTTATCACCCTTATTCCAAAGGTACATGGTGCTACAAATCTCAAATTTCTGGCCTATTTCTCTTTGTAATGTAATGTTCAAGATCATTACAAAGATTATGGCAAATAGACTTAGGGATGTGTTTCCCAGTCTGATTTCTAAAAATCAAGTTGTATTCATTAAAGGTAGAGTCATCAGTGATGCTATTCTGTTAGCAAATGAGATGTTGAACACTTTTTCTTCGGCCAATGGTCCTCCTGCTATGTGTGTCGAGGCTGACCTTTCTAAAGCGTATGATACTGTGAGAAGGGATTACATTCTTTTTATGATGGAAAAAATGAAGTTTCCCCCTTGTTGGTTGTCTTGGGTTCATGTGTGCTTTAACTCAGCAACCTTCCAAGTCTTGATTAATGGTTCCCCGTCTATTTCCTTTGAAGCTTCGAATGGGGTGAGGCAGGGCGATCCTCTTGCTCCCTATCTTTTTGTGCTGGCTATGCAGGGCTTCACTTCGGTGATGGAGGCTGTTGTTAATGAGAATATGATCTCCCCTCTTAAGGCTTCTGATAGCTTTGGGATTTCACACATTATATTTGTTGATGACCTTCTCCTGTTCACTAAGGCGGATAGTAGGAATGCCCAACAGCTGGCTGAAGTGCTGGATACTTTTTGTTCTATTTCGGGGTTGAGGCTCAACAACACTAAAAGTCAACTGTTCTTGAGTAAAGGAGCTGATGTGCATCTTGAGAGTATTAGGAGAGCTCTTAATATTGATAGAGTGGATCTTCCGGTTAGATATTTAGGCCTCCCCCTTTTCACTGGCAGGTTGACCAAGGCTATGTGTGCTCTGATTACTGATAAGATAAAAAGGAAACTTGACGCCTGGAAAGGTAATTTGCTGTCCTTTGCTGGTCGTGTGGAGTTGGTTTTATCCACCCTATCGACTTATCATGTTTTTTGGTCATCAGCTTTCCCTCTCCCGAAGGCAGTTGTGCTGGATATAGAGAAACACATGAGGAACTTTATTTGGGGGGATTCCAATGAGAAAAAACATATCCATACTGTGTCCTGGGACCATATCTGTAAACCTAAGGAGGAAGGAGGTCTTGGAATTTGTTTGGTGGAGGATTGGTCTAAGGCTGGTTTGTTGAAGAACCTTTGGGATGTAGCCAATAACAAAGAATCTTTGTGGGTGAAATGGCTGCATGAAAAATACATAAAGCATGATTCCATTTGGTCGGTAGGGTGCAAGACTACTGCCCCATGGATGTGGAGGAAGCTGCTGAGTACGAGAAACCTGCTGAAGGCAAAGTTGGAGTTTCGTGTTGGTAATGGAAAAACCTTCCACTTCTGGAGTGATCCTTGGCTTCATGGTAAAAGAAAGTTGCTGGACTTATGTGATGATCACATGATCCTTCACATGGGAAAAGATCCAAATTGTAGTATTGCCTCGTGTGTCTTGGACAACAATTGGAATCTGCCTAACATTAGAGGAATTGATGTGATTCGTACTACTGTTAGTGGTTTGAAGGTCCTAACTGATGAAGAGGACCATATTCTGTGTGATGGGAAGCGTGAGTTCAAGATTAAAGATGGTTGGAGGATTTCTAGAAGGAAAGGAAGGAAGGCCAATTGGGCTAGTTGGGTCTGGAAAGCTAAATTTCTGAGAAGTTGCTCTTGTTTTCTTTGGAAATGCTTCCTTAATAAAGTTCCTACATGCGATTATATGAAGAGAGTTGGATTCTCTATGGCCACAAGGTGTGTTCTCTACTGTTCTGAGGAGGAGGGATTGCATCATTTGTTGTTCGAGTGTATGTTTGGGTCTGATTTGTGGAGCACTTTCAGAAGTGTCTACGGGGATCGGCCTAGCTGTTTGAGCGATCTGTTACAGTTTTCTGGAGAGAAGAAAGCGACTGCAGGTTTGATTCTACAGAAGATTTGGATGGAAAGGAATATTAGGATTTTTGGGGGTGCTAACAGGAGACCTACATATATTTGGAGTGCCATCTGCATAGATACGAGAGCTTTACATACTTAAAGCTATACAGATAGTTTTTTTTTCTATTGTTAGACGTTTTTTTCCTTTGTTTTGCTATTCTTCTTTTTCTTTGGGCTCTGCCCTAGGCACTGTAAATATTCCGTCTTTTTGGTCAGTTAATGGAAGGAGTGGCACGCTGGGTTCATCAATATATATATATATATATATATATATATATATATATATATATATATATATATATATATTGCACACCTAACTTTAAAATAAATGGATCCACTTGTGATGTCACCTCATTCTCCATAGACATTACAAGCCTCCCTCCCTACATGAAATTAAGGGTAACTTCACATCCTTGAAGTGTACTTCTAGTTAAGTTCATTCTTCAAACAAAGATACAATTAAGGATTACACAAACATTAATGAAGGAGCAAGTTTAAAAAGCATACATAAGAATAAGGTGGTAGAAAACTTCAAAACTCTAGCGATCATTGTATGTAATTCACCAATGAATGTACATGATTTTAGCTAGAGATCTTTTTTTTTAATAATGAGGAACCCCTCCCGGGATCGGCCACTATTGGACCCCACTCAGCCAAGGGTAAACTCCAGAACTAGCCACGTACTTGGGGGCACCGCGGCGCACTCAGTAATGTGGAGCCTTTGTTGCATCCCGGGGGTTTTTACCCAGAGTCGAACCCGGGTCCCTTCATTGGGGATTGTCGAGCCGTTAGAGATCTTACAAAAGATAAAAAAATTGCTAAGTGCCTCCATGTAGCATAGATGGATATGATACAATCAGGTCGATGATGAATAAGGTATCAATCAAGCTCATTCGAGTGATATCGTTTGTTAAAGTTTCTTTATCAAAAACACATAAGTCTCTTCAATTGTAGTTCTCGTATGAGTTATAGTGAAAGAGCACTGAGTCATGACTAGCTCGTATGAATTTCAATGAAAGGATATTGAATGACTAGCTTAGACTTCAATCCAAGTTATTTAGAGGACATGTTTGAATGATAGATTCTAATGTCCATAGCAACTGTTTAGACAATCTTCATCAAATCAAGGACTAAATATTCCATCATAAGCATCTTTTCTTACCAAGTTACATGCATTCCAAGGAGATTGAAAACTACAAAAATGTGTGCTAGAGTTGGACTCTGTGCGTTCGTGACAATGAATTATTTCTTTTGGATAGGATGACTTCGGTGAACAAAAAGGAATACTTTCTAGGATAGGATGACTTCGGTGAACAATAAGGAATACTTTCTATGTCGGCAGTTGAGGTATTAAATGTTACGGCGGGAACACATAACGTGACAGAGATAACGGCTTATCCACTTATGCGGCCAGCGTGGTGTGAAGAAGCATTATTAAATAAAAATCCCAAAATGGGGTCCGGTGACTTCACCTTTCGGTGACCGCCTGACCGGTATCTACAGAAACCTTTTGATAGATTTTGAACCGTTCCTCCTCGTCGTTTGTTTTTTCTAATGGCTGCTTTCAACCGCGCCAACATTCCAACCACCTACAAATAAACATTTCCCTCCCCACTCGTATCATCTTCCCAAAATAGGCTTCCTCCACCGGTCTCCGCCCCTAACTCTCCAGCAAAATCCTCTCCTCATCTTCTCTCGGCCTCAACCTCTGCCACTGCCTCTTCTTCCCCCGCCGCTTCCACCGGATCCCGCCCTCCTCTCAATCCACACACCTGGAAGAACCCTAGCTTTATCCTCCTCTCTCTCATCCGTCCCACTGCCCCCTCCCGATGACACCCGTCCTCGTCGCCACTCCCCCGGCCTGACATCCGACCCCGACTCCGGATCCCGGCCTTGGGGAGGCGAAGCTTACATCACCAGCCGCGGAACGGAGGAGGACAACCACCCGGAAACAAACAAAAAATAAGACACTAAGCCATGGAGATCGCGGCACAGCTCAAGCGGGAGATCTCGCGCCAGTTCTCGACGGGTTCCATCAGGCGCGGCAGCGGCAATCTCAGCTTCCGGCGCCAGAAGTCCCTCGACCCGTCCAACTCGGCGGCGTCCGACTCATCTGGCAATGGCGCCGTAGCGGCCAAGGCATCCAGGTTCACATACGGTAGGCAGTCCTCGCTTGACCCAAACAAACGCAGCCCGCCCCCGTCCATCCGGGAGGAGCTCACCGTGCCCGACAACCTCGACTCCACCATGCAGCTCCTGTTCATGGCCAGCCTCGGAGACGCCGAGGGGGTCCAGGAGATGCTCGATGGAGGGGTCGATGTGAACAGCATCGACCTGGACGGAAGGACTGCTCTCCATATCGCGGCGTGCGAGGGGCATATTGATGTCGTCAAGCTGCTGCTCACTCGCAAGGCCAACTTGGACGCCAGGGACCGGTGGGGGAGCACGGTAATTCTCAACCTTGCAGTTCGCGTCACAAAGGTCTTTCGTACTCGTTGGGATTACTTGTTTCGTAAATCAAGTCAGAAAACGATGAACATATTTTGCTTCTGGCGTGTGACCAACTCTTTCAGGAGTCAACGCACAGATTTCAAACAAATCGTATTCCTCACCTGATAAAGGCTAACAAGTTAATGGTTTTGCGAGTTGTTTCTGTCTTGATATTGAAGTCATTCATATACAATTGATAAGCTCTATGATTGTCGATTTCCCTTAACCCAGTCAAGCTTTTTTCGTGATGTCAGGCTTGCGCTGATGCCAAGTACTACGGTAATAGTGATGTCTACACCCTCTTAAGAGCTCGAGGAGCCAAAGTCCCGGTATGAACTGCAAACTCTGCTCGGTTTGTTGCTGATTCAGATTGCCTGTTTCATTTTCCCTGCCTTGAGATATCAAGGTTTTCCTGGGCCGTGTCAACAGAAAAACAAGAAAACTCCCATGGCTGTCTCCAATCCTCGAGAAGTTCCAGAGTACGAGCTCAACCCTTGCGAGCTGCAGCTTCGGAAAGGGGATACCGTCACAAAGGCAAGCACTTTTTGCATGATGTCATAATGAACAGTAGGAATCTAAAAGTGTCTTCAGGAAAGTTGGGGAAAGAACCTTCTAAATGACGATTGCGTCAGTGGGATATTGAATCGGAAGCAATCTACTTTCCTGATACTTAACATATTCTAAACTACATCCTTTACTTACCTTGTAAAGCAACTATAACAGAAAGATCGAGAGTAATTTGACCATGGAATTATATTTGCTTATACTTTACCGCGTTTCATTTGTTTTCTCCTTCCCTTTTTACAGGGCTCATACCAGGTGGCCAAATGGAATGGGACCAAGGTCACTGTCAAAATTCTTGACAAAGAGAGCTACTCAGACCCAGAGAGCATGTAAGAGGCTGCATTGAAAGAATATTTGTAGTCAGTTCTAGGGATATTGTTATTATATGACTTCTGACCCATACATATTCACTCATTCTGTGTTAATAGTAGGATTACATGTCAATAGATTTCATCATTAAATTTAGATCGTTTGCCTTCTCTCTAGTGGAAATGAGGAAATGCTCTCTCATAATCTATTAACTTTTCTGGTTTACTGTCTGGTACAGAAATGCTTTCAAACATGAGCTGACCCTGCTGGAGAGAGTGCGACATCCTAATGTTGTCCAGTTTGTTGGCGCTGTAACCCAAAACTTTCCAATGATGATTGTTTCTGAGTACCATCCAAAAGTAAGTGCTAGAATTCATGTTGCCTTCCAGTGTAACGTGGAAGTCTTGTTGAGTACTTTGATCAATGCTTTCCTTGCTTAGTTCCTGCCAAAAAAAAAACAAATTCAAAGATAGCTAGCTTATATAATTATATATGAAATGGGGATTTACAACGAAGTAGAAGATAAACGGGCAACAAGTTGCACCGCTAGTCCTTTCTGGATTGCAAAACCAATCCTTTGAAATAAGCTAGCTTTGCCTGAAGAAAGTGGCCTAATGGTGTGGTCAGAAATTTTCTTTAGCAAACTAGCACGACTTGGGCTTTTTACACATCCTGTATAGATAATCTATAACGCGTGTTAGTTAGTTTTCATGAGCAGAGCCTGCTACTCTGAAGTTTTTACTCCTAATCTTAATGTCACACCGCACTTGGAATTTCTCACCTGCCTGATGTGTTTTTGTTTAAGTGTTCTTGGAAAACTTGTTTCTCTGCATAATGTCAATACCTTTTGTTTGCTTGACCCTTTTGGGAGTGGGAATGGGTCAACAATACTGTTCACATCCAAATTATAATGTTGATGTTTCTCTGCAGGGTGACCTCAGAAGCTACCTTCAAAAGAAAGGAAAGTTGCAACCCCACAAAGCTCTCCGGTTTGCTCTAGATATTGCCAGGTATGAAACAATATCTATTATTTGGATATCAATCCTTCAATTAGAAGGAAAAAAATGCAGTACGAGGGATGTTAGTTAAGAGGGTGGAAAATAGATCACATTTAAGCATTTGCGATAACTGTAGCAGTATGAAAATCAAGGATGGTGGACGCGAAGGCAAATATCTGTATCCTTGCACATCAGTCACATATCTTTTGTCCCAACTATGATTATAGATTTCTGATAATTTACTGCATCTGCTACAAATGGATAGCCACATATTGATATGGGTGTTTTACTATTCATTTGCTCCCCTAGGACACACTAAGGTTTTACATAAATTTCCTGAAATGTTTGTGACTCAAATAAAATCTATCCCAGCATATATGGGTTGCGTCTAAAATTTCATCATTGATGAGGAAGCCTAGTTACCCCTGGCCCTAGTTCTGTCCCCAAAAGGCCCCCGCCAGTCAGAAAAAACCTTGGGTTCGTGATATGTTTCACTTTAACAAATTAAACAGATTTAGACGTAATTAGTAGTGCGTCAGGGTGGAATGGGTTTTCTTAATAAACATGAGGCTTGATTGTTAAGTTTACCCTTAAATTTCATATCCATCTGGTTTGCGAAGAAATTAGTTCCTGAGCTTCATTACAGTGTTGAGTCTGAACCTAACATGTATTGTTCTGCCACCTAAATCCCATTTAATACCCTAGTTAAGGCTCTACCTTTGAAAAAAGAATCATAAACTTGAAGACAAGTATTCGATAAATTTATACTTGAAGGCTATCCAAAATTGTTGGGAGAAAATACTTGCATGATATGAAGACGTTGTTAAACTTTTTACTGTTAATTCTGTTTCATTGAGATTTTTTTCTTTCGATTGTATTCAGGGGTGTGAATTATTTGCACGAGTGCAAACCAGAACCTGTCATCCACTGTGATTTGAAACCAAAGTAAGATGAGAAAATGCAAAAGCTTTCAGTAGCTTCATGTGTAGAACAAATGAATACTAGTTCATTGGCATATACACTGCTCTTTACTATTTAATGTTTTGGTAAGGTGTCAGAAATATATTGCTGGATAATGGAGGCCTATTGAAGGTTGCTGGTTTTGGCTTGGTAAGGATGACAAGGACATCCTCAGAAAAAATGAAAATGACAAATCATGCGGCTGATATCGACAGTTCAAGTAAGTTTATGATATTTATATGACTGAGAGACATTAATCTTTATCTACAATTGTTATGGATTCATATGGAATCAACTAAAGGATGAAAAAATAGAAAGTCAAATAAAACTCAATGTACTTGTTTCTGTCACCTTAGAAATATTAGAAAGAATAAGTGAAAATCTTTCTGTTATCCTTATGATTTGGAATGTAAAACGGATTTGAAAAAAAAAATGCTTTAACATTCTAATTTCCCTGGTTCTGAAATGCAAATCCCCAGTAGTGAAATTTGAACTAAGTGAACATCTAGGTGTAAATTGTTCTCTTTATGTTTATATAAAAGTAGGTCGGTATTAGTGCATTAAAAAGTACATACATATCAGACTCATATCTATTGGAACCTATTGCTTGAAATGGAAAGGCTGCTGCCAGATATTTAGTATGGACAATATTCCAACCTTGCTTCTAATAAGAGTGTGACTACTCAGTTTAATTCATTTGGACCTACAATTGAAACGAAATCAAACAAAATCGAACCAAAAACACATTTTCCAATCGGGTATTGTGTACTGTTAATCTTTACAAAATAGAGCTAGGAATGATAAATACTTTTAAGCATTACAAACTCACAGCTATGGAACAAAATAATGAATAGGTTGTGTAACTCGTATTACAAGAATTTCTTGTGGGTTATGATGCAATTGAATGTTAGGTCAATCTATCTACAGGCTAAAAGTGAAAACTATATTAAGTATATACATAGTGATATTTATGATACTTTACATAATTCTTTATAAAGTTTATGTCCAGTCATGCACATATGCTCATCTTTTTTGGTTTAGTATGTTTACATCATTCTTTCGAAAGAGACCAAACTAGTACAAATTGATTTGGAATTTTATTTATCAAACCAAACTCTGCCATTTTTTAATAAAAAATGGTCAATTCAGCTTGGTAGTTTGCTTTGCTGTTTTGTGCACACCACCATCCAATCACCTTTTGAGAATGTCTTAGTACCTCAAAGATTAATATTCAGTACCTTCATCAAGTTTATCTATTGAGATTAGGAAAGAAAAGGAGTCTGAATGACTTTTCTAGACCTGCTAACAATATAATATGTAAGGAGGTCTAGGAGGAACATTGATGGAAATCGATCACACTTGAAAGGAAATATCTCATACTTCTTATGTAGTTTCAACTTAGCTAATTGGAGCAAAGTGTGGAAGAAATGATGCATTTTTTGAAAACCCTTGCTTATCGATTCAGATGTCAAATCTATAAATTACACATAATATTTCTCCAAAGTAACTGGTTTGATAACATCAATAACATCTATTTGTGCTTTGATAGGTTCATATTTGGCTCCCGAGATTTATAAAGATGAAGAATTTGATAGAAGTGTTGATGCATTTTCATTTGGTCTTGTTCTTTATGAGGTACTTTATATTCCTGAAACTTATTCGCCTAGCTATTTTGTGTTCTCGTTTATCATTTTATGCTACAGTGTCCTTTTAGCTTGTAATATTCCTATTATATTCCCCACCCCCTTTATTTCAAAGCATCTTATTCCTCTTTGACTTGGACTGATCTGTATATATTAGCTCGAATGGTACATTTGTTGTATATGATGCACGTGTCCAACTCATCTGTGGCAACTCTCATAGTCTATCATCAATATTTATCAGTTCCACTTTTTTATCTAATGCGATCTTTACTTGTCTTCCTACACATCCATCTTTGTATCTCATTTATGTTACATTAATGTCGTTAACACTTTGCTTCTTCACAACCAAACTGTTACTATCACACTGCATGGCTTGGCACACGGCTGTTCTATATAAGTTGGCTAACCAGTATGTAACATGGAGGGTTGTTAATTAGGTATCTTCACAGATAAGACATCCTGAAACAGGCATAGCTCTAAGCTATCATAGCTTTAGTTTATTTGCCTTTTCTAATAATCTCACCTGGCAATCTGTCTAACCAGTTTGTCAAGCCATAAGCCAAGAAACTCGCAAAAAAGTTGAGATTATTATTACTTATCGTTCATCGGGAGTAACAAGCTTGAATCTCCTTGTGATGTCGCTTCACAATTATGTTTCAGTATAAATGAGGGACTAAGCATTTTACATATAAAATCAAGGGCTGAAATTTGCACCGGGAAGGTGGAGTCTTTACTGAATAACATATTGATATTGGATTCTAAGTGAATAATTTCATCGCTTTACAGAGCGTTTGGGTTTTTAACTATCAAATGTTGATTACGATAGCAGGTAATAAGCTTGTTCAGATACAAATAGAATAGAAAACCATTATAAATGTAATGCATGGATCCAGAAGTGAGAGCATTACCTAAAAGTATCATCATTCATAAATGTCTCTTTTATTTATGTTATTTATGTCAG
Organism: Alisma plantago-aquatica; assembly: GCA_963693085.1. NCBI lineage: Eukaryota > Viridiplantae > Streptophyta > Magnoliopsida > Alismatales > Alismataceae > Alisma > Alisma plantago-aquatica. The sequence goes on from OY856409.1 coordinate 555,880,875, forward strand.
TTGTTAATGTCTCTTTTGAATAACAAGCGACAAACTGGGCCTACTAGGTTTTATATCCTGCATATCCACTTTTTCGTTGTCCCTTGTCAATATCATGAAATTTTTTTTGTCATATGGCCAAAAGCAATAGTTCATACTATGTAGTGTTTGTTGCATATAGCATTAAGAAACATTTGTTTGCACACTCCATACTAACCTAACAGGATCGAACTCAGCTTCCTTACAATTTACTTGTTGCACACTTTGAGTAATATATACTGATTTTTCTACATATAATTCTTATATACTACACGTTAAACCATAGCTAACCAAAAACGTGGTGAAGGTGCGTTTAAAACGGTTGTGAGGAATCTTGCTTTCTGTTGGCACGGTTTGTTTCACTTCCATGGGACTGATAGTCAACTAAATAAACCCTTGACTTAAACGAGGGCATGCACTTCCTCCATCTTTGTGTGGTCTTTTGCAGCCGATTCATGACAATGTGGTTTCAATATCGTAAGGTTTATATTGGAACAGAAAGACTCCTACTTAAACATTGTACTTTAGTTATAAGCATGAATATAAATGATTTGTGCATTGGTCCTGTGTCGTTTTGGAAATTCGCTATATTTGTAAAGTGTGGAATCGTATTTTTCAATTTAAAATATGTACGCTGACCCACGAGTCCTTTTAATATAATTAGATAATTTTACATGTTTGTTATTTTATTTTTTTACAGATGGTTGAGGGAAGCCCGGCTTTCCACCCAAAGTCTTCTGAAGAAGCTGCCAAAATTATCTGTGTAGATGGAGCAAGGCCAACATTTAAAACAAAATTCAAAAGCTATCCCCCTGAACTTAAAGAGTAAGTTTTACAAACCCCATATAACAGCATGATCGGTGATATAAGTCTATTAAAAATAACACTAGGATTGCAGAAAACTTTGAATAATAGGATATGTTATGTAAGCTGTTATATGTTAGTTGAAGTTTTATGGTCTATCTTGGAAACGAATCGAGAAAAAGTACGTATTTGCCTGACCACTACATAACAAGGGAATCAATTCTCTTGTATCTTGAGAAGGGCTCAGACAATAAAATATTTTAGCTATATAGTTTGGTTTATTGTTAAGTAATATGTTGATATCATCAACTTTACTGCTTATTCTCCTTTATAGTCATGCTAGTTCATGCTTGAAAGAAATGGATCTATCATTACAAACAATAAGGCTTACTCTGCAAGCTCTCAGCCCATGGAAATACATCATTCCCTTGATATTCTGAAGCATTGTTTTCGATAAACTATAATTCGGCTAACATGATTGAGTAGGCTTTTCTGAGAGTACTCTGAATTACGGCTGAGAGTAGTATTTCCCTGTTAGTATTTTTCATTTATCATAATTTATGTAGAAAATTAGAAAACCATCTATCATTATTACTTAGATGACACAAAAGTGGGGTAGCGAGTATCAATGGCCAGCCACGTGATGGTCGCCCTTATATGGTATGAACTGTACAACACTTTGAAAAATGTACAATCCGAAGTAATGTTATAGAGCCATGCATACTTAAAAAGATGAAGAGGAGGTAATTTGGGGAGAACTTGTAAGGAGATATTTACAATCTTTGGTCACAATAAGAACATCAGCCATAGACTTTAACTGAAAAGAAAGATCTAGTTGACCCCAGCGTGGTTGGAAATGTGTTTTTAAGAGGCAGCTGCAGAGTAATCATGATGACTAGATTCAGATATTCCTTTATATAGAGTTTGGACATCTAAATCCACAGAAATCAACATAATGTGAAAAATGGACTACAATATCAAGCCTCAACTACCCATGTTTAGCGTGTTCGAGATTTCTTTTACATCTAGCTTGCATATACCCTTTTGTAGGTTCGGCGTGCGTAATTGTAAATTATTGACATGCAGTTTCCATTACAATGAAAAGTTCTGCCACATCTAGGTTATAGTCGATTGTCATCATGTGGAGACTTAACCATAAACTTAAGAAATGTTTAGCCTATTTTACAATGCGGCAGTACTATTCTCTTAGCAAACCGTTTGTGGCCTTGCTCAGGTTTATCATAAGCATATCTATTTTTGAATGTTAGGGTGTGTTCAACATATCTTTCATCAATGTTTAGGTTGATTGAAGAATGCTGGGATCCCGAGCCTGTTGTTCGACCGACGTTCTCAGAGATTATTGTACGGCTGGATAAAGTTTTCGCTAATTGCACCAAGCAGCCAAAGTGGAAAGAGAACTTAAAACTTCCCTGGTAACTGCTACTTTCTTCTCGTTCATGTGTATATGGTTGATAGCTAATTTAATTCCAAGGACATGACGTCACAACAAGTTTGGAAAACATTTTCCAACGTCCTTCTACACGAATAGAAGGAAAATGCTATTATTCTTTCTCAAAAATCTAGTAGGATGGACGACCCTTTCGTTGGAGTGACGTCGCAAGAAGCACGCTGAACTCTTTGTTTGCGATGCGATATAGTAAACAGTGTAATACACCGCAATTCTATGGGCTTGCTAGTGATTAGTGTTGGACTGGACTAAGAGATCGCCTTGAAGTTGGAATCAATTGGGCTGTAACCTTGCTGTATGCTTTACCTTTTGGTCGACTGACGAGGATTGTCCTTCTTTTTCAGGAAATCGTGAGACAGCACAGAAGATATATGCGACTATTACTTTGTAACTCCAAGTTTGTATACTAAAACCATACGAGACTTTGTTATTGATGGTCAAAATGTCGTTTGTATTAAATAAAACAGCCGTCCCACTGTACTGTGTTTAAACCAAGAAAATATCTAACTGCACAGGAGAAGAGTTGCCTTTTATTGAGAGCCCCATTCGAGTTGTAGCTCGTTTGATCTTTGAAGACGGCCTCATACTTAATTGAACGAATCTGCATGCCCATTAAACCCAACCCAAATTTTCAGATCCGATGATCCCCAACCTCGTTCTGAATTTCAAGTGACCGCGTTGAATGATGCAAAGCACGTCTATAAATATGTTATGAAGAAAAGTCCAAGTACCAAAACCTATCACGCTAACAAAGCACGTCTATAAAGATGTTATGAAGAAAAGTCCAAGTACCAAAACCTATCACGCTATACTTACAGGCTAAACTGAGCACAGCACTGCCATCTCCGACCCCAACACAACATCTTTGTGGTAAGATAAGGTACAAGCAAAGAGAAGGTGTAGTAACAAGCTTAAGGGCTGCAAATAGTTACGATAAACATTCCACCCTTCCCACAAATAATTGAGAACACCGTACTAAATATTTGGGAATCAATACAAACACTTGGATCTCTGGATTGAGCATTCAGAATTGAAGGGATTAATTCAGATCACTTTTAAAACGAAAGTAAACAACAAATTTAGACGGTGAGTGTTTGAGCTAACAAGGTTCAATCTTTTTACCAGAAGTTAAAGCATAAATGAAATGACTACATAAACATATAAAAGCACTCCAATTTGCAATGTAATTTCAAAAGTGCATACTTGACCTCCACCTATATATTGGAAATTCCTAGGGATAACTATTGCCATTCTATTGTCAATTTGTTGTGTCGCTTCTAATTTCCCACTCGAAGATTGAATTTTGATGAGGTCCAATTTTCATCAATGAATTGGTTTTGATTCAAGACTAAAATGTTAAAGTGATAAATGGTCAAAGCTACAACATCACTACCAAATGTTCCCATGACACATCAATTTCTTGCATATAAAAACAAGCAACACATAATCATCAAGGCACGCGATCTTTTTTTACAATGTTATCATGTGTATGATATGCTACAAAAGCCTCTAGGGTTGTATTTGGGTGTGTAATTTATGATCCCCAAAATATGTATATGTTGTATTTGTAAGCATTACATTTGTCAGTCCCAATAGCGTTGATCATATCTTAGATATTTAATGTGCATTACCTCATAGATTCCTAGTACTTTATTTTGAAATTCATTTAGGAAATCCATATCATAAAGCATAGCACATCCATGAAGTATGAAATATGTGCAGCTAATAGTTATCAAGTATATATATATATATATATATATATATATATATATATATATATATATATAGGATTAAGAGAGGCATTCTCTCACCTCTCCCACGCTCGTGGCAAAGGCCAAACGTCTAGGAGAGTGGTAAATCAAGGCGACAACTGAGATTCAAACCCGAGCCCTTTGTTAGGGGACACCGTGTTTGACCACTTGAGCCACTCCTTGTCGGCGTATATGTATATATATGTATGTATGTATGTGCATCAATTCATATTAATTGCAAAAGTAGTTGCATCCCACGGCCATCTATGGGTTTTATTAACCACGATACTCGTAAGATAGCTCTTTTTATGACACTTATCATAGCATGTGGTGGATGAATGGCATTCATTTTAAAACTCATGCCTAGAATAGTTTCTAGATCAAACTCATTTGTTCAATTATACATGAGAAATTTACATACTATGCCACAATTTTTTAGCTTCACATCAAATTACATAGGGCGAAACAAATGGAAAGTTGTTCAAGTCTATTGCATGCCATTGCTTTGCCTACAATTCCTATTTTGTATGCCATCATCCCAAATTTGTTGTAGACACCACCACCCACACCCTTCACATCACCTTGTGACAACCAAAAGTGAGAGAGGAAAGGAGAGTGGAGAATCAAATTTGGAGGTTGTGAGTCTGATATGAATGTATCAAGTGTTGTTCCAAAGTCATTCATCCAACGTTGGTTCTAGTTGGAAGAATGTTATGAAAATAGTACCACTTTCATTATGGGAAAAGTAGGGATGATGGCATCAAGAACTAAATGGTGCGCTTGCAAATAATCTTGGAAGAGTTAGATGACATTGACATAAGACATCTTTGAAAAGAGAGCTATGTAAGGAAATCTTGAGGTAGAAAGTGGTTGAATATAGATATGAATCTCCAAATCTTTAGGATACATATTTCATATATTTTGTATAGGTTTTAGAGCATGTTATGAGCGAACAATGGCTTGAAAAGTTAATTGTTCACTTACAAGAAACTCAACTCATTTTGACATGATTAGGAAACTTTGTGCATGCCTTCGTTTTTGTTTTCTAGTCTAAATATATGTATATGCAAGGGAGTCGCATATCAATTTTACCTGTAAAATATCATACTGCAATGACCAATGAAATTGAATGCCAAAATCACCATTATCGTCGTCTAAACCTTGGTCACCCATGTTAGGGTCGGTACATAGATCATACTTCTATTTCATACAATATTTCCATTAGGATGTCATGAAATCACATCTCTCTTGATTCACGCACCCAAAGTTGACTGAACATTCTCTTAATTGTGCAAGTTATTTTGACTCAATAACATTCTTTGAACTTGTAACATCCTCAAAATCTTAAACATATCAATGACCCTTAATCTGAAACTCTAATTTGCAAATTTATGATTTTATCTAACAAATAGAATGTAATGTGACCTTTAAGTCCCAAATACATGAAATATTCTCATAAACTCAATTATAGGCTCAACCAACTCATCAAAGAAGGGATAATTTAATCAATGTCACCTTTTAATAATATATGCATTAAAATAGCAACCTATATGAGGTTGATGAACAAAAGTCAATGAAAACATAAATCTATTTGGATAGGGAGATTCTAGAGGTCCTAATTAACTTATGGTTCGAATTTGAAGTCAATAGGACGTTGTTTGACCCTCCAAAACCATTAGGGAAGTTAACATATAGTTTGGGTTAATTATTCTTTGATAATTTGATTTATTCGCCTAAGTTTCCATTTATTTAAATGTCACACATCATTTTGTTTTTTGCCTATAGTTATTGTGTCACGCCTATCCGATTCTATTTTTACTTGATGCAGACTCCTTAACAGTCGTCGGATTTGCATCGTGGGGCCACAGACTTGTCTCCTGCCTTGAGTAGGAGACCGAGAACTGGTAGCATGTTCGTGTTTTCTTCTCCGACCCTAATCAAACACCACAGTCCCCCATTTTCTCTGGTTTGTTCACCGATGGAATAGTTGTCGTCACGCGATCTAAACAAGTCTGAGTTTGTAGGGCCTTCGTGCCTAATCGATGAAACGCCCAATAGGGCTAGAACTCCTCTCACAGCCATCATTTTATAGAGAACTTCACAACCAACTAAACACATATTTAAGGGTCACAACACGACCGCCAGGCCCTAAGAAACATCCCCCGCCTCCTAATTTGATCTCTCGTACCCTAAGCCAGCCCCGCCTATTCGACTTTGATTCCGGATGCTCCCCTCTTCTTCGCTGCCCTCTTTGGAGCCAACGGTGAAATTAGCCACCAGGTAACCATCTCTGGACCTTCAGCTTGTGTTCCCTTTTTCTTTTTCATCTCACAAGTGCCCCCAAACTCCATAACCAATAGCTCGTTGTCTGTATCCCGCTGGCGTTTAGTGTCTGGGTCTTCCAGTGGCACATTAGCCGAGGAGGTGGTGGCTTTGGCTTCGACATCCTCTAGTAGTCGTTTCCCCAACCTTTTTGGCACTGAGACGCCCTATTTCTTGATGATCTAGAAACTAGAATCCAATACTCTATTTGTCACGGTCTAAAGTTGGGAACAATGGCATTTCTGGCACCATAGGCCCCGAGTCAATGCTCGTCAAGACCGCAACGATCCCAAGAATTGGTTCCTCTAGCTAGTTCAAATAAAATCCATCACGTTTTTTTTATTTTGCTTCCTGAATTTGAGCTTCGGTGTATTGTGTCATCTTCGATTCAAGGAAGAAGATGCAAGATAGGGTTTTTCCAGGTTTACCCTCTCGAGTTTTGGCTTTCTGAGTTTCGCCCTAGTGGATATTTCCAAAATTTTGCCACCTGATCAACTGATGATCACATGAGCGAGCCTGAACCAAGCGGTCGGCTCTGTTTGGGCCAGCTAGGCATGGCCCACTAGCTCTATGTTAATTGTTTTTCCTGTGTGGATTTTTGGTGATACCTGATTGGTCAGATTTTACTAAAGCTGTAGTAATTACATCCATGATCAGAAAAATATGTGTAAATAGTCGTTGGAAAGCTTTTTTGATAAGGAGGTTGATTTTTAGGTTTTTGAACCCTAATTCAGTCGTCTTTGACCATGATTCCCTAAAGTACCCAAATTAGAGTTTAGGATATACTTAAGGTGATAATTAATATAAACCACGTTAATTTTAGGAACATAGGATTCAATCAGGATCAGGGATACTAAGTTAGGAGTTCCTTTGCTCCAGGTAAAAGGGTCATGCCACTATGCATATATATGTTGGATGAATTGCATGTTAAGTATGATTTAAGATTTATGCTTTAAATTCCAAGTTCATGAATGAGATTAAGATAATGATGATGCCTTAGATTTTATTATTGCTTGTTGGTTGATATAATCATAAAGTCCTATGCTTATCACTGATGCTCATTAGTCTAATGCTATGCTCATGTAATGATTAAGAAATTGAAGAAAGACTTATGTAAATCATGTAATGTTTCAAGATTAAGAGGGAGAAATCCTATGATGATTAAGATAATATACTTAAGTTGTAAATTGTTCCTCTTTATGTTATTTTGTCTTTATGACATTGATGAGAACTTTGGTGCAACTAAGATGAGCCTTAATGGGTCTGATGAGCACTTTGGTGCAATTATTGGATGAGGACAATTTACATTGATGGTAAGATAAGAACAATGATGTGAATGTTATGTTAAGAGAATTAAGTAACTTATTATATGTTTATCGTAATGATGGACCTTTATAGTCGTTATGGGATTCCTAGAAATGATGGGCTTTCTGAGCATGATGTGCCCCACGGGGCAGTGATGGAGAGAACACATATAGTAATGTTTCTTGATTCATTGATGTAATGAAATCTAAAGTGTAAAGAGAATTCTTAATGTTAAATCATGTCAAGTTTTTTCAATTCAAGTATATGCTTATTTTCAGTTCTTATAACATGCATAGCGTCGCTTACTTATGTTGTTGCTTTCTTTCGCATGGACGTGGGACGAGATGTCCCTAGATCAAGGAGCGAGAGGGAATTAAAGTGAGCCTTCAGGTGTAGCTGATCAAGGAGACTTTAGCTTGGTGGGGTGCCATCGACCATTCCATAGATTATCTATTTTAGTTTCAGTTCATGCTTTAGATTTGCATAGCCTACATGTATTAGGTTTTGAAATAAGACGAGATAGTTTATGGTTTTTCCCTATTAAAGAACAATGTATGAATCTCTTTTTTTTATTTAATGCATGGTGTTTCATTTATCTTGTTGCAATGTATATCATGTTTTGTGACGTTCCTCCGAGCCAAGTAACCCATGTTATGGACAACATTGGGTTTGCTTCCGTTGTCATGTATGTGCTTGGAGGGGCGTTATAATATGGTATCAGAGCAATGAGTAGATGGCCACTAAGCTAAAAATTCACATGTTCTAACCCTAGGTATACCTTGTTTTTCTAGATGGCTCCTAAGAAGTCTGACAAGGGAAAGGATAGGGAAGATGGTGCTATCTCTTCTAGTGAGGTAAGTGGATCAAGGAGGAACCCTAAGGCAACCTTGGAGGACTTAGTCCAACTGCTCACCAATGCCCTAGGACAACAACAACGTCAACCCAGACACCACAAACTGACCTTGGTGGACTTCTTGAAGATCGGGTCCGACTACTTTGCTGGAGAAGGAGAGGATGATGTCATCACCAAGGGAGAAGAATGGATTATGATCATGGAGCATTGTTTTTGTGACCTGGACTGCCCTCAATAATGTAGGGTTCGCTTTGCCACCCACATGATGAAAGGAGCAGTCTGTACATTGTGGGAGATCTTCCTCAACTCAAGAGTGGCTGATGCACCTGCACTCACATGGGAAGGATTTGTTGAAGCCTTCCAGGAGCACTATGTGTCTGAAGCCATGATAGAGAAGAAGGAGCTAGAGTTTGTCAATCTAGCTCAGGTTTGTGACATGACAGTGACCCAGTATACCATGAAGTTTAGGATCCTATAAAAGTATGGCTATGATTATGAGGAGTGACACAGGACAAAGAAGTTCATCTGAGGACTCAAGCCCGACTTAAGCTTTTCCCTATCAGGAAGAGGCCACAGAACCCTTCAGGCTGCATTAGATGTTGCCTTAGAGCTAGAAGACCACCCTGGAAGATCTTACAAGAAGGAAGGTCCTCAGAAGAACAACCAGCATCAACATCAACCTCCCAACAATATAAGGAAGGCTCCTGAGGTAGAAACCCCTATTGCCCAAGAGAAAATATAGTGCCCGACTTGTAAGAGGGTCCATGGAGGGTCGTGTAGGTTTGGTACTGGTTTATGCTATTATTGTGGAGAGTATGGACACATAAAGTCAGATTGACCTAAGATACAAAGGAAGGAAGCCAAGAACCAGAACCCAGCTCCTAAGAGATAGGAAAGAGTCTTTGCTATGGACATGGAGGAGGAAAATGATCAAGGTATGGTTTAGATTGTCACCTTTAGATTATGACTTTATCCTTAGACGATACATTTGTACAGTCTTAAGCTTTTGAATGATAAGTTATGATGTTATGAGAATATGGACAACCCTAAGGTTGGTAGTGGTCTAAGAAAATTTTGAGGACAAAATTTATTTAAGGTGGGTAGAATTGTAACATTCTCAAAATCTTAAACCTATCAATGACCCTAAATCTAAAACCCTAATTTGCAAATTTATGATTTTATCAAACAATTAGAATGTAATGTGACCTTTAAGTCCCAAATATATGAAATATTCTCATAAACTCAATTTGTAGGCTCAATCCACTCATTAAAGAAGGGATATTTCATCAATGACACATTTTAATAATATATGCATTAAAATAGCAACCTATGAGGTTGATGAACAAAAGTAAATGAAAACATAAATCTATTTGGATAGGGAGATTCTAGAGGTCTTAATTAGCTTATGGTTCGAATTTGAAGTCAATAGGACGTTGTTTGACCTCCAAAACCATTAGGAAAGTTAACATATAGTTTGGGTTAATTATTCTTTGATAATTTGATTTATTCGCCTAAGTTTCCATTTATTTAAATGTCACACATCATTTTGTTTTTTGCCTATAGTTATTGTGTCACACCGATCCGGTTATACTTTTACTTGATGTAGACTCCTTTACAGCTGTCGGATTTGCATCGTGGGGCCACAGACTCGTCTCCCACCTTGAGTAGGAGACCGAGAATAGGCAGACTGCTCAGGTTTTCTTCTCCGACCCCAATCAAACACCACAGTCCCCCATTTTCTCTGGTTTCTTCACTGATGGAATCATTGTCGTCACGTGATCTGAACAAGTCTGAGCTTGTAGGGACTTTGTGCCTAATCGACGAAACGCCCAATAGGGCTAGAACTCCTCTCACTGCCATCGTTTTATAGAGAACTTCACAGCCAACCAAACACATATTTAAGGGTCACAACACGACCACCAGACCCTAAGAAACGTCCCCCACCTCCTAATTTGATCTCCCGTGCCCTAAGCTAATACCTCCTAGTTGACTTTGATTCCAGAGACTCCCCTCTTCTTCTCTACCCTCTTTGGAGCCAACGGTGAAATTGGCCACTAGGTAAGCATCTCCAGACCTTCAGCTTGTGTTCCCTTTTTATTTTTTGTCTCACAAGTGCCCTAAACTCCATAACCAGTAGCTCATCATTTGTATCCCATCGGCATTCACCGTCTAGGTCTTCCAGTGGCACATTAGCCAAGGAGGTGGTGGCTTTGGCTTCGACTTCCTCCAATGGTCATTTCCTCGACCTTTTTGGCACTGAGACGCCCTGTTTCTCGATGATCTAGAAATTGGAACCCAATACTCTATTATTTGTCACAGTCTAGAGCTGGGAACAATGGCATTCCTAGCACCACAGGCCCCGAGTCAACGCTCGTCGAGACCGCAACGATCCCAGGAATTGGTTCCTCTAGCTAGTTCAAATCAAATCCATCGTGTTTTTTATTTTGCTTCCCAAATTCGAGCTTTGGTGCGTTGTGTCATCTTTGATTTAAGGAAGAAGATGCCAGGTAGGGTTTTGCCAGGTTTACCCTCTCGGGTTTTGGCTTTCTAAGTTTCACCCTGGTGAATATTTTTAGAATTTTTCCACCTGATCAACTGTTGATCGCATGAGCAAGCCCTAGCCAAGCGGTCGGCTCTGTTTGGGCCAGCTAGGCAGAGCCCACTAGCTCTATGTTAATTGTTTTTCCTATGTGGATTTTTGGTGATACCTGATTTGTAATAACTCGTATTTCTAAAAAGACTTAATTAGGATAAACAAAGTCTTAATACAAACATTAGAAGAAAAATGATACTTTGAAATAATCATAAAGGTAACCATTATGGGGTCAAAGAAAAATTACTATGATGATTGATGCTACTATAGAATATCAAATACTAACCAACGAGATAGTATATATAAAAAAAATATTAGACTACTTTGTGGGAAAATAGTTAATTGAAGGAGAGAGAAAGAAAGTTAATTCAAAATAGACTACAGTAGTAATAGCATGAGTTACTACTAATGATATATAGAGAATAGTTAGTGGAAGTTTCATTTTTCCTTTTAAGAAAACAAACGGAATACAAGAGGACCTATTTGTAATAAACAAAACTTGTAGCAGTTCACTTTAATTTTTGCAGTAAATAGAACACATCTTGCGGACTCACATTAGTTTGTTTCCTTTTTATATGTTTATCTATTCAAGACCCACACTTTACGTTTCCTTTTGGTCTCGTCATCTATCTCCCCCTCTAATCTTACGCACTTCTTTATCCCTACCATCACATGTTATAATTAAATACAACACTGCCAACAGAAACAAAATGTTGTCTCTCTCTGGTCATTCACATGCGGCGGCCCATTTGTTCTTGTCCCCAACTTTTGGCCTTCCAGCCAATAACCTTTTATTGTTGCGGGCCCACCACCAGAAATTAAATGGCTAGCGTGTTTTTCCCTTCCCCCTCGGGCAGCGAAGCTGTTCCTTCTTCTTCCTTCTCGTCAATCAGTCCCGTCATCGAACTGTTAAACTGCACCAGTGCGATTAGTAATACAACGTCCACAGAACACCAAATCCATCGGGAAAAGTTGTCTTGGAATCGTAGGACGACGACGCATGCAAGTAGACACATCTCCACTGCCCATTCAAACGCCTCTGTGGCTGCCACAGCTGCATACCCTCTCCGCCAGAGATGAGGGGAAGTGTGTCGGCGAGCTCCCCAGTTCACCTATTACATCTAACACCGCCCAAAATGTCTTATCAACGCTGCCATGCTATTATTAAGTCTCCAGAACAGCCAAAATGATCTTATATGAAGCCTCCACGCCACCCACGACCTCGCCGGACATGGTCACCGAAAATGACGCCTTGACTCTGACAACACTTAGCATAGCCTTCATGACTACGGAAATTCATCCTATTCGACCCTCGTGCGCTTTGGAAGCTAGAAAAGCCTATCTACTAGCCCCTAGCCTCCCCATTCCTCCATGAAATGACTCCAAACATAAGGAGGAGATTAAGATGAAGTCCCATCCTCCTTTTGACCGACCTCAGGGGTTAGACTGACCCTCCTTGGCTATAAATAGGTACTTGATGCTCTTGGACAAACCCCATTCCCGGATTAGAGTTCACAACCATCAAGAAAGCCAACACCATGACCATCTCTTATTCATCCTAGAGATACACCTTTCCTAGAACAAAATATACATCCATAGTTCGTTCTCCATCACCACAAACACCATATCCAACTCCACAAGCCCAAGAACCCCATCCAATACTTGCCTACTCACCATAAACATCAAGTACACCACTGACAATATCTTCTTCTCTATCTTCTATCATTCCAAAAGGAGTTTTGAAGTGAAAGCATTTGGTAGGCTTAAGATCATCGTGTGGGTGTGCTCTCATCTCCAAAAAATCATGCTACACTATGTTGTCCCGACCCACTAAACACCTTTTGATACATACATCGTTGTATGGAGTACCATTTGCTGAGTCATCATCTTTCTTCATAAATTTTGTATGGAGAACCATTTGCTGAGTCATCACCTTGTTATCTAATTTGTTGTACGGAGTATCCTCTTCTGGGTCATCTTGAAACATAGATTGTTATATTAAATATCTAAAACACCATGCATACATTTTGAAGAAATTATAATCCTTCTGATGATTCATCACCTCCCATTTATGGGCCTCCCTAAGATGATTACCATGTACAATCTATTAATTAATATCATTAACATAAGATTACAATATAATAAAGGAGTTGATTAGTCCACATGTCAGAACTTTTATATTTTTCACTCTTTTCCTTTATACTTGATCTTTCTATCATGAACATTATATCCAATTAAGTATCATATATTTATAATGTAACATTAAGGTCTTCAATGTCCTTTTACAAGAATTCATTACATGTCTATAAAGTTAAATGCTCGATTGGAATTCACCATCTTACTAAGTCAACCTCAAGAAGCATTTATCTATTATAACAAGTGGTTGTGTCTAAATGGACTCTCGATGAATATGATATCATGAGAATCAATAATACTTATAGTATCTATTGTTTCAATTAAATGATGATTTGTGAAAAGTGCGATTAAAGACACTTTCTACTTCTTCCTTTTATCTTCATCGAGTCTTATCCTATTATTACAATGCTTCAACATGAATAAATTGATCAGATTTGATGAAACGGTGAAATGGTTAAAATGATGAGATTGTAATCATGAATAATGATGCTCAATGAAATTCATCCTTGGGTCTTATAAAATTATAGAAATTATTGTTGAGATTCCACCACTAAAGAGTTTGTTTCACAGTCCCAGAGCCGGTGAGGACCGGAAGATCGAGATTGATAAGCTATGTTACATGTTATGTTATTTTTGGATTCTAGTCATATCCTTGGGATGGTGAAGGGAGGAGGGATAGCCTTTCCCTTGCAACTACCCCACCTTGAGGGCAGCCGAAGTGTTGTTGGTCTGTGAGATAAATCATCAAAGGTTGTGTATAACGACCGCTGAGGTGACGGTACCTGCACTAGGCCGCCAGACCATGGATAGATATGGTTGAAGACCGACCCCACCTCAAGGGCAGACTGAGGGCTGCAGGACTACCCTTCGAGTAGGCATCGAATTCGGGGCCTACAAACCACACCAGCTATGTGCGGTGGGACAGAGGTAGCTGTGAGGGTAGAATTGGCACACGTGAGACCGATGTCTTTGTGATAGGGCAGTGTGAAAAGTGATATTGTTGATTTGTTACTTATGGTCTATGTGACCTTAGCTGTGGTTGCAGGCCGCGAGCTGGATCTAGGGTTGGTTAACAATCCCTCTGGACTGAGTGGGGAATGATACAATAAAATAATTGATATGTTATTTGCTCTCTTATTATGTGTTTTACTTCAATATTGCATGCTTCAACTTTATACCATATTCTAAAATTTTATGTATTTTCAATGTATAAACTTTTGTCTCATGTTCTCATTTTTTTTCAGTATTCATATGATCTGCTTAAATTTTATGCCTCTCCATACTTGGACATTTGTCTAACTCCTCTTGCTACGGTTCTTGTTCCCCTCCCACCGTAGGTTAAAGAAGATCTCAAGTTTCATCGTGTGGCTTTTCTGACTAGATCCTGGCGGGAGCAGCATCAGGCTAAATGATCAAATGCTTAGTTGATGCTCAAATTTAAATGTTAATCAAGAGAATGTAATATTTGAAACATTTTTGTGACCCATGTCATGTAATACAATTATTTGAAGATATAATAAAGTTCTGTGGTTCTATCTATTGCTTGATGCTTCTTCCATAACGCCTTTGGATTTTAATCTCCATGATTAAGAGTTAATTGTGGAGGCAAAAATTCGGGACGTTACAGGTGGTATCAGAGCATGGTTAGAAAACCACACAAATACTTAAAACACACATAAGGTGTATTATCAAGTAGATAACTTGCTTTTATCCTTAGAAACACTATATAGGGGGATAATGTCATAGGTAATTATCTCGCATAAAGAAGTTGACTAGTCTTATGAGCATATATACTTTTAAGTAGGGAAAAGACATGTTATGTTTGAATGTCATTTGATAAATAAGAGAAAATGAAATAGAAAGCTTCATTTAGAAAGTATATAAAGTAATTTTTAAGAAGAGACACTTGATGTAGCTTATTTTGGTTCTCAAATACCCCGGCCAGGTGTTTGAGCATCTTGATAAGTTGACATCAAGCTAGAGCTCTCATCTACTCTAATTTTGGATACTCTGGCCAAGTATTCAAGACTTGGATTGGAATGAGTAAATAATAAGTTAAAGTTACCATGTGAATAGTAAAGTGACATACAAGAATATATTGAATCAGAATATTGTAAAAAAATAGATGATTTTTAGATGGATGGTTTGCTTCTTTTATACATTAACAACAAAATATCATCACGCATTTTTGTGTTAAATAACTCAAGGAAGTATCTATATTAAAGTAAAAGAGGAACTTTGTCCTTTGTTTATAAAGTAAACAAATAAGTTCTATTAGAGAAAAAGGAAAAATAAGAGATGGATCATGTTCTCACTATCATAAAAGTATTAAAAAAAAAGATGTAAGGATATAAATATTATGAGTGGTGGACTACTATAACAAGAATATAGAAAAATACAAAATCCTACCAGTTTGTGCTAAAAATGATTTTTCCTTACATATTCACTCATACATAAAATAAGTTCTCCATTTGCAAGTTCAATAAAGATTATACTCCATGGAAAATATCTTAAGGAAGTAACTACAAGAAGAAAGTTGTGAGACTTGGTACTTTCCAAGAGAAAATATAAGAAATGAGAATTAATTTTAAAAAAAAAAGATGAACCATGTTCCACTATTATATAAAGATAATTATGAGAAACAAATCAAATAGGTAGTATGATAAAAAGAATACATGCGAGTGGTGGAAACTATAGAACAGAAACAAAAATTAATTATTCATATGTCTCAAGAATAAAGTATTTCATAAGATCCTAATCGTTCACTAAATTAACAAATTTTGAATTCGATCTGCACTTATCTATGAACTTAACATGTTTACCAATAGTATGCATGTAAATAATGAACTCTAAATTAAAGTCCAAGAAAATTTATATTAAGGAAATAGTTTTATCTTCTAACCAAAAAAAATATTGTTAACTCAATTGCTAAAGCAGAAGAAAAAAAAAGTTCCTTGTAGACATAGATTTTACACACAAAAAAGAGTTTAATAAAGTATTGTTAGTACATCATTTATGATATTCGCATAATTACATGTATAAAGAAGCCCATCAATATATTGGTACTTCGACTATGATAACTTATGGTATAATTTTCGAGGGCGAAATTTTTTTTTAGGGGTTAATGATGTAATAACTCGTATTTCTGAAAAGACTTAATTAGGATAAACAAAGTCTTAATACAAACATTAGAAGAAAAATGATACTTTGAAATAAGCATAAAGGTAACCGTTTTGGGGTCAAAAAAAATTACTATGATGATTGATGCTACTATAGAATATCAAATACTAACCAACGAGATAGTATATATAAAAAAATATATTAGACTACTTTGTGGGAAAATAGTTAATTGAAGGAGAAAGAACGAAAGTTAATTCAAAATAGACTACAGTAGTAATAGCATGAGTTACTACTAATGATATATAGAGAATAGTTAGTGGAAGTTTCATTTTTCCTTTTAAGAAAACAAACGGAATGCAAGAGGACCTATTTGTAATAAACAAAACTTGTAGTAGTTTACTTTAATTTTTGTAGTAAATAGAACACATCTTATGGACTCACATTAGTTTGTTTCCTTTTTATATGTTTATCTATTCAAGACCCTTCACCTTCAAAAAAAAAATCTATTCAAGACCCACACTTTACGTTTCCTTTTGGTCTCGTCATCTATCTCCCTCTCTAATCTTACGCACTTCTTTATCCATACCATCACATGTTATAATTAAATACAACACTGCCAGCAGAAACAAAACATTGTCTCTCTCTGGTCATTCACATGCGGTGGCCCATTTGTTCCTGTCCCCAACTTTTGGCCTTCCAGCCAATAACCTTTTATTGTTGCGGGTCCACCACCAGAAATTAAATGGCCAGCGTGCTTTTCCCTTCCCCCTCAGACAGCGAAGTTGTTCCTTCTTCTTCCTTCTCGCCAATCAGTCCCGTCGTCGAACTGTTAAACTACACCAGTGCGATTAGTAATACAGCGTCCACAGAACACCAAATCCATCGGGCAAAGTTGTGTTGGAATCGTAGGACGACGACGCATGCAAGTAGACACATCTCCACCACCCATGCAAACGCCTATGTGGCTGCCACAGCTGCATACCCTCTCCGCCAGAGATGAGGGGAAGTGTGTCGGCGAGCTCCCCAGTTCACCTATTACATCTAACACCACCCAAAATGTCTTATCAACACTGCCATGCTATTATTAAGTCTCCAGAACAGCCAAAATGATCTTATATGAAGCCTCCACGCCACCCATGACCTCGCCGGACATGGTCGCCAGAAATGATGCCTTGACTCTGACAACATTTAGCATAGCCTTCATGACTACGGAAATTCATCCTATTCGACCCTCTTGCGCTCTGGAAGCTAGAAAAGCCTATCTACTAGCCCCTAGCCTCCCCATTCCCCCATGAAATGACTCCAAGCATAAGGAAGAGATTAAGATGAAGTCCCATCCTCCTTTTGACCGACCTCAGGGGTTAGACCGACCCTCCTTGGCTATAAATAGGTACCTGATGCTCTTGGACAAACCCCATTCCCAGATTAGAGTCCACAACCATCAAGAAATCCAACACCATGACCATCTCTTCTTCATCCTAGAGATACACCTTTCCTAGAACAAAATATACATCCATAGTTCGTTCTCCATCACCACAGACACCATATCCAACTCCACAAGCCCAAGAACCCCATCCAATACTTGCCTACTCACCATAAACATCAAGTACACCACCGACAATATCTTCTTCTCTATCTTCTATCATTCCAAAAGGAGTTTTGAAGTGAAAGAATTTGGTAGGCTTAAGATCATCGTGTGGGTGTGCTCTCATCTCCAACAAATCATGCTACACTATGTTGTCCCGACCCACTAAATGCCAAACACTACTAAAGATATTGAATATCTTCTTCTGAGTCCTTTTGATACATACATCATTGTATGGAGTACCATTTGCTGAGTCATCATCTTTCTTCATAAATTTTGTATGGAGAACCATTTGCTGAGTCATCACCTTGTTATCTAATTTGTTGTACGAAGTATCCTCTTTTGAGTCATCTTGAAACATAGATTGTTATATTAAATATCTAAAACACCATGCATACATTTTGAAGAAATTATAATCCTTTTGATGAGTCATCACCTCCCATTTATGGGCCTCCCTAAGATGATTACCATGTACAATCTATTAATTAATATCATTAACATAAGATTACAATATAATAAAGGAGTTGATTAGTCCACATGTCAGAGCTTTTATATTTTTCACTCTTTTCCTTTATACTTGATCTTTCTTTCATGAACATTATATCCAATTAAGTATCGTATATTTATAATGTAACATTAAGGTCTTCAATGTGCTTTTACAAGAATTCATTACATGTCTATAAAGTTAAATGCTCGATTGGAATTTAATATCTTACTAAGTCAACCTCAAGAAGCATTTATCTATTATAACAAGTGGTTGTGTCTAAATGGACTCTCGATGAATATGATATCATGAGAATCAATATTACTTATAGTATCTATTGTTTCAATTAAATGATGATTTGTGAAAAGTGATATTAAAGACACTTTCTACTTCTTCCTTTTATCTTCATCGAGTCTTATCCTATTATTACAATGCTTCAACATGAATAAATTGATCAGATTTGATGAAACGGTGAAATGGTTAAAATGATGAGATTGTAATCATGAATAATGATGCTCAATGAAATTCATCCTTGGGTCTTATAAAATTATAGTAATTATTGTTGAGATTCCACCACTGAAGAGTTTGTTTCATAGTCCCAGAGCCGGTGAGGACCGGAAGATCGAGATTGATAAGCTATGTTACATGTTATGTTATTTTTGGATCCGGGTCATATCCTTGGGATGGTGAAGGGAGGAGGGATAGCATTTCCCTTGCAACTACCCCACCTTGAGGGTAGCCGAAGTGTTACTGGTCTGTGAGATAAATCATCAAAGGTTGTGTATAACGACTGTTGAGGTGACGGCACCTGCACTAGGCCGCCAGACCATGGAGAGATATGGTTGAAGACCGAACCCACCTCAAGGGCAGACTGAGGGTTGCAGGACTACCCTTCGAGTAGGCATCGAATTCGGGGCCTACAAACCACACCAGCTATGTGCGGTGGGACAGAGGAAGTTGTGAGGGTAGAATTGGCACACGTGAGACCGATGTCTTTGTGATAGGGCAGTGTGCAAAGTGATATTGTTGATTTGTTACTTATGGTCTATGTGACCTTAGTTGTGGTTGCATGCCACGAGCTGGATCTAGGGTTGGTTAACAATCCCTCTGGACTGAGTGGGGAATGATACAATAAAATAATTGATATGTTATTTGCTCTCTTATTATGTGTTTTACTTCAATATTACATGCTTCAACTTTATACCATATTCTAAAATTTTATGTCTTTTCAATGTATAAACTTTTGTCTCATGTTCTCAATTTTTTTCAGTATTCATATGATCTGATTAAATTTTATGTCTCTCCATACTTAGACATTTGTCTAACTCTTCTTGCTACGGTTCTTGTTCCCCTCCCACCATAGGTTAAAGAAGATCTCAAGTTTCATCGTGTGGCTTTTCTGACTAGATCCTGGCGGGAGCAGCATCAGGCTAAATGATCAAATGCTTAGTTGATGTTCAAATTTAAATGTTAATCAAGAGAATGTAATATTTGAAACATTTTTGTGACCCATGTCATGTAAGACAATTATTTGAAGATATAATAAAGTTTTGTGGTTCTATCTATTGCTTGATGCTTCTTCCATAACGACTTTGGATTTTAATCTCCATGATTAAGAGTTAATTGTGGAGGAAAAAATTTGGGACGTTACAGGTGGTATCAGAGCATGGTTAGAAAACCACACAAATACTTAAAACACACATAAGGCGTATTATCAAGTAGATAACTTGATTTTATCCTTAGAAACACTATATAGGGGGATAATGTCATCGGTAATTATCTCACATAAAGAAGTTGACTAGTCTTATGAGCCTATATACTTTCAAGTAGAGAAAAGACATGTTATGTTTGAATGTTATTTGAGAAATAAGAGAAAGTGAAATAGAAAGCTTCATTTAGAAAGTATATAAAGTAATTTTTAAGAAGAGACACTTGATGTAACTTATTTTGGTTCTCAAATACCCCGGCCAGGTGTTTGAGCATCTTGATAAGTTGACATCAAGCTAGAGCTCTCATCTACTCTAATTTTGGATACTCTGGCCAAGTATTCAAGAGTTGGATTGGAATGAGTAAATAATAAATTAAAGTTACCATGTGAATAGTAAAGTGACATACAAGAATATATTGAATCAGAATATTGTAAAAAATAGATGATTTTTAGATGGATGGTTTGCTTCTTTTATACATTAACAACAAAATATCATCACACATTTTTGTGTTAAATAGCTCAAGGAAGTATCTATATTAAAGTAAAAGAGGAACTTTGTCCTTTTTTATAAAGTAAACAAATAAGTTCTATTAGAGAAAAAGGAAAATAAGAGATGGATCATGTTCTCACTATCATAAAAGTATTAAAAAAAAGATGTAAGGATATAAATATTATGAGTGGTGGACTACTATAACAAGAATATAGAAAAATACAAAATCCTACCAGTTTGTGCTAAAAATGATTTTTCCTTACATATTCACTCATACATAAAATAAGTTCTCCATTTGCAAGTTCAATAAAGATTATACTCCATGGAAAATATCTTAAGGAAGTAACTACAAGAAGAAAGTTGTGAAACTTGGTACTTTCCAAAAGAAAATATAAGAAATGAGAATTAATTAAAAAAAAGATGAACCATGTTCCACTATTATATAAAGATAATTATGAGAAACAAATCAAATAGGTAGTATGATAAAAATAATACATGTGAGTGGTGGAAACTATAGAACAGAAAGAAAAATTAATTATTCATATGTCTCAAGAATAAAGTATTTCATAAGATCCTAATCGTTCACTAAATTAACAAATTTTGAATTCAATCCACACTTATCTATGAACTTAACATGTTTACCAATAGTATGCATGTAAATAATGAACTCTAAATTAAAGTCCAAGAAAATTTATATTAAGGAAATATTTTTCTCTTATAACCAAAAAAATGTATTGTTAACTCAATTGCTAAAGAAGAAGAAAAACAAAGTTCCTTGTAGACGTAGATTTTTCACACAAAAAAGAGTTTAATAAAATACTGTTAGTACATAATTTATGATATTCGCATAATTACATGTATAAAGAAGCCCATCAATATATTGGTACTTCGAGTATGATAACTTATGGTATAATTTTCGAGGGCGAAAATTTTTGTTAGGGGTTAATGATGTAATAACTCGTATTTCTGAAAAGACTTAATTAGGATAAACAAAGTCTTAATACAAACATTAGAAGAAAAATGATACTTTGAAATAATCATAAAGGTAACCGTTTTGGGGTCAAAGAAAAATTACTATGATGATTGATCTACTATAGAATATCAAATACTAACCAACGAGATAGTATATATAAAAATAAAGATTAGACTACTTTGTGGGAAAATAGTTAATTGAAGGAGAGAGAAAGAAAGTTAATTCAAAATAGACTACAGTAGTAATAGCATGAGTTACTACTAATGATATATAGAGAATTGTTAGTGGAAGTTTCAATTTTCCTTTTAAGAAAACAAACGGAATGCAAGAGGACCTATTTGTAATAAACAAAACTTGTAGCAGTTCACTTTAATTTTTGTAGTAAATAGAACACATCTTGTGGACTCACATTAGTCTGTTTCCTTTTTATATGTTTATCTATTCAAGACCCACACTTTACGTTTCCTTTTGGTCTCGTCATCTATCTCCCCCTCTAATCTTACGCACTTCTTTATCCCTACCATCACATGTTATAATTAAATACAACACTGCCAGCATAAACAAAATGTAGTCTCTCTCTGGTCATTCACATGCGGCGGCCCATTTGTTCCAGTCCCCAACTTTTGGCCTTCCAGCCAATAACCTTTTATTGTTGCGGGCCCACCACCAGAAATTAAATGGCCAGCGTGCTTTTCCCTTCCCCCTCGGGCAGCGAAGCTGTTCCTTCTTCTTCCTTCTCACCGATCAGTCCCGTCGTCGAACTGTTAAACTACACCAGTGTGATTAGTAATACAGCATCCACAGAACACCAAATCCATCGGGCAAAGTTGTGAAAAACCATTAGAGAGGGGGTGAATAGGGTTTTAAAATTAATTTAACAATTATTTAACTCAAACAACCAACCACAAGAATATTGGACAAGGGGACAAGGATTTAGAGTGGTTCCTACCTTAGCAAATACTAAGGTAGTCAGTCCACTACCTGGTTGCTTACCCAACCGGGATTTTGAAAGAATTTAATTTTATTACCTCGCAAGGACTTTACATAAAATTATAATTCTTTCCCTAAACCCTTCGAGCAGCCTTCACCTTGAAGTAATTGCACCAACCTTGAAGCAGCCTTCTTGAAGTAACTTCAAGCTCCCCCTTGAAGTAGCCTTCCTCCTGAAGTAGCTTCCCGTTTAAATAGCCTTCTAGAAGTAGCTCGAAGTCCACCTTCTCTACTGAGAAGAACCTTCTCCAATCCGCAGCCTCCAACCCTAGGAGTAGCAAGGAGAATACAAAGAATAAAAGGAACAAGAAAGAAAATGGAAATTACACTTATCCTTTGAAGCACAAGGCTTGATTTGCCTATATCAAGCGTGTAGATCTCCTAACCAATGTATATGCACGTGTGATTGTTGTGGATAGGAGATACTAGCCTATAGGACACGAAATTAGAGCAAGTAGAAGGATCGCCAATGCAAGTGTTGCTCAATTTCTCAAAACAGATTGCCAATTGTAGGTGTATGCTCAAGTGTATCACAAGTGTAGCTTGGGTGTTTTTAGGTGTCCTAAGGCATGTCCTATTTATAGAAATGGCATACAAGTGCTTAAGGATGTTCTAGACACTTTCTAGGGGGTTCTAAGTGCTTAACTAGCCATTAGGTATACTTTAGTTGCTTTAGTAACGGCTAGTTAATTAATTCTGCAGTTGTTGTCAGAGTCCATCTCGGTCGAGGAATTTTCGACCGAGACACCTACTCGGTCGAGGTTTTGTCGACCGACAGGCTCTCTGGATCAAGTGTTTGCAACGTTCATCTCCAACTGCCAACTACCTTGTCAGTTGTGTCTAACGGCTACTTGGATCTTTCTCGGTCGAGAAGTTTGTTGACCGAGAGTGTCTCGGTCGAGGAGTTTGTCGACCGAGATTGACCCTATTTCAATCTTTCAATTAAGGCGCTGAGTGTGTGTATGAGTGTGCATATGTGACACTATTGAAGGGGATGACCTATCTAAGTGTGGTGATTGGCTAGGGAAGATCTAACGCTTGATTTACATGAAGTCTAAGTACTTGTACATTATATATTTGTACAAGTTTACAATTTATTTACATTTTATAAAATTTACAAATATTCAAGCGTATAGATTCCCTAGTACTTTTTCATCCACCTTATTCCTGCAACACTCAAGTAGCACGTTAGATCGACAAGAATGAAATGTTTGTCATCATCGAAACAAAAGGGATTTATCATAATGTCAATTTAGCCAACAATCTCCCCCTTTTTGAAGATGACAAACATTTCCTAAATATAAAATAAGGAAAATATAAAACATGTGAGTTTCATACCTGAAATTTACCTTTGTAGCCATCTTTGGTTTTGCAAGTGACTGCTGGCCAAGATATTATGAAACTCATTTTAATTTTATGTTTGTGATTTTATATTCTTTCTCCCCCTTTGTCATTTCAAAAAGATATCCAAAGAAAATCATTTTGTGTGACTTTCATTTTTCCCTCTTAATTTTATACGATGCTCCCCCTTAGATAGATATTCTATTAAGAATAGGGATTTAATATTTTTGTCCAATTTAGCCACAATTTGTTTCTCAATCAGTTGCAAAGGATGTTAAACCTTGAAATGATATGAGATCCTTTTATATTCATGGCATATGTATTTTGAGTTCTCATCCATTTTACACGGGATGTTAAGCCCTAAAAATGAAATGAGATCCATTTAAGCTTAGATTACATGAAAAAATATCTCTAACCAAAAACATGGGATGTTAAGCCCTGATTTGTTTAGAGAATTACATTAAGAACAAAATTTGTATATTTCTTCAAAGAGTAAAAATACTAAGGTCATAACAAGCTTCAAATGATGTTTACAATGTTTTGTAAGCTTCTTAATCAAATTATCAAATTTGTTTTTGTGAACTCCCCCTTAATCTTATAATTAAAGCAATGTAAAGCTTCTAAGGTCACAAATGATTTTAAATTTTGATTTTGACCTTTATCAAAAGTATACTAAGATTAAGTACAATAAAATGATGTCCAAATAAGCATTTTGTCAAAGCTTATTTTAGGTCGACCTTGACTTCGACCATAGCGCCCCTTGGTCAAATTTTATTTCAACCAAGAGGCAAAACCTACAGATTTCACATGTGAAGTATAAATTTTGCAAGTAACTTAAAGAGATATCAATTTGAGATACTTTGAGTAAAACCTATATGACATAGTCCATGCACATCATAGATTCTTATTTTTATAGCAACATCTTTACATGTAGAGAACTGAATGGTGAAATAGTGAACACATATGTATGATGATAGAACATTAGAATCATGAAATTCAATACAAGGTTGCTATGTAGATATGTCAAGGAAAACTTAGAATAAACCATGAAAACAGTAATTTTCCTTGACTTCAAACAAATATGATTCATAATATAGATGAAGATATTCTCATATAAGTGTTCAAGATTTTTATAATTTGTTCATGCCTAACCACCTTTTTCAACAATCAGTCTTCTATTAGCACAATTTTCATAAATATCTATCTTAACTCATGATGGAAAACTTTAACATATTGTGTTCCAAGAATGATTTCCAGAATTTATTCTTATTTTGAATGTAAAACAGTTATTAACAGCAAATAGATAGCCACTTGATCAATTAAAAAATTATTCAGCAATTTTACTGCAGACTGAAATCAGTGACCTGCTCGGTCGAAGATTTCTCGACCGAATAACTGCTTGGTCGAAGATTTCTCGACCGATCAGGTGCCTGTATTGTTTTCAGAACTATTTATCGATTCCAAGTAAAATAAGATTATGCAAGTTTGAGCTCGATTGTGTTGAGACATGACATTTGTATATCAAGAATCAGTTTAGGTCAAATCTCAACAAGTTAAATTTGAGCTTCTAATTTTTAGGAATCCAAGCTAGATCATCATTCCTTTTCTTATGTGGGCATGAAAATGAATAATGTCCAAGACGCATGCAATAATGACAACTAATGGAGTCAATTTCATTTCTCTTTCTAGGAATTATGTTTTTAGGTACAAACATAGTCTTAGTCTTGGATGCTTTAGCTCTTTTGGGTTGACTTCTCTTTGGATCATATCCTAATCCTCTTCTTCCATTATAACTAGAGGAAATTTTCAGAATATTCTCAAGGATGTCATTTCCTCTTAACTCATTTATTTTTCTTTGTAGCTTAGCAATATCATCCATCTTCTTGTTTATATCTTTCTTTGCTTGATCTAAAGCAGATAATAGAAAGTTTATTTCTTTTACAACCTCATCATAATCTAAGTGTAAACATAAAATAGGTTGTTTCTGAAGATCATTCACTTGAGTTTGCATGTTTAACTTTTCTAAGGAAAGAAGATTGCAATTTGCCTCTATAGATTTTAACTTAAGATCATAATCTTCATTTGCCTTTTTGAGATCCTCATTTTCAGATGCAAGAGTAAGAAGTTTAACATTTAAATCATCATTTACTTTATTTGATTTCTTAAGTTTCTTCTTGCACTCAATATATTTCTCATGAGTATCTTGAAGACTAGCAATTAGATCTTCTTTTGGTAGATCAAAAAGACTTACCTCTTCTTCTTCTTCTTCATTTGTTGTAGCAATGAGGCACTCTACTTCTTCTTTTCCATCATCACTATCATCACTTGAATCATCCCATGCAGCTTTATATGCTCTTTCTTTCTTTTTGTGAGATGATTTCTTCCCTTTCTTGAGTTTTGGACAATCACCTTTCATGTGTCCCTTCTTGCCACATTCAAAGAACCTGGAAGAAGAAATACTAGAAGTTTTATTAGTTTTAAAACTTTTATACTGCTTACCATTTACAATGAGAGTTTCTTCTTCGCTATCATCTTCACTTGTATCATGATTGTTCTTGGTTGATGCTTTGAATGCAATGTCCTTCTTCCTCCCTTGTTGAAGTTCACGTTCTCTTCTTTCTTCCTCTTCTAGGGTTGCTTCATGAGCTTCTAGGTTGCCAATGAGTTGTTCCATCCTCAGTTGGGTGAGGTCATTTGCTTCTTCAATGGCCGTCACCTTGGGCTTGTATTTGGGAGATAGTGATCTAAGGATCTTTGATACCTGATCTTCCTCACTAATAGCCTTTCCTAAAGCATTTAAACCATTTACAATAGAAGAAAATTTTGTATACATTTCACTAATAGATTCATTCGGATCCATACAGAAGTGTTCAAACTTTTGTTTAAGCATACTAATCTTAGAATTCTTAACTTGAACAGTCCCTTCATAGGTAATAGATAGTCTATGCCATATTTCATAGGTTGTTTCACAGTTTGATATCCTATTAAATTCTCCTACTGAAATTGAACAATAGAGAATACTTACAGCCTTGGCGTTCATTTGAGCCGACTTTACCGTATTTGCATCCCACTCTGCATATTGCACTTTAGGAAGCTCGTATGGGGTTGACACCATCCTCCATAGATCCCAACTGATGCCTTGGAAGAAGAATTGCATCCTTCTCTTCCAGTATGTGTAGTTTGTTCCATCAAACGCTGGAGGCCTAGCAACAAGTGTCCCTTCAAGATTGAGGTTGTTGAGCAACCCATCACCCATTCTTCAAGACCTGGTTAGGGTTCCTTGAAGCCTGCTCTGATACCAATTGAAAAACCACTAGAGGGGGGGTGAATAGGGTTTTTAAATTAATTTAACAATTATTTAACTCAAACAACCAACCACAAGAATATTGGACAAGGGGACAAGGATTTAGAGTGGTTCCTACCTTAGCAAATACTAAGGTAGTTAGTCCACTACCCGGTTGCTTACCCAACCGGGATTTTGAAAGAATTTAATTTTATTACCTCGCAAGGATTTTACATAAAATTACAATTCTTTCCCTAAACCCTTCGAGCAGCCTTCACCTTGAAGTAATTGCACCAACCTTGAAGCAGCCTTCTTGAAGTAACTTCAAGCTCCCCCTTGAAGTAGCCTTCCTCTTGAAGTAGCTTCCCGTTGCAATAGCCTTCTAGAAGTAGCTCGAAGTCCACCTTCTCTACCGAGAAGAACCTTCTCCAATCTGCAGCCTCTAACCCTAGGAGTAGCAAGGAGAATACAAAGAATAAAAGGAACAAGAAAGAAAATGGAAATTACACTTATCCTTTGAAGCACAAGGCTTGATTTGCCTATATCAAGCATTTAGATCTCCTAACCAATGTATATGCACGTGTGATTGTTGTGGATAGGAGATACTAGCCTATAGGACACGAAATTAGAGCAAGTAGAAGGATCGCCAATGCAAGTGTTGCTCAATTTCTCAAAACAGATTGCCAATTGTAGGTGTATGCTCAAGTGTATCACAAGTGTAGCTTGGGTGTTTTTAGGTGTCCTAAGGCATGTCCTATTTATAGAAATGGCCTACAAGTGCTTAAGGACGTTCTAGACACTTTCTAGGGGGTTCTAAGTGCTTAACTAGCCGTTAGGTAGACTTTAGTTGCTTTAGCAACGGCTAGTTAATTAATTCTGCAGTTGTTGTCAGAGTCCATCTCGGTCGAGGAATTTTCGACCGAGACACCTACTCGGTCGAGGTTTTGTCGACCGACAGGCTCTCTGGATCAAGTGTTTGCAACGTTCATCTCCAACTGCCAACTACCTTGTCAGTTGTGTCTAACGGCTACTTGGATCTTTCTCGGTCGAGAAGTTTGTCGACCGAGAGTGTCTCGGTCGAGGAGTTTATCGACCGAGATTGACCCTGTTTCAATCTTTCAATTAAGGCACTGAGTGTGTGTATGAGTGTGCATATGTGACACTATTGAAGGGGATGACCTATCTAAGTGTGGTGATTGGCTAGGGAAGATCTAACGCTTGATTTACATGAAGTCTAAGTACTTGTACATTATATATTTGTACAAGTTTACAATTTATTTACATTTCATGAAATTTACAAATATTCAAGCGTATAGATTCCCTAGTACTTTTTCATCCACCTTCTTCCTGCAACACTCAAGTAGCATGTTAGATCGACAAGAATGAAATGTTTGTCATCATCGAAACAAAAGGGATTTATCATAATGTCAATTTAGCCAACAAGTTGCGTTGGAATGGAATTGTAGGACGACGACGCATGCAAGTAGACACATCTCCACCGCCCATGCAAATGCCTCTGTGGCTGCCACAGCTGCATACCCTCTCCGCCAGAGATGAGGGGAAGTGTGTCGGCGAGCTCCCCAGTTCACCTATTACATCTAACCCCGCCCAAAATGTCTTATCAACACTGCCATGCTATTATTAAGTCTCTAGAACTGCCAAAATGATCTTATACGAAGCCTCCACGCCACCCACAACCTCTTCGGACATGGTCGCCGGAAATGCCGCCTTGACTCCGACAACACTTAGCATAGTCTTCATGACTACGGAAATTCATCCTATTCGACCCTCTTGTGCTGTGGAAGCTAGAAAAGCCTATCTACTAGCCCCTAGCCTCCCCATTCCCCCATGAAATGACTCCAAGAATAAGGAGGAGATTAAGATAAAGTCCCATCCTCCTTTTGACTGACCTTAGGGGTTAGACCGACGCTCCTTGGCTATAAATAGGTACCTGATGCTCTTGGACAAACCCCCACTACTACAGAAACAACATTCAGTGTCGCTTTTCTGGGCGTCGGTTATTTACATACACCGACGCCTATAACATTCCACGTCATCTATTTAGTAAGTCCGACGTCTATATTCGAAGACCAGCCAGACACGGGTACCGCTTTCTATTCAGCGTCGACTAGGTAAAACACACCGACGCCTAAAATCACCCGCGAAATCCAATTTTCGAGCGAAAAGAAAAAGTGTCACATACAGCGTCGGTTATTTAGATAGAAACTGACGCCTATGTATGATGAGAATTTGGGTGAAAAGTGTCACATTCAATGTCGGTTATCCGTCGATAACCGACGCTGATAGTAGTTCCCGCCAAATAATTTCGGGCAAATATTGTCCAATTGGACGTCGGTTTTTACGATCCACCGACGCTGAAGATGTTTAGGTGTCGGTTTTGTAAACATCTGATGCCGTTTATGAACTTAATATCCCACGATCACCCGACTCTTCCCCTTTCTTCTGTTTCATTGCGAGAATCTCCCCCGCTGTTGATGTCACCCGACCATCCGCTACTAATGCTTGTGCTTGTGTGCCGCCCTCAGCTGCTGCTGCTTGTGTGCCGCCGCTGCTTCCTGCTCCTTCTGCACCGCCGCCGCTCCCTACTCGCCGGTGTCGCCACTGCCTGCCTGCCCTGCGGCTACCTGCCTGCCTTGCGCCGGCGGTCCTGGAGCTCGCTGGTGTCTCCGCCGCCCATCTGCTCGACCTCACCTCGCCTCGACCTCGCCCTGCTCGCTTGCCCAGGTACCTGCCGACCTACCCAGGCGGC
This sequence comes from Alisma plantago-aquatica, assembly GCA_963693085.1. Classification (NCBI taxonomy): domain Eukaryota; kingdom Viridiplantae; phylum Streptophyta; class Magnoliopsida; order Alismatales; family Alismataceae; genus Alisma; species Alisma plantago-aquatica. Next base: position 555,910,869 of record OY856409.1, read on the forward strand.
ACCCAGGCGCGCCTAGGCGGCCAGGCATTCACCTAGGGTCCCAAACCCAGGTGCCCAGCCTAGTTAGGCCTCTGGGATGCCTGGGAGATGCCTGTACTGATTTGTATTGCATACCTTCTACAATTATTGAGTCCAATCATTCTAATGGCCAGCTATTTTAAGATTCTAATTAAATTAATTAGTTTAGATTCATTCAAACATCTTTATATGGTAATTGCATATGTGATTAAACAATAGAGAAATCAACAGACCTTGCTACAGCCAACGAAAATCATTTTACAATTTTTCCTTTGACTCTGTTCCATTTAATTGAGCTAAATTAACTTAGTCTTATTGTTTGTTCTTAATTAGATGTCTAGTCATAGAGTCACAAATTGATATAACATTCATAATTTTAGTCTTTTCTTATATATACCAACCTTGGATATGTCCCTGCACACATAGATGGATAGTAATGGAATTTCAACATCTAAGGAATTGATTACCTATAACTATTAGTAGTAGCTTTATTAATTTACTAGTAGCTAGAAATTTTAAACGCCTTCTTTCAATTGTAAAAGAAGGAACTAGTTAGAGCCTTTGTTCATTAACCTTTTTTCTATAAAATTCTTTTATCAAATCAACATTGTTGGGTTTCTTGGGTTTTATCTTTAGGAGGATCTGTATAGATCAACATTGCATTTATGATAAGAAGAAGAAGTCAGCCCTTGAACAGTGGAACTTCTTGGACAAAGAAGATTGAGACAATTTTGTTGCTTCAAGAAAATCTGAAGAATTCAAGGTATTAGGCGTCACTCCCAATTTAATTAATATATGTTGTATTCACCTATTCCAGATTAACATTTAGTGCTACTAACCAAATCATTAATGTGCATACTAACTAGGCCCTCAGTGACGCGCAAAAAGCAAGGCATGCACCGAATGTGCATGACCACACTATGGGTCCAAAGGGCTATGCAAGTGTTCACCAAAGACTACAGGCGGAGTCTGCGGCTACTCAGGAGTCTGCCACACCCATGCCTCGCCATGATATCTGGATAGCTGGGAGGCAAAATAAGAAGGGTGAAATAAAGAAGCCCGTAACTGCTGAGGCGGCTGCGAAAATGGTAAAATACAACTCTTAGAGCAATCGTTTGAATATTGATTATTTGTGATGTTAACTTACCAATTTCTGTTGATGGTGATTAGCGGGAGCTGCACGAGAAGAGGAAACAAGGCACGTTCATCCCTCGGGGCACAAGGGATGAATTGACAGTTGCTCTGGGTAACCCAGAGCATCCTAGATGTGTTAGGGGTGCAGGCACTGGTGTGGGCATCAAAGCATTCTTTGGGCCATCCCAGCGCAAACCCAGAGCGGGACTTTCACAAGAAGAGGTAACATATTCTTTTTTTAGAATGTTACTGCAAAAGGGAATTCAATAATAAGAAGCTAATGTTTCTTTTATCCATGTATAGGAGAATAAGAGAGTTAAGGATATAGTTGCTAAGAAGGTCAATGATATAGTTTCTGAGAAGGTCAAGGAAGAAATAGTGCGGTGGCAGGCATCTCAGGCTTCCAATCAGCCTATGGCGACCCACTCTTCTCCTGATGCACAGACTGCGAGTAATCCTGGAGACCCATCGCCTAACACGTCTATTGTAAGTATTGTTTATGACATTATAGCTAGTCTTTTCAAGATGATATGTTTTCAAGATGATATGTATATATGTATAACATTCTTTACGTAAATTTGTAGGCAATGAATCTATGCCGCTTAAGAATGCAAGACTATGTTGTTGCAGAGGCGCAGGCTTACCAGTCCCTTCCTGGGGCAACGTTTCATGAGACTCCAATGTCACAGGGCTACGTTCGTGTGAGCCCGATATGTGTATTACCCGATTGGAGGGAAGCTGCATTGCCATATGCCCACCCAGATATTGATACACTTGGTGAGGCAGAAGGCGGGGTGATATTGTGGCCCAAAGCAGATGTCGTCTACACTACTGAAATTGTAAGATAAATTTATATTACTTTAGATTGTTAATGTATATATATGAGGTCAACTGATCTGAAATTATATATACATGTTAAAAAGAAGACACCTGAAGCACCTAGGCCTCCACCTCCACTTCCTGCATTACCAAGTTGGGTTCCAACTGACCTAAAATACCTGTTAGGTCCTGCTTGTAGGGGAATGGCATGTTGGCTACGGGCACATAATATACATTGCCCTATAATTGTTTCTTTAGAAGCATATTATACAGGTCAATCATACGATAGCTCTTTATTTATACAAGATATTATTGAGTTGTTTATGTATGATTGGCAGAATACATCAATGATAGAGACATGGATAAGGTGAGATCTTGTTTATACATCCATATACCTTGTGTAAGATCCGGTGATCTAGTTTCTTATATATTAATGCATACGTAATACATGTTTTGCAGCTACTTATTCGAAGATCAATGCAAACAATTTGCATTTGATCATGTGGGTTTTTTGATTCCATCATTGATTAGTATGGTAGCTAAAGACCCTGATAGTGTTCAACAATACTGTATAGATGCTTTTACAATTTTCGGTCAGCAAAAGAAGACGATAATAATAGCTCCATTCAATGTCAAGTAAGTTTACTTTATTTATAATTTGGACTTAAGAAAAATCCATTTTTATTGTGCATTTTGAGTTATTAATTTTTAACTTTTTTACCTCTAGCGGTAGACATTGGGAGTTACTAGTTATTGTCCTGGGGACGTTCACTGTTTATTATCTAGATCATGCGGGAAGTACATTGAACACTAAAATTGGACACATATTGAGAATGCCATTATTCTGGTGAGAAATATTTCATTTTTATATCCGTTAACATTTGTTATTATATTACTATTTAATTATGTAATTTACTGTGTTACATTAACATGTAGGGGTTTAGATGCATTCAAAAATGTTGGAGGAAATGTCCCAAGGAGAAAGAACTAGCCAATAATTTGGGAGAACGTAAAAGTAAGTTCCGACTCCAATGTATATATTATTTATGTGAACTGTACTTAGTTGTATTTTTTAATATTTTATATGTTTCAATTTATAGTGCGCTACACAAGACAACGGTTGGGCATGCGCATACTGTGTGATGCGATTTATACAGATGATTATTCGACATTCCGCATTGGATATTAATACCATACATGAGATATTATATATAGTCTCATTAGTTAGTATGAAATATATCAATCTTATTTTTATATTATTACTTATATATATACATCATTCTCTTTGCAGGTGTTTAAAACTGACCACACTATAGGTAAACGCTTAAAAAATGTACATGCTCCATATACGATAGAAGCATTAAATGAAGTAAGAGAAGAATGGGCAAAAGCCATACAAGCAGTGGCGATTGTAAGATATAATTGGGATGTTGATAGCGATGTTGAATGATATTTTGTAAATGAATATTTCTGAATGTTTATACATGTCTGAATGTTTCTACATGTATTTGAATGTTTCTACATATGTGAATGTGAGAATTGAATTGATGTCTGAATGTATCTACTTGTGTCAAAAAATATTTGTTGATTTTGCATGTTTGTGGCCTATTTGTAGGCTGATATCAATGGATGTCGTAAACCTGCAGTTCAGAAAGCTGAACTGTAGGTTCTCATCCTGCTGACCAACCACAGCAGGCCTGCAAACTGATAAGAAAAAAAATTAAAGTATAGGCGTCGGTTATTTATAGAACACTGTCATCAAAGGCCTACAGCGTCAGTTATTAGATAAAAACTGACGCCTAATATGACAAACAACCCGACCGTGTAGGAAAGCACGGCCGTGGTGGAAAAGGCATCGCTTATTCGTATAAAACCGATGCCTTTAGTACTAAACAAGGTCGTGCAGCGAAGCACGGCCGTGTCATCTGGGAGTATGGCATCGGTTGTTCAGTTGTTAACCGACACAGAAAGTGTCCTAGGTGGTGCCCTTTTTTGTGGCGCAAACCCTATAGACGTCGGCCAACTATATATAAATGGCGCCTATAGATCATATAGGCGTCGGTTAGAAAACCGACGCCGAAGAGTTCGACCTTTAGCGACGCCCACATAGGCATCACTTGAAAACCATCGCCAAAGGGGGTTAAACAACCGACGCCAAAGGCGTATTCTGTAGTAGTGCCCATTCCCTGATTAGAGTCCACAACCATCAAGAAAGCCAACACCATGACCATCTCTTCTTCATCCTAGAGATACACCTTTCCTAGAACAAAATATACATCCATAGTTCGTTCTCCATCACCACAAACACCATATCCAACTCCACAAGCCCAAGAACCCCATCCAATACTTGCCTACTCACCATAAACATCAAGTACACCACCGACAATATCTTCTTCTCTATCTTCTATCATTCCAAAAGGAGTTTTGAAGTGAAAGCATTTGGTAGGCTTAAGATCATCGTGTGGGTGTGCTCTCATCTCCAACAAATCATGCTACACTATGTTGTCCCAACCCACTAAACGCCAAACACTACTAAAGGTATGGAATATCTTCTTCTGAGTCCTTTTGATACATACATCGTTGTATGGAGTACCATTTGTTGAGTCATCATCTTTCTTCATAAATTTTGTATGGAGAACCATTTGCTGAGTCATCACCCTGTTATCTAATTTGTTGTACGGAGTATCCTCTTCTGAGTCATCTTGAAACATAGATTGTTATATTAAATATCTAAAACACCATGCATACATTTTGAAGAAATTATAATCCTTCTGATGATTCATCACCTCCCATTTATGGGCCTCCATAAGATGATTACCATGTACAATCTATTAATTAATATCATTAACATAAGATTACAATATAATAAAGGAGTTGATTAGTCCACATGTCAGAGCTTTTATATTTTTTACTATTTTCCTTTATACTTGATCTTTCTTTCATGAACATTATATCCAATTAAGTATCATATATTTATAATGTAACATTAAGGTCTTCAATGTCCTTTTACAAGAATTCATTACATGTCTATAAAGTTAAATGCTCGATTGGAATTCACTATCTTACTAAGTCAACCTCAAGAAGCATTTATCTATTATAACAAGTGGTTGTGTCTAAATGGACTCTCGATGAATATGATATCATGAGAATCAATATTACTTATAGTATCTGTTGTTTCAATTAAATGATGATTTGTGAAAAGTGAGATTAAAGACACTTTCTACTTCTTCCTTTTATCTTCATCGAGTCTTATCCTATTATTACAATGCTTCAACATGAATAAATTGATCAAATTTGATGAAACGGTGAAATGGTTAAAATGATGAGATTGTAATCATGAATAATGATGCTCAATGAAATTCATCCTTGGGTCTTATAAAATTATAGCAATTATTGTTGAGATTCCACCACTAAAGAGTTTGTTTCACAGTCCCAGAGCCGGTGAGGACTGGAAGATCGAGATTGATAAGCTATGTTACATGTTATGTTATGTTTGGATCCAGATCATATCCTTGAGATGGTGAAGGGAGGAGGGATAGACTTTCCCTTGCAACTACCCCACCTTGAGGGCAGCCGAAGTGTTGTTGGTCTGTGAGATAAATCATCAAAGGTTGTGTATAACAACCGCTGAGGTGACGGCACCTGCACTAGGCCGCCAGACCATGGAGAGATATGGTTGAAGACCGACCCCACCTCGAGGGCAGACTGAGGGCTGTAGGACTACCCTTCGAGTAGGCATCAAATGCGGGGCCTACAAACCACACCAGCTATGTGCGGTGGGACAGAGGAAGCTGTGAGGGTAGAATTGGCACATGTGAGACCGATGTCTTTGTGATAGGGCAGTGTGCAAAGTGATATTGTTGATTTGTTACTTATGGTCTATGTGACCTTAGTTGTGGTTGCAGGCCACGAGCTGGATCTAGGGTTGGTTAACAATCCCTCTGGACTGAGTGGGGAATGATACAATAAAATAATTGATATGTTGTTTGCTCTCTTATTATGTGTTTTACTTCAATATTACATGCTTCAACTTTATACCATATTCTAAAATTTTATGTCTTTTCAATGTATAAACTTTTGTCTCATGTTCTCAATTTTTTTCAATATTCATATGATCTGCTTAAATTTTATGTCTCTCAATACTTAGACATTTGTCTAACTCCTCTTGCTACAATTCTTGTTCCCCTCCCACCGTAGGTTAAAGAAGATCTCAAGTTTCATCGTGTGGCTTTTCTGACTAGATCCTGGCGGGAGCAGCATCAGGCTAAATGATCAAATGCTTAGTTGATGTTCAAATTTAAATGTTAATCAAGAGAATGTAATATTTGAAACATTTTTGTGACCCATGTCATGTAATACAATTATTTGAAGATATAATAAAGTTATGTGGTTCTATCTATTGCTTGATGCTTCTTCCATAACGCCTTTGGATTTTAATCTCCATGATTAAGAGTTAATTGTGGAGGCAAAAATCTGGGATGTTACATGATTGGTCAGATTTACTAAAACTATAGTAATTGCGTCCATGATCATAAAAATATGTGTAAATAGTCGTTGGAAAGATTTTTCAATAAGGAAGTTGATTTTTAGGTTTTTAAACCCAAATTCAGTCATCTCTGACCATGTTTCCCTAAAGTACCCAAATTATAGTTTAGGATATACTTAAGGTGATAATTAATATAAAGCATGTTAATTTCATGAACATAGGATTCAATCAGGATCAGGGATACCAAGTTAGGAGTTCCTTTGCTCCAGGTAAGTGGGTCATGCCATTATAGATATATATCTTGGATGAATTGTATGTTAAGTATGATTTAAGATTTATGCTTTAAATTCCAATTTCATGCACTAGTACAGAACCGACCTTTAGTGTCGGTTATTTAAGGCCTTTGGCGTCGGTTTCAAAGTGACACCCAAGTGGGTGCTGCTAAAAGTCAAAATCGTCAGCGTCAGTTTTAACACCGACGCCATAACCCTTCCCGCCACCAAAAATGCGCCAGCAATGGCACTATAGGTGTCGGTTATTTAGTAAAATCGATACTATACCTAGGTCAAAGATGTCGGCACTTCACAAAAATTGACGTCATAACCCTTCCCGTCACCAATAAAGCGCGCCAGCAAGGGCACCATCAGCATCAGTTTTTATATATAACCGACACTACCTAGCCACATAGACGTCAGTTTTTGCTAATAACTGACGATGTATGTCTTTGTTGTCGATTTTATACTAATAACCGACGCCTGTGTTCTGATTTTTTTTCTTATCAGTTTGTAGGCCTACTGTATGGATGGTCAGCAGGATGCAAAACTTGCAGTTCTATTCTGAACTGTAGGTTTACAACATCCATTGATATCAGCCAACAACATGCCACAAATCTACAAAATTAACAAGATGGACAATATTATATATGGATCATGTGATTCACACACATGTATAAGCACATTTAATTCATATTATTTTTCATCACACACATGTAGAAACCAGTAGTTCCATTTCAAATTTTCTCCATTTTCATACACATTTAGGATCCTATTGGTTTGGTGTAAGTGATGAGTTCTGTGAAACTCAGTTTCTGGGAACTCTAGTTCAGTTTCTAGAACTTAAGTTTCATTCACTTCCATGTGATTGGTTTGTTGTAAGTATAAATATAGAAATCATTAAAAATATTGTTGATTTTAGTTGTATAATACAAATAAGTGAGGATGAAAAAGACAAAAAAAGAAATCATATCTATAAAAAATCATAATATTCTTAAATCATAATAACCATAACAAGTAGTTATGGTGCATATGTTGTTCCTTTAAAAATATTTTATTATGGTACAATTATAATCTTCATAAAAATATTATGATTACAATCACATCACAATATTTTTATTTCACTTTGTGTATAGAAAGTATTGTAATAATATCCACATTTCATGTGCTTATAAATATAAATTGTAGTTCATCATTGTTTAATGCAATGTAGAATATTAATTTTACATTATTTCTGTAGGAAATTTTTACTATATTATTTGTACATGGTTACAGTTAATTATCATTTTTTGCATCATGTTGTTTAAACATGAATAATACAAATATATTACGTAAATCACATTGTTTTCACATGGTGCAGTGTTTTTCATGATGTTTGTATTTTTTATTTTGTAGATTGTACTGATAATGGTGGTTATTGTGTTAAATATTTTACACAGTGCTATTATAGTTTATGATATTTTGTTATATTATATTGTGGTTTTAACAAAAAACTATACCCTTGCCATTAATATTTCTAGTCATAAATATTTTTACATGTGTCACTTCAACGAATGAAGAATATAATTGTATAAGAAATGTTGTTAGTTGTCCTGGAACTCATTTTCCGCTCTTTTTATGAGGGAACTCAGGAACTGTATTTTTTATGTAAGTCTGTAACTCCCTGGAAGTCACGGAACTCAAGTTCCAACACTTACTTTAAACCAATCATGAAAAACTTCTCAAGGAACTCCAGTTCATGTGTTTTTTGGACTAATTATGACAAACCAATCGGGACCTTAGCAACCTACAGTTCCATTTATTTCATCTCTTTTCACATTCAGAAACATGTAGAAACATTCATGTATTGATCATCTTTACATTCACACATATGACAATTCAAAAAAATTCATTCACATTCACACAAAAATAATTATGAGAACAAAGTTTAGAAATATCATTCTTTATTCATCATCGTCATTATCGCTGTCAGTATCTCAATCATATTTAAAAATTCCCACTACTTGTAGGGATTTTTCTCATTGATCTCTTACATCATTTAAGTCTTCCATCGTATAGGAAGTATGTACATCTAATAACTTTCCACTGTAGTGAAGTCAGTTTTAAACACTTGCAAAGAGAATGACATATATATAATTAATAATATATAATAAGATTGATATATTTCATATTATCTAATGAGACTATATATGATACCTTATCTGTGGTATCGATTTTTATTGCGGCATGTTTAATAATTAGGTCCATAAATCACATCACATAGTATGCACATGCCCAGTCGTTGTCTTGTGTAGCACACTATAAATTGAAACATACAAAATATTCAAAAATACAAATAAGCACAGTTCACATAAATAATATATACATTGGAGTCAGGAAATTACTTTCACATTCTCCCAAATTAGTGGTTGATTCTTTTTCTTGGGGACCTTTCCTCCAACTCTTTTGAACTCAGGTAAAGCCCTACATGTTAATGTAACACATTAAATTGCATAATTAAATAGTAATGTAATAACATATGTTAATGGATATAAAAATATGAAATATTTCTCACGGGAATAATGGTTTTTTTATTGTGTGTCCATATAATGTATTCAATTCATTCCCCTCAGGATCTAGATAATAGACAGTGAACGTCTTGGGGACAATAACTAGTAACTCCCAATGCCTACCACTACAGGTAAGAAAGTTAAAAATTAATAACTCAAAATCCACAATAAAAATATAATTTTCTTAATTCCAAATTATAAGCAAAGTAAAATTACTCGACATTGAATGGAGCTATTATCACCGTCTTCTTTGTTTACTAAAATATTTAAAAGCAGCACAGCAGTATGAAGTAGATGAAGAAGGGTATTTATCTACAAGACTAATCAAAGATGGAACCAAAAATCCCACATGGGAAAATGAAAAATTTGTACATATCGTGGCAGTTTGGGTCCATTGCCCCTTTGCTGTAGTAACTTGTTCATCATTGTGATGCCCCTCACTTTCTCTTTTTTTTACTGCTCATCAAGTGCCCCAATTTCTTCAGGGGGTACATCACCAACCTAAAATTTGACAAAAAACGCACTTATATGATATAACTATAAATGAACGTATAGATAGAAATATAGGATATATATTTAAAACTTACATTGTGAGGCGGTGCGTTGATATCCTCACCCTCACGGTAATCATCATCACGGTCATCATGTTCATGCTCATGCTCATCCATCTGAAAGTGTCATTAAAAAATCAAACATTTAGCATTTGAAATAACTAGAAGATAATAAAACATTATAAAGTTCACATTCAGAAAAATAAAACATATAAAAAAATATAAACATGCATGCCTCTAATATTGCGATCTTTTATCAATTAACAATCCTTTATTGTGATCTTTGCACACATACAAGTCATCATTAGCTATAATATTTGGTGGTGTTGGCAACCCAACTGAGAATGGACTGGAGTCATCATACTTATCATAGTACTCTTCTTCATCTATAGGATCTTCAATGAACTATCTTTTACCATGAAGAACAACCAACCATTTATCATTTGCAGGATCATCGATATAAAATACTTGTTTTGCCTGTGATGCCAATATGAATGGTTCACCCTTCTCGCCAATCTTTTCAAAGTTCACTAATGTGAAACCCAATTCATCCATTATAACTCCTTTGGTGTTATCAACCCAATTACATTTAAAGAGTGAAATTATGAAATCTACGTAGTCAAACTCCCATATGTCTTCAATGACACCGTAATATGACATTTTAGCTTCATGTAGACTCTTATCCTTTGCACTTGTAAAAACAATGAAGACGCTTGAAGGATGACCCTACTATTTTGGACGACACTCTTATCATCTTGACGCTTTGTGTAATATGAGAATCCATTTATGTCAAACCCTTCATAAGACATAACATTCAATTTTGGTTTAAAGGCAAGGCATTTGATAGTTTTAGTAAGATTATCTGGTGTTTGAGATAGTTGATGTAAGACTTTATTTTCAAACTACTTAATAAATGTCTTATTATTCTCTTTAGCAAGCCACATTGAATTGGCTCGAGAATATTGTCTCTTGATGAAATTGGTATGTTCCTCGATATAAACACTCACTTTGTCGATGTTGTGTAAAATATATAAGTGACCTTGTTCTAACTGCTCATAGATGATTACTTTCATCTGTGATCCCAAATTCATTTGCCAAAATGCTCCTCAATATTCTGGTCATTAACAGGAGCGTCATTACCACTCAGAAAGTCATTGCAAAAATCCATAACCTCTCTCGCCACATAACCCTCAATAATACTCCCTTCGGGTCGATAACGGTTTCGAACATCACCTTTAAAAATGCTCATGTATCATTCAAAGGGATACATCCAATGCAAGAAAACTGGTCCCAACATTTTCACTTCCCTAGTCAAGTGGACAACAAGATGTACCATGATATCAAAGAATGGAGGAGGAAAATACATCTCAATATGACATAGGGTAACAACCACTTCTCTTTGCAATTTATCGAGAGTATCAGGGTCAATAACTTTGCTGCACAGACTGTTGAAAAAGAAACAAAGTCTGGTGATTGCAAACCTTACATGCTTCAGCAATATAGATCGAATTGCCACGGGAAATATTTGTTGTATTAGAGTGTGACAATCATGAGATTTAAGACCTATCAACTTCATATCTTTCATTGATATCAATCTACGGATGTTAGATGAGTAACCCTGTGGCACCTTAATATTTACCAAGCATTCACAAAAAGCTTTCTTCTCCTTTCTAGACAACGTATAACAAGCGGGAGGTAAGTATGTTCTCCGATTTCTACTAACTACTTCTATTAATTCTACCCTTATTCCCATTTCACGTAGGTCTATTCTAGGTTTTATTCCATCTTTAGTCTTACCTGGCATATTCAACAGAGTACCAATGACGCTATCACAAACATTTTTCTCAATGTACATGACATCGGTACAATGCCTGACTGCTAAAGAACTCCAATAAGGAAGATCCCAAAATATTGACTTCTTCTTGAATAAAGATTTGTCACTCTTTGTGGCCATGGTACATTGTGATCTCTTACCAAATTCATTTTCAAAATCTTTTACTCTTTCATAAACAACCTCCCCTGGTATAGGTTTAGGTGCACTTCGTTCCTCATTCCGTCCATTGAATGCTTTGTGCAACCTACGATATGGATGGAATTTTGGAAGAAACCTTCGATGACCAAGATATACAGTCTTGCCGCCATGTTTTAGTCGTATTGAATCAATGTTCTCTTCACATATAGGACACACTTTAGATCCTTTGACACTATATCCAGACAAATTCCCATATGTTGGAAAGTCATTAATAATGCAAAACAACATAGCGTGCAAACAAAATGTTTATCTTCGTGAAGCATCATAGATCATCACACCTTCACCCCAGAGTTTCTTTAAGTCATCAATCAGAGGTTCAAGATAAATGTCGATATCATTTCCAGGTTGTTTAGGGCCCGATATCAACAACGACAGCATAACGTACTTATTTTTCATACACAACCAGGGAGGAAGATTGTATATAACAAGCATAACTAGCCAAGTACTATGTTGGTTGCTCAATGTCCCGTACAGATTCATCCCATTTATACAAAGCCTAAGTCTTAGATTCCTGACTTCTTCACCAAATTTAGAGTACAATAAATCAATCTTCTTCCATTGTGGGGAATCAGATGTATGTCGTAGGATCTCATCATTATTTTTCTTAACATCTGCATGCCACCTCAAATTCTTTGCATCTATCGGATTGGCAAACAAGCATTGAAACCATGATATTATAGGTAGATACCACATCACCTTGGCAGGAGAACCAGTTTTGGACTCCCTCGAAGTCATCAATTTATACCTTGACGCACCACATTTTGGACAATCTTTCAAATCCATATAGTTCTTTGGAAATAATACACAATCATTCGGGCATGCGTGTATCTTCTTGGCCTCCATTCCCATTGGGTACAATAATTTCTTTAACTGGTATGTTGTGATTGGCAGCTCGTTTCCTTCAGGAAGAATTTCTTTCAACAAAGACAATAATGACGTGAAGCTTTTGTCGCTCCATCTATTGTTAGCTTTCAGCTTATACAATCTCAGCACAGTGCTAAGCTTCGTAAACTTACAACATGTGTATAACGGTATCTCAACATCATGCACAATGTTTCTAAACATGGGAGGTGGATCGGTGTGCTCTACCCCACAACTATCCAGCATCGCATAAGTGATGTCTACTGGAACTGGTTTGTTCACATCTACATCATCGGAGGCAATTTCTTCTTCCACACAAGCACTGCTATCGACATCCACTGATTTCAGGTTTGAAATCTCTCCATGCCAGTGCCATTCTGTATAGCCTTGTACAATCTTGTTGCACATGACATGACTTTTGATTTTGTCACCAATGCTGGCTTTCAAGTTGTTACCGCAATGCCTACATGGATAGTAGAACCTATCTCCAGGTTGTTTTCTATGTTCCTCGGCAAATCTAATAAACTGATCAAGACCAAAAATAAACTCTGGGGTGCAGCAATTTGGAATGGACATCCATGATCTATCCATTCTATGATCAAAGAGAAAACAAGTATATATTAGGGTTTAGGGTTAAAAGATTAGGTCTTATATATAATAAATGTGTACCACCTATCCCATTCTTGAACACCTAATCTCACTAGTAAGTGTATAATGTGTATCGGGTTTTCAAGCAAATTTCAGCAGCATTTCCCCATTGTTCTCCAAGTACATATGTACTTAGAGAACTAATGGGGAAATGCTACCGAACTTTTCTTGAAAACCCAATACACATTATACACTTACATCCTAAGTGAGATTAAGTGTTCAAGAGCAGTCCCAAACTGGGAACTATCCAAGATTTACTCCTAATGAGTAAATCTTGGACGGGTTTCTAGGCCAACAAATACATGTATGTTGTCATTCTTATACCTACAATCCTAGTTTCATCATTCATATCCTAGTTCTTCAAGTAAGGGTGATTATTGATGTCTTTAGAAGCATGATTGACAATCTAGGGCAAATTTCATCATTTACATTCCAAGCATATCACATGAGTGCATTAGAGTTCATCATTAAGCAAGAAGGGCGATTAGGATTCTCAATATACTCAACAAGAAAACAAGTTACCAACTTCATAGTTAGGAGGGTAGAGATACCCTAAGATCTAGATCTAATGGTTCATAATGAGCCTGTGATAAAATATTGAGCTTGACACACTACCTAAGGATGGAACTTAGTCCAATATGATTTAGATCTGTGACATCATCATCTAATTAGGTTTATTTGTCTATGCTTATTCACTCTTTTCCCTATTATTATTACATATAGCTAGGGTTAATTACCTGATTTACTTCAAATTTGGTAGATTTGCTAATTGGACTATGAAGAACCCAAAATTATAATTAGATTCTAGCTTTGATTTAGGGGATTATGTGATTCATAATATTAGATACCTAGGGTGATTAATGAATTAATAATTATTTGAGAGGAGTTAGATTACCAAATTGTATAGGAGGCTATAATATATCACTACATATTCATATACCAAGTAATGGAGAATAGATGAACACATATGGAGTCAATTGATATTTAGCCCACTTGTACATTATTGCATAACCATGGCTAAGTTGTGTACATAATTAAGTTAATATGTAGTATGATATTTTGTCATCATGTGTAGGAGTCATATTAAGATTTCACATTGTTAGGAGTCAAATTTGTAATTTAAAATTATTGGACATGTTTATTTTAGAATAAAATTCTTGAGATGTTACAAAAGTCCATGTCACATGTATGTATATTAGTGTTTATACACATTTTATTATCAAAATCTTGAGTATACCCTATATACAAGTATGCATTGGAGGTAGTACCAGTAGTAAATTCTAATATAGTCTGAAACAACATGTCAACCATAATTGTGATGAAAGAACAACCTTCTTGAGAGAATTGGTTTTCTCATATTCCATTTCATTCAATACAGATCAACCTTGGTAGAATATTTTCTTTACCCATATGTTATTCTAGTTACCATCAAATATAGATAAATATATGGATATCTATGTTTTACATCAACTAGATGCTAGGATGATGATGGAGGAAGAGTGAAGGAAGAAAAGGAGCAGGCTAGCATGGAGAAAGGTACCTGTCGAGCAGTGCAGAGAGATCGGCAGGCGGTGGCAGTAGCAGTGGTGGTAGGCGAGCAGGCGATGGCACGCGGCAGTACGCACGACAGTAAGAAGAAGAGGAGCAGGCGGCGAGGCGCACAATAGCAGGAAGAAGAGGAGTGACAGGCAGAAGTGCGCGCGGCAGCAGGAAGAAGAGGAGCAGGCAGTGACAGTGTGCGTGGTAGCAAGAAGAAGAGGAGTAGGCGGCGGTGTGCGCGGTAGCAGGAAGAAGAGGAGCGGCAGGCGGTAGGAACGGCAGCGGCGGTAGGAGCAGTGCGGCGGAGAGGAATCGCCAGAGCCCTAACTTGAAATTGAGGATGAAATAGAGAAAGGGAAGGAGTCTGGTTCGTGCAGACACTATTAAGTTAACAATAGACGTCGGTTATTATAAACAACCGACGCTTAAAATAATTTGCGTCGGTCACCAAAAAAAAATCGAAACCTATGTTCAATGATAGTCGTCGGTTTCAACTAGAAAAACTGTCGTCTATTTACATATGCCGACAAAAAAAACGTTCTTGAATTATGACCATAGTCGTCGGTTGCTGTAAAACACTGACGCCAAAGGGGGGTAAAAAATTTTGCGAGGACAGCGCGTGAAAACATATTGACGTCAGTTATTTCAAGAAAACCGACGACACAAATGGGCCCGATTTCTGTCTCACAAAAAACCTTTAGTCGTCAGTTGTTTGGTAAACAACCGACGCCGTATGTGAAATTTTGGAGGCAATTTTTTTGCACTGAAAAAATTGGATTTGGCGGGCAATTTAGGCGTCAGTTTCTAAATAAAAAGTGATACTTGTGTCTGGCCGGTCTTCACATTTCGATGTCGGTTTGTGCTTTCAGCCGACGTTGTAGGGTTTATGCATCGGTTTTTGGGGTACAACCGACACCTCTAAATATGACGTTATAAGCCATTTTTGTAGTAGTGATGAATGAGATTAAGATAATGATGATGCCTCATATTTTATTATTGCTTTTTGGTTGCTATAATCATAAAGTCCTATGCTTATCACTAATGCTCAGTAGTCTAATGCTATGCTCATGTAATGATTAAGAAATTGAAGAAAGACTTATGTAAATCATGTAATTTTTTGAGATTAAGAGGGAGAAATCCCATGATGATTAAGATAATATACTTAAGTTGTAAATTTCTCCTCTTTATGTTATTTTATATTTATGACATTGATGAGCACTTTGGTGCAACTAAGATGAGCCTTAATCGACCTGATGAGCACTTTAGTACAATTATGGATGAGGACAATTTACATTGATGGCGAGATAAGAACAATGATGTTAATGTTAAGTTAAGAGAATTAAGTAACTTATTATATGTTTCTCACAATGATGGATCTTTATGGTCGTTATGGGCTTCCTAGCAATGATGGGCTTTCCAAGCATGATGTGTCCCATGGGGCAGTGATGGAGAGAACACATATAGTAATGTTACTTAATTCATTGATGTAATGAAATCTAAAGTGTAAAAAGAATTATTAATGTTGAATCATGTCAAGTTTATTTCAATTCAAGTATATGCTTATTTTCAGTTCGTATAACATGCATAGTGCCACTTACTTACGTTGTTTCTTTCTTTCGCATGACCATGGGACGAGACGTCCCTAGATCAAGGAGCAAGAGGGAATTGAAGCGAGCCTTCAGGTGTAGTTGATCAAGGAGACTTTAGCTTGGTAAGGTGTCATCTACCACTCCATAGATTATCTAGTTTAGTTTCAGTTCATGCTTTAGATTTGCTTAGCCTACATGTATTAGGTTTTGAAATAAGATGAGATAGTTTATGGTTTTTCCTTGTTAAAGAACAATATATGAATCTCTATTTTGATTGAATGCATGGTGTTTCATTTATCTTGTTGCAATGTATATCATGTTTTGTGACGTTCCTCCGAGCCAAGTGACCCAAGTTATGGACAACATTGGGTTTGCTTTCGTTGTCATGTATGTGCTTGTAGGGGCGTTAAAAACTATTTCACAAACCAATCATTTGTTGCATATATCCAACCCATCAAATAAATGTGGTCCTTTTGTAGTTTGTCCTCAATCTTAGTCATTCTAATGTCATTTCATATATAGTCATGTCTAAGATGAGAAGCCCACATCTTTCCAATCATACATTATACCATTCTTGTCAGTTCAACATTCTTCTTTTAAAATACTATCTTTCTTCACAACCCAATACTCACTACCATGTGTCATGGTATTCATAAAACGTTTCAATATAGTTATTTCTCAATATAAGTGGAATCATTCAGTCACATAATATCCTAGCTGCATTGTTTCAATTGTTACAACCATGCACTGATTGCATGAGATTTCCATATGAATGATGAATCACAAGATGAAACATACTGTAATTTCACTTAGGTCCTACCAACTTGGCTCATCCTCTAAGCATACTTATATGACCCCAAACTTATCAAGAATTTTCCTTCAATAACACTTCTTCATAATAATAGACAATAATTGAATGTGTCTTTGCTTTTATCATTCAACACAATATCATGAGAAAAAGGCATACATTCAAGAACCTTACTATCAACATATTTTTCCAACTAAACCTACAACTAAACAATATATAAGGACCCAATGTAAAATCTTGATGTACCTAAACTATTATATGAAAACTACATGCCTCACTCGCTAGACACTTAACATTGACAATTCATATGCTATACATGTCTTTAATCAACTTAATATATTAAATATGGTAGAGGTGGCCAGGTCTGGTCTAGTCTCACTTAGGCCAAAAACCACAAACTAGAGTTCACCTAGTGATTTTAAGAAAAAAAATGTAGACTAAACAAAACTATTGGTAAGTCTAGACTAAACCAACCTAAGCTTCAACTTCGCGGTTTGGTTTGGTTTGGTCTGTTCGGATCGCAGACCAATACTATTTAGTATAATCTCCATGCACGCGCTAAGGTAGATCATTTTTTAGAGTGAAATGATGATTAGTCTCGCATGATTATTGATTATTGGTAAGGTTGTAATTTGAGACCTTGAGATATATTAATTAAATATATTTATATCAAATTTTAGGGAATTATAAAGCACCTAACTTATTTTGAATAATATTTACTAACTTTAGTATAGAAAAATATTAAGGAGAACAACAAATAGCATATGACTATAATATAAAAAGTAAGTAGATGCAGCCATAATAATAGAATGAGCTTATAAGGAATATACTAACCAATACAAGAAGTGCCTTGATTTTAGATAAGAAAGATTTATTACAATGAGAAAGATAAGTTCCCAATATGCACTTGGGCATGCCACAACTAATGCAACCATAGAGTCAAGTCATGCTTGCAACAACAGCAACAACAGCAAAGGAACCAATTATCTTTTGGTATTGGGTTCGTTTACTAAGGCTAATTTTAATAGGGACATTATTTTTTTGCCCATTCATGTTTATGCAATTGAGTTGGCATGTACACACCATATAACTTATAGAAAACGCCTTACTGATGTTATATATTAAGGGTATATATTTATATCTATACTAATATAAGTAGGTAAATATAAGTATATTATATAATACTATAAGTTATTAGCATTGTTTCAAAAAAGAGGCTGCACGGACCGCATAAGCGGCCCGCATATACTTACCCGCTTATAAGGCCGATTAGTCGGCGATTTTTTGATGGACATGTGTTATCTTGGCCCAAACTAGATTATATTTTTATTGATAACATTCTCTTGATGTACTATTTCGTTGTATGTTTTGTACATGAGACACATGCTTATTTAATGTTTGTTTTTTGGACCTCTAGGGCATGTTGAGATTTTTTGTATGATTTGGTTAGTATTGATTTGGTTAGTATTCATTGGAGTTTACATTTAAATGATTCTAGAATGCATTCTAAATGGTGCTTTATTTTTCATTGAAACTTTATATTTGAATCTATATCAAATTTTAGGGTCTAAATATGTAACGTACAAATTAAATATGAAATTGTGTGATTACTTTATATATACTAATTAATTATTTAAAAAATCAAAACCGCATATACTTTCTCATATGCGGGAACGCATACCACTTTTTAAAACTATGGTTATTAGAATATATTATGATAAGATATTGGTTTGTCTAAATTTCCCTTAAACTGAGACTAAACCACCGAGTTATTGTTTGAGATGTTTTGAGACGAAATCAAACCAAATCATGTAGCATATCCATACCTGAATAAAGTAGTATCCGCTGCTTTGGTCTAGTAGTTTGAACTAGTTTTGTACTCGTTTATTGGCATGTACACACCATATAACTTATAGAAAACGCCTTACTGTTGTTATTTATTAAGGGTATATATTTATATCTATACTAATATAAGTAGGTAAATATAAGTATATTATATAATACTAAGTTATTAGAATGTACTATGATAAGATATTGGTTTGTCTGAATTTCCCTTAAACTGAGACTAAACCACCGAGTTACTGTTTGAGAAGTTTTGAGACGAAATCAAACCAAATCATGTAGCATATCCATACCAGAATAAAGTAATATCCGCTGCTTTGGTCTAGTAGTTTGAACTAGTTTTGTACTCAACTAGAATTCAAGACTTTTTTTCTTAATAGCCTACAACAAAAATATTGACTTTTCTAAATATTGATCTAGTTACGATTTATGATCTCAGAATTACCATGAATTTTCTAAATCGATCATGATCACATCAAGATTTTTTTGTAATCCCTATACATCTCTATAAAACTCCCTATTATGAAAGAACACATTACCTAACCATAAAAACAAATACATGGCGTGTTTGTTGTGGATCTTGATCTGTAATTAGTCATCACATTGAAAAGTTTCACAAAGCAACTTTTGACTTAAATACCCTCAACATCTTCATACTTTTGTAAACAAAACCAATGATGATTTTCTTCATTCTTCAAACAGTTTTCAGCAAGGAATTTCCATCTCCGTCATCCTTCAATACATCAATAATGTTAGAATCAAACCTACACGGCCTTCGCATTCAAAAAAGGAAACTAAACATCAGTAACCATTTTCAAATGCTTCAGTAGATTCAAATCCGTCTTTTTTATAAGGGTTCAAAGCCAGGACTTAGCATAATCTATTTCTTTTATCTGGAAAAAAAATCTGTTGCCGACTGAAAAAATTGCAGATCAGACTCACCTGCTAAATCAGTCTCAAAACGAAATAGACTGCAAAATTTAAGGATAAAGACAGGGTCAGATTTCTTCACAAATTTTGATGATGGCCTTCCTCAAACAATCACAAATTTCATGCGAAGGATGTCACTTAACTAGGGCCTAGGGCCCCACACACTTTCGTACTGAGCCACATTGCAGATATTTTGGCCAATGTAGGTTTTGCTTTTCAGTCATGAACTCCTAAGATTCAGGATAAGCACACCTCGAGCTGATCACTCACATTGCACTAATTTGAGAAAAGTCAAGTCTCTGACAACATTGATGTGTCCTCGGGCGCTTATTTGTATTGCAGTTTGGTTTAAAGCTAGGTAGAGAGAACGTCATCCATTCTCTTGCTCAATAAACTTCAGTTGTAAAAAGTCCCTTCAATGGGTCACATACATATACTGGCTCTGGTTGCCTATCAAACTTCAGCAAAAATAAACACCAACAAATTAATGGTTACGCCTAACAATATATTTATTACTGCCCATAGCTTTCTTGGTTGCGAGTGACAAAGCTTCAATGTGTTTAATTTAAAGATTAAACCTAACAATATATTTACCACTGCTCATAGCATTCTTGGTTCGAAGTGACAGCTTCAAAGTGTTTAGTTTAAAGTGTGCATTCCATTGAGCCCGACGCCAGAATTACACCTGCTTGATCAGAAGCAGTGACACAAATGTTTGTATTCTTGTATGACAACGACAAACTAGATCCGAGATTCAACCGCCACAGTTAAAGGAAGTGGATGATAATACAACTATAAAGCTTGTAAATTCAACGTCGAACAATGTCGTTGAAACTAACTGACAAATCACCTCATGGTCAGGGGGGCACACACACACATACAGCACATTCAGCAGAAAAGAACAGGTGAATAACAAAGTTAAACAATATGCATGACACGACTAATGTCAGAGAACAGTAGAACACAAAAACGAAATCGTCTAACTAGGGATATCACTAGCACAACCACAGAGCACACACCACTGTGGTCGCAACATTAAATAGAACATTAAGTTGAAAACGTCGATTGCAGCAGCACTTCAACTGGATACCACCCTGATGGTACAGTTTTCAAGCAAGCAAGATACCCGAACGGGGCAGGACAGCATATAAAACGTTGCATAGCAAAGAATTTAACAAGGTAGGTTCAACCTCTTAATAATGAAATATCAAATTCAGCCGTTCATCATAACAAGTGAAAGTAAACCAACAAAAAACTAGGGTAAGACACACAAAGTTGACAAAATCTCCTATCGTTTGCATCAAAATGTTGCTGGGTTCACTTGAGCGGAATAAATCTGGAGGAATGGGTGGCACCAATACCAGGTCTTCCGTGCTTGACAGGCTTGTACGAGATGGAGAATTCAGCAAGGTAGTGACCGATCATCTCAGGCTGTAAAACAAAAAAACATCTGGGTAAGCATCATTCAACGGAGAAATAGAAAATAGTCTGAGCAATACAAGCTTACCTTGATTTCAACTTGGTTGAAGGTTTTGCCATTGTATACACCAATAATGCTACCAATCATCTCAGGGACTATGATCATATTCCTGAGGTGAGTTCTAACTGGCTCGGGTTTCTCACCTTGGGGTGCATCACGCTTCTGCAAGTAACATCAAGAGATTGATTAAAATGGTATAAAATATAACAATAGCATAAAAAAGGATTATCGATCTACTGCTATTCTGCTATATTATAAGCATTAAAAGGAGTCCACGGCCCAAATTAGCAAAAAAAATTCAGATAAGGGGCAGGTAAACCAGAGGCCAGTGAAGTACAAAACACAACATGGGCAACTGCATCCCAGAAAAACTTGAACTTCACTATTGCCCAACACGTTAGACGGAAATCTGTGCAATTATGTGGGTCCAGTAAAGATAGATGTAATACTGCGAGATGCGTTTGACCTAGTGGGTCTAAATATATTTGATGTTGGATAATCGCCCTACAGAGCCTGCAGGGGACTTTCCTAATGCTGAAACTGATTTTACATTCATGTATAAGCGAGTTTTTTGCATATTTTAGTCTGGCTATTACGTAAATCCCGTAGACCCTATATCTTTCGCCTGGGCTTTCCACACAGTAAGAATTCCAAACCCTACTATTGTTGGTGTTGGAAGGAAGGCTTACAAGTGGGATCTGATGGTGCAAAATTTCATTTGCCGCAGCACCACACCCTAGAAACTAGGCGAAATATTTTTAATCAATGTATGAAAAATCACATCAATGCTGATCAATAACAGGTCAATGTCTAAAACTTTTTAAAGGGTAGGAAATGCCTAACTCACAATAAGTGGTACAAACAGTGCCTCTCCTTAAGTAGGTTTTACATTGTGAAGGTAAGACGCTCACAATTTTGATTTGGAACTAGGCTTTATCTCTCTGCATACTAGCATAATGAACAGGAAATGCTTAACTAATAGTAAGTGGTAAAATCACTATCTCCACTATAGGTTTAATATTGTAAAGGTAAGAAGACATAATTTTGATTTGAACATAGGCAACCAAGATTGCCTAGATTTATTTCTCACTTGGTGCATATCAGCATGTGTGAGGTTCGAACATATGATCCGAAATGAGTAATTCCAGAATAAAACATTCATATATCCAACCAAGAGTGTACTGGAGCCGTACTTTAGGCAAGTCGCATTATCCCACAAACTATTTTTTTTCCTTTCGGTACAGGGATGGATTTTAAGCAAATCATAAATTGAGCTAATAATAACTGTGCATATCAAATATTAGAAAAAATAGTGGCACTCCAAACATTACATAGCGAAACAGCCAATGCACAGATAGAACATAAAGACCACGACAGGACAATTAAAAAGGCTAAAACAATAACTAGTCTGCATGACTCCTGGTTTTAAAAGTTTATTATCAGTTTACAGAAAATCCATTCACATTTATCAGAAAATTGAAATGATGGACATTTAAAAAGACGATTAGATTTTGACAGAAAATAGAGCATAACAAGTGCTCAATTAATTAGGTTTTCATGATACCACAATAGCACATGGCTTTAGAAATGGCTCTGAAACAAATAAGAAACCTAATCGAGCGATTTATGCATGACTATTAGTAATATAAACAAAGTTAGATGAAAATGCCCAGAAAAATCAACTGACAATGCTGATGTGAGTTTTTCATGACTATTAGTAATAGAAACAACAAGTGGTCAATTAATTGAGGTTTTCATGATACCACAATAGCACATCGCTTTAGTGGCTTTGAAGCAAATAAGAAACCTAGGGGCCGTTTGCGTACAGCTTTTCAGACTACAGGTATTTAATATGTAGATTTTGCAGCACTGGTGATCCAGCTCTTTAGTCAAATAACACTTGCTGCAGAAAATGGTGTGTCCGAACTAGCGCAGGACCCCGTCCCGATAGATAGGCAGTGATCATAAAGCCTGCCAAATTTGATGTGTTTTGCGAATGCAACTCTTAGCTGCTATATCGGAACAATAGTGGAATTCGTGATCACCACGCTAATAATTATATTAGCGCTGCTACTGTACAACAATGCTGCATTTTCAACTTTCTCTCCCAAACTAGGCCCTAATCGAAAGATTTATGCATGACAATTAGTAATAGAAACAAAGTTAGATGAAAATGCCCAGAAACATCAACTGCATTATGCTGATGTGACTCCCAAGATTCCCAAGACACGAACCCCACAAAACTCCTCCACAAAAAAAATGTCGTGCAAGCTATATCCACAATGTATACCAAATTTAATAATTACCAAACACATATAGTTCAGAAATCTTCCACTCGTCTGTTTTTGGTTTGGGTTATATAGAATTAGCACATTTTGACTACTTCAAAATCAGATAATATCAAAACTGAACACATCTCGGCCATATAGCACCCTCTTTGTTAAAACCGAAGGCCCATGCTGCAAATTCGAAAAAAGGAGAGATCAATGACTACGATATAAATGGTCTTACCGCCTTGCGGAGCTTCTTGATCAGTGCCATGGGCTTCCTCTTCAGACCTCTCTGAAACCTGTACCACGTCAGGCTCAGTGTCAGAACCCCGCAGCTGGTATAAATCTATGTACCAACTGCATATTGCAGATAGTTGAGATGAAAAAAGACGACAAAAGGGAGCGAAAGTGTGGACCTTCTACGAGCGCGGGCGCCAAAAAGCTTCACTAGCTCGTCAGTACCCATGTCAAGGAGTTGGTCGAGGTCGACTCCACGGAAGGAGAACTTCCTGAACGTTCTCCTCTTCGGCTGCCCAGTGGCAACATCGACTCCGTCCGCTGCATCCGCCTGCAGACGAGATCACCAAAAGTGCGTCAACTTCAGGGAGACAACTACGGAAGTAGAACATGCCCTAGATCCAACGGAAAATACATGGAATCGAGAAGACGGTATACTTACCATGATGAGATATTTGCTTTTAGCTGCTAGGGCTTCGAGCTCACGCGAGGCCGGAACGAGGGTAGAAGGCGATGGCGGCTGTTGCTAGGGTTGTGGTGTTGTGGCTGAATGGAATTTTTATACCCTTAACTAAAGGATGGCGACGCGTCTTTTTGGGCTTCTATGTAGACCATTATAGAGTGCCACCTTGGCGAGCCCAGAACGACGGCCTATTAGGCTATTGTGTGTTAAGGCTTGTTTGGTGGGTCGTAAATCCTTTGTCCGGTATGAATTTGACACGGGATATGTAAGCCTTGTAGATTGTTTGCTTGGCCTGAGTTGACATTCTCTATATTTTCATAATTAAAAGTTACATTTGATGTAGTAAACAATATTTTATAAAAAATGCTTCATAGAAGCACGACAAGAAATTAGGCTGTCAATTCTTTTTGAATGACGGAACTTATAAATCCAAAAATAAAATTATAAGACGAAGATGACCATAACATTAATGTTTCTAGAGTTCTTTTCCCAAAACCCCCCTCTCGTTTCCGGAAATTTCAGAAAACCCCTCTAGTTTGGCAAATCCTAATACCCTCCTACCACCTACTCCACCAGGTTGCAGCCATGCTACGTGACCGGTTGTTTTTCTTCTTATAATATCTATCCTACTACAACGATGGCTTATTTATTTACTTTGTGTAATAAATTTTTATATTCTATTATTTTTACCCTTAACAGTTACGAGTGTATTTGAATCATACAAGTATTTTAGTATGTAAAATAGCCCAATCGTAACATTTTGGGTCTGGTTTTTTGTACGTAGCTTCAGACCAAAAATTGAATTGGATTTTTATATTAAGTAACATAAAACAAAATGTGATGATCGTCTAGTTCAATTTTGGACTAAAAAAGTCTCATCAAATATTCTGACAGGCAGACCAAAACTAACACAGGCTTAAATTTGGTTACTATGTCAAATTTAGAACAGAGTTTGTAAAACAAGAATGCAAAACTGGTGAAGAGCATTATTTTGATGAGTTTACTCAACAGGAACCAATACAGATTCATTAAAATCATAAAGTTTATGAGTTCTATATCTAAAACTTGGTTAGTCTTTTCTAACATCCAATTGAACCCAATAATAATCATGTCTCTTTCTATGTTACGTGTACTCGAATTCAAAATTTAGTTACTATATTCAACATGGATTGAACTAATAGTAAGAATTAAAACACATAAGTTACATGTGACAAAATTTTAATACTACTCACAACACAAAATTTTGAGACCTTCAACTGACTTGGATTGTAAATATCAGACACTGGAACTGTTTTATTTTTTATGGATCCATATGGTTCCATGTTGAATACACTATCCAAAGTATGGCCCATGTGCGGTTTTGATTCTAGATTTAACAATTTTATTATGTGTTGGAAACAATGAACAAAATCTGGGCTTCGTACCAGTTATATGTTTAGTTGTTAAAAAATTGAATCGGTCTTTTCTGACGCAAAACTAACATAGATGAAATGAGATTTTATTCTATGTTAAGTATTACAAAATCCAATTATTCAATTACTGGTTCAAGATTGCATAAAAAATTAGAAACCAAAATGATTAAAGTTGAACTGTTGTGCATATATTAAAATGCGTATGATTCGATCTCGGTATTTTTTATAATCTGTGGATTGCAGAATGTAAAAAAATAATTTTAAAAATATGTTTCACCAAGTACTAAAGGAGCTAGCTTTGTTATAGATTACAAATTAGAAGAGAAAAAAGAATCAAACAGCCTGTCACGTGTGGCTGCAACTTGCTATAAGGGGTGGTAGTGGGGTTATTAGGATTTGTCAAACTTGAGGGTAGTTTCAGAATTTGCAGAAAGAGAGGGGTTTTTTGGGAAAGATCTCTTTATTTTCTATTGGTAATTTGTTGATGGTGTTTCAAAAGAGAGGTTGCATCTTCAACAAGTACTCCAAATTGATCAAAAGTAAAAGATAAAAAATGATGGTCATTTGTTATACTAGTTGTATCGTACTTTTGTACCTTTTATGCAGTGATATCACCAGCTATCTGGCATGCTTTAAAGATACTTGAGAGAACATCTGACAAAGGAGAGACTCTAGTAAGGTCAACACATTTGTATTTTCCATCTGTTCAATCAGACAAAAAGATGTCAATAGGACGTTGAGAGTGGATATCATCAGGTCATGTACTAAGAAAGGCCACATGAGTCACTTTTTGGACCACTATTATGCTCGATAGGCAAGGTCAAAAAGAGTATCATGAACTAAGTCATATTGAAACTTATATTCAGATCTTGTGCGGAAATGAACAGCATAATCATTGAAGGCGTCGAGGTTTTTAGTGTTGTAAAGTGGGCAACGTTCACCATATGGGCACAATAAAATCATGAGTCGATATTGAATGATAGCTCGATATTGGACAGGTGATATGGATGAACCAAGTCCATCACTTGGAATGACAAGTAGGAAACTTTGTGCATGACTGGCTTGGGGAAAGTGAGGATAGCTAGTTGTCGTTGACAGAGACCACTTGCAGTGAATTGCTAGATAAAAAATTTGTAGTAAGCATTTGCCAACATAAACTAAGTCTTTATAGTGGCAGAAGACGTACATGATAACTGGGACTAGTAAAAGGACGACAAGATCTTATGGATGGTGTCATGTGTGGTGACAAAAGTGGCCCAGGTGTTGGTATGTGTGCCCATAGAGCCATTATGAGTGATTATATGGAGTCAAATATTAATTAATCAATTCATATGATTAATTGATTAATTAATTAATTCCAAAATATTCTAATTAATCCACGAGCATTTTAATTAATACAGTCTTTCTGTTTACTGAAGGGTTTAGGAAAATATGTTTCCTTTCATCTCCTGTTTAAAGGGGATTGACGGTCGATGTCTTCACAAAACATTGAGAGAGGCTTTTCATTTTACGCTCGCGTACGTAAACTCTAGTTGTCACCGTCCTTAGGAGAGAAAAGAGAGCATCGTGACGCTAGTACGTCATCGCATAGAGGCTACTCCTTTTTGCTGACTTAGGAAGTATGATGTGGAGTTCTAGTCCATACGCGTGGATGAAGTAGAGACGCTGACGTTGAGACGTATACATTCAGAGGACGTCAACGACCGTCCATACGCGCTACGGACAATGTACATCACCGCACGAAAGGAGTGTCGTCAGATCTTTCTGCGACGTATTTGGAGGATGGGAGAAAGTACCATCTGTGTAAGCCAGGAGTGTTGCACACCATCGTGTAGTGGGACGTCACCGAACGTGCTCCGCGATAAGGTATATCTCATGAACACTCTTTCTGAATATGTTGTTGTCGACGAGATCCTGTTGCAGGTTGTGTGGAAATATATTTTATTTTGTTGCTTCTGCTGCGCATGTTTCCTCCACAAAATCCAACAATGGTATCAGAGCAACGTCAATCTACGGCGTATTTGGATTCATTTCGATATGATCGAATCACTTTATACTATTTTATGTGGTTGCATACGATGCAAACTTAAAACTTCTAATGTGTATATCTAAACCTAATTCAACATACACAACACAAGCTTCTATTTTTGACGTTTTGAAGGGGTCGACTATGGAAATTATTGATTTTTCTAAGTGCACGGAAGTAAAATTTTGTAGACCTTTCAGTGGCTCTGCCCCTGAGACCCCACGAGGGGCGGCCTCCCCGCACAGGGGCAACGCCCTGTGTACCCTGCATAGTCTATGTTGGAGTTGAAAATTTATTTAATGGGGAATGTCCCTCATCAAAAGGACTGTAATTTTAATATGTATATACGTATATATAGATATGCCTATGATATCATACATGTCGCCTTTAAAGTCTATTTTGTGTGGTGAATGCATGCACAGTTATGGCCTAGAATCCCCTTTTGTGAATGTTGTAAATGAATGTGGTTGTGAATGTTGTGGATATGTTTGTTTGTAAATGTTATGGATGTATAATGGTTGTACGTGGATCCTTTGTAGAAATTATTCAGGTTGTATGTCGAGCCTCATCTCTTATTTCAAAGTGTAATTAATTCTTTCTCTTTATATTTGTACTCATATGATATATTAGAGATAGGATTAGTTTAGTCTTTGTAAACTTGATGTAAGGAGTTCACGTGAAGATCCAACTCCATGGAGCGTCCATGGAGAAGCAACCTGAAGATCCAACTCCAAGGAGCATCCATGGAGAAGCAACTTAAAGTTCCAACCTCACGGAGCATCCATGAAGTTGTTCATTGTAATGATAATCCTTACAGGTTGACTCACATGTGTTGTTGCATGAGATGCATAAGACCTTAGGTGAACTGTAATCCTTTGTGGCTCCAAAGAATTACAATAGTATGGCCATAACCGATGTTTTTGTATTTGTAATTGCATGTCTATCATTTGTGGTTGTGGATATAGTAGTATATGATATGTACTATAAGTATGTGGTGTTTGGATATCTATATGTATTAATAAAACCCCTCAATTAATAATATTAAGTTTTAGTTGCCTTCCATAAAGCAACACACATGAAAAACTTGATCGACTATGTGTGGGCACGCCTCTGTGTGATACACTGTCTATCTCGTGGAAGTGTGATGGTGGGTGTGTGGGTCAGCCTCTGCAGGGTGCACACTCATCGTGTTGGCTTATGGGTTGGACTTAACTAGGGAACCTTGATAGGATCAAGTACCTAGAGGCACACAGATACATCATGGCAAGGAGTTGTACATGATCATCTATCCAAGAGTTGCATATGATGCAATTGGTAAAAGTTGCCTACCTTAGTATCTGGTCTTTGACACCGACATTGGTTGGGCATTGATCCAATTATTTTAGATCTTGGCTCACTAGAAAGTTGTACGCTGCAATCTTCTGAGTTGATAGTGAGGGCTATCAATTTGAATAAAATAGTGGGAGCATAATTAATTAAAGGCCTAATTAATCTCGTTTATTGAATCTTTACAAGTCAAAATGTTTTGGACTAAATGCAAAAACTTTTTCTTGTGTAGCAATCAAATGCCAATAACACTCACACATTCTCATTGTGATCGGTCCTTGAGAAGGACAAATTTATCGGAATCAATTTTCAAAACTGGTTTAGGACACCGAGAATTGTTCTCACGCAAGAGTGTAAGCTCTATGTCCTTGAACACTACAACAAACATACTCATTAGCGGCCTTTTAGAAATGCCACTAAAAAAAGCCAGTAAACAGGTTCAGCGGCATTTGTTGACATTTAAAAAAATGCCTCTAGCGCCAATGCCACTAGGAAGATAGTGGCTTAAGTTGTAAAAGCCACTAAAGGTTTGTCTTTAGTGGCTTCGAATAAATGCCACATAAAGGCCACTAAACCATCATTTGGCATTTATAAAAAAGCCACTATCCATCAATTGGCTTTTATACAAATGTCACTATTTTGTATTATGTTGGTGTATGAAAATGTTCTTATTGAGTTTAATGGCGTATAAAAAAAGCCACAAATGACTACTAGTTATGTATTACTACATTTTCATGGATTTAGTCATTCAGTTTTCAATTCATTATCATTATTTCTAAATGAATGTCAATTGTAGATGAACTCACTTTTATGAAAGTATGAATAATTTTTATTTATAATCAATTGAGAATTACATGGGGAGGACATTTTACCTTGCCCCTTATATTGAATACAACACCAATGATATACTTTCATTCAACATTTTACCTTGCCCTTTATATTGAATTACATGGGGAGGACGTTTTACCTTGCCCCTTATATTGAATACAACACCAATGTTTACTGCTGCATTTTATGGTTTGTAAAATCTTCTTACTGAACAATGTAGCATACATGATGTCTTCAACATTGATGGAGCTGGCTCAGCAACTGCTGCTGTATCTGGTCCCATATTGCCTGGTTCCTTGAGATGGCGAGTGCGGAATATGCTCCTTGGTTCTGCACTTGGAGCTGCCTTTTGCTTTCCACTCAGATGGGCCCATCTGAAACTTGTAGAGAAGGCAGCTGAGCGGAGTGTAGTTCCGTTGGCGTCTGATTCTGGTGAGTTATGCAGGAAGCAGGGTGGGTGCGGCAATTGAAAGGCTTGAAAGTAGCCTCCGAAAATACATGTAGCAAGGTGCAGTTGGCTGCTGTGTTCAGGAATCATAGCAGCAAGGTGATAGCTAAGTCCAAAGCCTCAACCTAAGTCCAAAGCAAAAAGTTAAACAAAAAATACATGTATCCTTGTTCTAGATGGTTAAACAAAAAAACCCATGCTGAAGGTGCTTGTTTAGTGTAAAGCAGCAAATAATAAGCGCTTGTTTAGTGTAAAGTAGCAAATAATAAGGGCAAATAATTTACCTGCCGACTCATCTCAACAATGCCACCTGCATTATCAACAATAGGTCCAAACATATCCATAGTCAATACATATGCAGCAGTACTCAACATCCCCATGGTTGCAACAGCAGTCCCAAAAAGACCACATGTGGGATTTCCAATTTCATCTACTAGGCAGAGATGATAGATACATTGATCTCCAGAACTGGAAGAGCTATAGATTCTAAACCTCTGGTGCAACAAGTGTCCTAATACAGAGCAGCTGCAACATCCATGTCAAATCCACCAATAGACTAATTGACAAATGGCCAAGCAAACCTTTCTTTCTTGCTTTGCAATTTCATTTTCCTTTGATAGCTTCCTCCAAGGGCCTAATGCAATTTCATGCTCTTCTCTGGTTTTAGCTCTGAAATTAGAAGAAGAAAAAACATTACCAAAACAAACTTTCAGGAATTGTTAATTCCTCTTGCAAGTTGCAGCAATAGAAGTGCAATGTTCATCAAAAAATCTCACTAGTACATGATTATAGTTAGCATGACAGTACATTGGTTCATCAAATTAAAAAGAAATTTACATTCCATCTCTATCAAAGCAATGTTCATGTTACATTCCAGCTCTAGTATATGAACCATCAAAGATAGACATAGCAGAACATAGATTTACCTATATATACAACTCAGATGTGTAGAGTGGATGGTTGGTTGGCATGTTCCTAGCTTGTAGCACATAATTCTTTTGTCATTGGTTCATTATCCAATGTATAAGTGAACAATATAACAAGGTCGATAATAAGCACACCATTCAGATTTATATACACTGCATTAGCAATCAAACAACTAGATTAGAATAGGAATTAAAACAACAACCTATAAATGAAGGTGTAAGGAATTTGACGGCCAATCACATCATTTTTCTATATTATTTTTCCCAATCCTAGTGGTTCTCAGGAGTCCGATTGTCGAATTGCCCATCAGTTTTGCAATTGGGTCATGGAAGATGTGAGGTGAGGAACTACCACATTTAGAAACACCATCACAACTCTGAATAGACTCTACTCACAATAAGCAAATAGGTTTAAAAACCTTAAACTAGAGGGTAGGATAAATAGATGTAGCCTCCTGGAAGTTTAAAGAAAAACATGTGTGAAATAGACACCTTAACTGAAATGTCTAAGTATATTATTGTAGTTCCTGCAATATACAACAATTAGTTTGTAAAATATGTACTGACATCAGTGAATTAGGCAATAAATATGGGGCATGTGCATATGTTGTTTGATATGTCTTCTAAGATGTAAGTAACTAGTAAATCGTGTTATGTAGGACTTTAAGGTGTTGAGAAAGAATGGAAGAGCATACCTGATCGAATTCCATTGAATGATGTGCATGTTCCAAGCCTTTCACCTTTGCAAACATGGTATAATACTTTAAAAATGAGGGGCACAAAGTCCTCAAAACAAATTTAATCCAATTTCCAGAATTGAATGCATCCAATCTAAATATCGCATTTTGGAATCTGAAGGACACTACATTTCATATGGCATTGAGCATAGCTTGAAGTTCAGCTTGAGCAATGATCCAGGAACTTGGGAAAGTTGTAGAAGTGAATATCACTTCAATGATCGTTGCTGAATAATCTTTGTATTTCCTGAACCCTGGAGAGTAAAGACACAAACAATTAGGGAGAATATTACCACATTTGATACAATGGTTACTAATATGTAATTCGTCCACAATGGAAAGGTAGCACTCATGATATAGGGAGAATATTACCACATTTGATAAAATGGTTAACTTCATATCTCATAAAATTCATGATGCAGTGAGTTTAGAAGAGTTTCAATCTTTAATGGTACCATATTAAACAATTTTATGAACTTTAAGTAGGAGAAAAATAATTGATCTTGATGGAGAATCTCATTCACCTTCATTATTTTCTTCAAGGTAGAATATATGGCATGTATACAGTAAAATGAGCACTGGAAGTTTGTGCTTCATTTGATCCATATCCATATTTCAATCCTCTGCATTTGTACAACCACACCTTGTACAACCACAGTCCAATAACTGGTGAACTATAGTTTTTATGCATTTGTACAACCACTCTCCACATCTTGTACAACCACACCTAAGACACAAGCTGAGCAACATAGAACACCCCAGATATGAAAAATGAACACAGCGACATATAGATTTGAGCCCAACAAAAATAATGGGACGAAAAACCCATACATATGCTAAGGAGTCAAAATTCAAAACTTACAACAGCTATTGATGGCTTGTCCGACTGCCCAGGGCTCCCATGGGACACATCCATTTCTAGTATAATAGTTTGCTCTTGGGAGATCTTTGGCATGGATGGAGGATGCTCAGCTGTGGTGAACTTCTCTGCACGCTGTGACACCCGCAGGCTTATTCAAGATCTTATTCGTTGTGGAAACATGAAGTGCGTTGTCAGTAAAATCTTTTTATGTATTTCTTTTAACTAATTTAAACGAAATACATTAAAAGATTTTACTTACAACGCCCTTCATGTTTCCACAGCGAATGAGATCCTGAATATGCCTACGGGTGTCACATTGCGCAGAGAAGTTCACCACAGCCATGAACATCCTCCATCCATGCCAAAGATCTCCCAAGTGCCAACTATTATACTAGGAATGGATGTGTCCCATGGGAGCCCTGAGCAGTCAGACAAGGCATCAATACAGAGGTTGTCAGCTCTCGAGATTGGCCTTTAATCTCCAAGTACAGAGCTGCAGTTAGCAGAGGATCATTACCATAGTTATTGGCTTTTAGGGCCTGCATCACAACCACATGTTACATAAAGGGTATTATTTTAGATGGAGGGGGTAAAGGAAAAAATACAAATATACAAATGTTGTTTTAATAATTAAGAGAACAGGGAGGAACCCACATTACTAAGAACACCCATTCTTTCTTGAGGCTTCTGCCTAGACTTCTCAACCAGAGCAGACCTCTGAAATGTTGACAATGACTTAGTGTGCCTTTGCAAAATGCAAAAACACCAAGTTATGTTAGTTAGTGGCCAGAAACAAACAAATTATTTATTAACTAAACTGGCAGAACAAAACACCAGGCTATATTATACTTAGTACCAAAAACAAAACATTGAAAAACAACACAGTGAGAAAACAGAACAACACTCGTAGAAGTAACGCACCTCAATAAGTACATAAGTGGGTCGCTTGGGCTTCCCTACATTAAGGTAAGGCATAGGGTATGGCAAGGCAGAGGGTTTGAATTCTTGAGCTCTATTTGATGATATTTTCTGAAATAATCAGAGACAAGTAGTATCAGGATATTACTTGTTTCATTATAACAACTCAAATGAATTACCCAGAAGGTAAGATCTGAGACCTCAAGTGATGTGAGACCTCAAGATAAACATCGATGTCGCCTATATCTATATGAGGGCACATATCTATAAGAAACTTGGAAAAAATTTCCTTGGAAATACAAAAAATATTTATGCATGGCAGATCTATGCTTTTAGGCAATGGGTGGACGTATCATATTATTCCCAAAAACCATGTACATATAAAAATACCCTTACCTACAAAGTAAAGATTTCAAAAAAGTATTACTGCATAACAAATTGCCCTGAAAAGAACCAATAAATATATGAATAGTCTCATTTAAAATGTTACAACAACTAGTCTAGGATTCTTCAAAATGTTGGGTGGAGCTTGAAGATTGTAGTGTGGTTGCTAGAATCTTGATCCATGTAGTGTTAAGATATCCTGCAGCATGTGATCAAGTAATGAAAGAAAAATTAATATGCCATAAGAAATATATCATGATTTGACATGATGCAAGTTGGATATGAAGCCCACAAATATGAAGCACCCACAATATGCATTCCTACTTATATAAGCAATTGCATTCCAAGATATTATCAAACAGAATCAAACCTGCATAGGTTGGGAAACAAAAAATCATGGTATACGATGTGCGGTTGCCATACAAAAGGGACAATTACCCTTTTACTGTAGTAGTTTTTACATTAAAAAAGAATTATTCAGTCCACATCACCCATCCACATTAGTTGTAAATTTTGAATATCCAAACCATAATAATCCATTTACTAGCTGAGTAATTACAAAATGGAAAGAAATGGATCAAATAATCGTAACTCGTTTTCAACTAAATTTTTCATCCGTACCCACAAACAAGAAGATAAAACACTACTCATAGCTAAAAACCACAAACCAATCATAATGCATGTATCATCCATAATACTAAGATTCTCCATAACAAAATTAAAAGTAGGACAAAACAAAATAGTATTGTTATTTGGCAACATTGTCTATGACAATGGACATGAAACACCGTTACTTTGGATCGGCATGTACAAATAACAAATTAGATTAAATAAAAACAACTATAGATCTCCTCTCTTTAGATAGTATCCAAGAATGCAATTAAATTTAAACTTCATGTCTTGCAACAAATGGAAACGACTTTAGATACTACTTTTGTTTTCAATTATGTAACAGTATAAGCAATACTTTATGCTCACCTTGGCAACGTATGTGTTTTCGACCATGCTATGATGTTGCCAGCAACATCATCAACAGATTGATATTGATCATAAGGTCTAACTAGAGGATCGTTGCCCAACAAAGCAACCTCTACAAAAACAGCCACAAATGATGAGCCTAAAATTGCACCTCCCACACTTGTCATGGGGTCAACCTCAAAGACTCGACCGAATGCAATTCTAGCATATGGATCTGTAAAACTTAGTAGATACACATCTTAGAAACAAAATACAGTTTACATAACAAATTTATATAAATGTAAAATGGAGTGCAATTCACAGTAATACAAACATACTTGTCCCTTCTTAAATGATGAATGTCTTATATGGAGTGGAGTTTGCATTGATAAGTTTGTCTGCACAATTATTTTATTTTTGTCATAAGTCCATAAAAGTCAACATGGAAAATAATTGATACCACACATCTTGTAAAAAATGTATTCATACTTGGCCAGTGCCAACATGCTGTGCTTGACTGTTTCCTTCTCTAGTTAAGGTAAATAACTCCTCTAATTTTTGGTTGAATTCATCCTTTTGTTCTTGAAGTTTTGCATCAAATTCCAACCGTTGTTCTTCAAGCTTATCCTGGAAATGCTTCCTTTATGCTTCTTTAGCTTCTCGGGATTTACGGTTCTTGCCCCAGATATCAGAAGGTGATGGTCCAAGTCCATAACCACAAACATATCTTGGTCTCTCTTCTCCCATAACATTCCTATAAATTTCATCTGAAGTAACATCAAGTTGTTTTCTTTGCAGCTCTTCTCCTACCTCAGAAAATTTTTCCTACATACAACAAATCATACGAGATGCAATTTATACCAAATATATACCTCTATGAAATTAGTATATGTAACATAATACTATAGGATATTATGTGTTGTACCAAAATTTTGGCAGATTCAACATAACTATGCTCCCATCTTTTTTACGACGAGTTTTCTCAAAAAACATTATGGGATCCACTTCTCCGCCTATTTCCTTCTCCATATTTATCATTCAAACAAGGTTATTGTAAACATCAAATTAACAGATGCCATCAAATTGTCTAAATGAATCACAAAAATTACTAACTTACATCATATTTAAGACATGCAAATGACTTGGTTCCTGTTGTGTGGCTAACCTTTTGTAATTTTCTTCTTGTCTTGTTAGTTATAGACTTCCTCTATGGAAAACATTGCAGTATTGTGCATAGTAATTATCTGTGCGGTACTGTAAGTATCAACGAATAGAAAAAATAATATTACCTTTCCTTTATTACTCCTCCAATAATCGATAAGAAATTTCCAATGCGACTTGTCCACACGGGGAACAACTTGTTCAAGCTGTTGTTCATATGGACTATCTTCTACGAAGTATAGTCTCCTTAACTCGCACTTGTGGTCCTTCCATTTCTTTCCTAGTCTCTTCATTGTCCACTCCTTCAGATCTAAATCTATTGTGAATTTACTCTACCGACATAAAGGATATCAATTAGATGCTTCATTTAACCATTGAAAAATAAAATTTAATAATATACCTTCACAAAATTCCATATAGAATCTTTTT
Source organism: Alisma plantago-aquatica (assembly GCA_963693085.1). Lineage (NCBI taxonomy): Eukaryota > Viridiplantae > Streptophyta > Magnoliopsida > Alismatales > Alismataceae > Alisma > Alisma plantago-aquatica. The sequence continues at coordinate 555,947,811 of OY856409.1, forward strand.
TATTTGCTGGAAATTGTCTCCAGTCCTCATAGTTTAGTGGACAAAGATTGGGATCTCTTGCAATGGTTGTCAGAAAACTTGATAAGTGACATTGGTTTTCACCTACTGGTTGTCCAAATTGATTTTTCTCAATGGGAATTGGATCGTCGGGTTTTCTTTTCCAAACTTTCAAACATTGTGTTTGGCCATGTGCTCGATGTTTTTGACCTAAGCATTCATTCATAAAGGATAATATATATATGTATAATTATATATGATTAAATGCAACACTATAAATACAATGATATGAATGAAATGATTACCTAGCCCATCACAAGGTGTTGTTGTAACATTCAATGACTCAACATGGTGATCAGAGATGTCATTTTGGTCCATGTTATCAGGAAATACATTGCTATTTTGGTTACTGGCAGCTCTATTCTCTACAATTCTTGAATGAATAGACATGGAAGCATTGAAATTAGGCACACGGGGTAGCTGTGAAATTCTTGATCTTGTAACTTTATCGCCACTTTCTTTGTTGTGCTGATTTTGGAACCTTATTCCCATCTCCTTTTCAGTTGTGCATGTTTGAGAGGATTTCGAACCACCAACCATATTAGAGTCTTGGGGAGACGTGGCTGATTGGGCATTTTTTGCAGAGCTAGCAGCAGTTTTATTGAATTTGTTTGCTCGATATTTTTGACCTAAGCATTCATTCATGAAGGATAAAATATATATATGCAAAATTATATATGATTAAATGCAGCACTATAAATACAATGAAATGAATGAATGATTACCTGGCCCATCAGAAGGTGTTGTTGTAACATTCAATGACTCAACATGGTGATCAAAGATGTCATTTTGGTCCATGTTATCAGGAAATACATTGCTATTTTGGTTACTGGAAGCTCTATTCTCTACAATTCTTGAATGAATAGACACAGAAGCATTGTCATTAGGCACACGGGGTAGCTGTGAAATTCTTGATCTTGTAACTTTATCGCCACTTTCTTTGTTTTGCTGATTTTGGAACCTTGTTCCCATCTCCTTTTCAGTTGTGCATGTTTGAGAGGATTTCGAACCACCAACCATATTAGAGTCTTGGGGAGAGGTGGCTGATTGGGCATTTTTTGCAGAGCTAGCAGCAGTTTTATTGAATTTGTTTGCTCTATCATTACGAATTTCAGTTGGAAGGGAAGCTAAAAATTTTTTGGAGCGATTTGAGGATGACATGTTCAAAGATTGCCAACAACCATGTCGAGTAATGCTAGGTAAATGAGTCACCGTACATGAGTCATTATTGTTGTTCTTATCATTGCTTGTGGCTGTCATGTTATGGCAGTTGTCACTGTACTGTTCTCTCATCCTGAGTATATCAAGTCACATAAAAATGAAGACATTTAGATAAATATTGAACAACATAATAACAATTTATTAATAAAATTTAAAAATGAAACACATATATTTAATCAAATATAATTATAAACAACAGTAGAAACAAGGATAAATATGAATAAGAATAATGTCAGACATGTAAAATTAATACACCTAGCTAGAGCACAATGTGGGACAAAAAATTAAAGAGATACATTGAGACAAAACAAGCTTATTTAAGTCAAATATTAATGACAAACACAAAGAAACATTGGCTGCTATTTTGTAATCTTCTCATTCAAAACAGTCATCATCATCACTTTGAGATACACTTTCATCATCCTACTGAATTCGGGATTGGTCTTTTTCAGTTGTTGAACTAGCAACAGTAATTCCTTCCATATCCAATCTAACTATGTCACAATCAGTATCTTCATCCTCTGATGTCATTGATGGCCCATATCGAGTTTCACCTTGCACATAAGCTTCGATATTCTCAATACAAGATTGTTCTTCCATGTTGAACATATCCCGTGGGGCAATCTTTACAGCAAAATGCCACCCTTTTGCAGTGACATCTTCTACATAAAATACTTGTCCAACTTGAGATGTCACTACAAACGGTTCTCCTGTAGTTTGAAGGCATCTCAAATTAACAAGAGTCAACCCATGTTCGTCATGCTTGATTCCCCTTGTTGAGTATATGTCCACCCAATCACACTTAAATAATGTCACCTTAAAGTGTGACCGGCCTAAATCACGCGTCCTAAAATTGGAGGCAGATTTGAAGTAGTCAGACTTTTACATTTATAACCCGAAACCTTATAGGCCCCTGCAACTTTGTTTACGGGGTCAGAGTAGATATACGGGGTCAAACACAGGGACAAGGGTGGTAGTGTTGAGAACACGGAATCGACCCGCTACACTCCGGCAAGGGTAAAGAGACGATAAAATTCTACAAAGGAACAGCAGGTTAAGGTCGATAAAACAAAAGAAAACTATCTCCAACTGGAGCTACGAGGAAAATTAAGGTTTTAAGCATTTATCAGTTTTTAGGGGTTTTCATGCAACGAAGACAAAGAGATAAAACTATGCTAAAGCAAGGTACGAAGGAGAAAACTTCGGTAAAACAAGCTGCAACAGGAACATCCTGTACCCTTCCTCTCGGAGTGGGTACCTCTAACCGAGCATCAACACCCCTCTTGAGGTTGCTGGACTTAGGTTAGAGTGGAAAGGTTACTAAAGCAACTCCGATTCTGGGCACTCTCGTACTCCATAATCGGACCAAACACTAGAGCCACAACACCTCTCGAGGCTGTTGCAATGGGAAAACATGATTCGGTAGCTAATCAAAACGCGATCCAAACATACAAGCTAGAGTTCAGATGTTAAACATAGCAATCATCCCTCAAGGGTACCAAACATAAATCAGCAGATAATTAAACTCTTCCATTCCATTAACAAACAAGGGTCTGATTACATTTCATAAATGAAGGAATTAAATGACTGAAATAAGTAAGATAAGTGTCGCCTTATTGATATAGAAGGACGACAGACTACAGCGGACCCTCCAGCCTGATACCAGTCAGGAGCCTAGCCCGATACAACCGTGTCAGTCGGCACACCCTCTCAGGCGACACACCGTGACGGGTGGATTGTATCGTGCGAGGACCCTTGCCCGATACGATAATGTCGGGCGGCACCCTCTCGGGCGACACGCCGTGACAGGTGATGCGTATCGGGGTTCGGTATCGTGCCGGGCTAGAGCGGTGCTTCTAGTATCGGTCACTCATGACAGAGATCCTTGTCGGCCCATATCAGCCCGCAGTGGTGCCCGACACGGCCCTAAGTGAATCATTCCCTCTCTCTCAGGATGGGGAAGTGCTCACCTAGAATCGCCCGACACAACCTCTGAGGCACGATACACTAGCTCTTGTAGCTTTCTTGAGTTAGCTTGCGTAGGGTTCCGACCTGTCTTTTCGGCTTCCTGTAGCTGCTATTTATAGGCAGCGGTTGGGGAAGTTATGGCGCTCAGGGCGCCACGTGTCCTTGTTTAGCTCTTATTGTCGCGGAGTCGGTGGACGGCCGATATCAGAATCACACGGCACAAGGATGTCGGCTGTCGGTGGACGTGACGAGCGACGCCTGCCGGTGGGTGGCCTGTGTCGCGCGACAAGCTTCAGTTGTCCTGGCGAGCCCAGCTCCCTGTCAGGTAGATAGGCGTATCGTCCGTTAGTCCCTCCTTGTGCGACATCCTTATGTCGCGCGTCCGTGTATTGCGCTACCCTTGCCGGGCAGTGTGCATATCGGCTGGCTGGAAGGCCGATGCAGGTGGAATCATGTTTGTGGGTTGGGACGGGCCTTGTTGATGAAAAATGGGTCAAAATTGGAGGAAAACTATGCAAAAGATGGAAATATTGAATTAAGAGCGTAGTTTGGCCTGTTATTGCAAAAGTACATATAAAAAAGAGAGGAAATCACTTTAAAAGGGTAGTTTTGATAACAAAATAAGGGTCAAAAACATCACAAAATTTGGTGTTATCAAAGTGTTCATAATAACTGAGCACAATAACATCCTTCAAAACACCATAGTAGGTTACATCTCTAGTAATTGGATTGCGGTCAGTGGTTTTAGAATAACAATCAGTATTAGCTACCAGAAAGACTCTACTATTTTGTGTTGTTCGATTTGCATCTTTTGTCTTGGTATGAAATCTGTGACCATTGACAACATAGCCCTTGTACTTAATGGCCAGTTGATGTGGACCTTGAGAAAGAAACTTGATTTTATCATCCACCATATCTGTTCTTAGGAGTGTCTCAATCTAACAAAAGAAAAGTTTGTTAGACTTTATTCATGAAGCATAACTAATTTAATTACCACAACTAAACTTACATGTTCCTTAAACCATCCATCAAATGAGTTACTATGTATTCTCTGAACCTCCTTTAAGGACTTTTGAGGATGTTTTTTCCTAATGATATCATAGTGCATCCTGAATACAAAATATGTGCAATATGTTATTGGAATATGTTATAGCATTTTATTAATAGAAGATAGTTGACACTAACTTACTTAATGTAGGGTTCAACTGCTTCACAATTGAATAGTACATACTTATGGGCTTGTTTCAATGTATGTTCGTCCAAGACACATGCTACCATTTTACCAATACCATGACCTACTGTCGAGAAAATAGACCAATCATCACTATCAAGTGTTGGCTCATTTTCCAAATTTGCTTCGTGAGTATCGTTTCTATTTGGCCGATTTAATTTTGTTTCAACTCCATCCAAGTATTTTGAACAAAAAGTTAGACACTCTTCAGCTATATATCCTTCTGCTATTGATCCTTCTGGATATCTTTTATTACGAACATATCCTTTTAGGGTCATCAGATACCTGATAACAAAGTTGAGGAAAATATTATGACAAATTACATTCCAATAGGTAAAGTCATCACGACGTGTGAAATGTTACCTTTCAATTGGATACATCCAACGATACTGAATAGGGCCGGCTATCTTAGCTTTGTAAGAGAGATGGACTGATAGATGCACCATTATGTCAAAAAAACATGGAGGGAATATCTTCTCCATCTCACAAAGTGTAACAGCTATTGCATTTTCCAATGCAGAAAAATCATTTGGATCTATGACTTTAGTGCACAACCTTTGAAAATAGCGACAAAGATTAGTTATACATGACTTAGCATTCTTACTGGGCAAGGACATAGTGACAGCTAATGGCAAAAGTTGTTGCATCAGCACATGATAATCGTGACTTTTCATTGGTAGCATCTTCTGATCCTTCAGCCGTGCACATCTAGATATATTAGACGCATACCCGTCTGGAACTTTGACAGATTTTAGGAGGTTGCAAAATAATATTTTTTCATCTTTTTTCATTGTATAGCAAGTTGGAGGTAGGATGGTATATTTACCAACAGTTTTTGGATGAAGCGGAAATCTGATTCCCATATCCTCCAAATCCTTCCTTGCATTCAAGTTGTCCTTACTTTTATCCTTCAAACCTAGCAATGTTCCAACAATACTCTCACATATATTCTTCTCAATGTGCATGACATCGAGATTGTTCCTTACAATGTTAGTTTTCCAATATGGTAGCTCAAAAAATATGCTTTTCCTTTCCCAATTGTGTGTTGAATCATTACCTCTTAGCCTTTTCTTACCAATTACAGTTCTTTCGTCCTCCAGTTGTGACAAGATTTGAGCTCCAGAAGGAGGTTTAGGTGGACACCTAAATTCTTGCTCACCGTCAAATGCCTTTGCTTCTTTTCAGAATCTGTGGCTAGTTGGCAAAAAGCTACGATGTCCTTTGTAGCAAACTTTACGGCTATGTGGCAACCAATGTGAGACAGTATCTTTATTACAATAGGGACATGCTTTGTAGCCTTTAGTACTCCAACCAGATAGATGTGCATATCCTGGAAAATCACTAATTGTCCATAATAAAGAAGCACGCATCAGAAAGAATTCCTTGGTTCCAGTGTCATATGTATGTACACCAGTATCCCATAGTTCTTTTAACTCATCAATCAATGGATGCAAGTACACATCTATATTTTTGGGTGAACCTGGTCCAAGAATGAGTAGGGATAACATAAAATATGGTTACTTCATGCACAACCAAGGAGGTAAATTATATGGAATAATCACAATAGGCCATGTACTGTAAGAAGTACTCATTGTCCCAAAAGGATTAAATCCATCAGTTGCAAGTCCCAATCGAATGCTTCTAGCGTCTGCAGCAAATTCTGGATGCATCACATCAAATGTTTTCCATGCAGGTGAATCAACTGGGTGTCTTAACTTGTCATCCTTTTCATATTCTTCTGCATGCCACCTCATTAAGGATGAGGTTTTTGATGACATGAATAATCACATTAGGCGGGGTATAAGTGGAAAGTGTCTGAGCACTTTGATATGTATTCTCTTGGGTTTTTTTGCAAGATTTTCATCATCATCTGGGATTGTAATCGGTTTCCATCTTGATGCTCCACATGTATCACAGACGTCTTTATCAGTAGAATCCTTCCAAAACAACATGCAACCATTTGGACAAACATGAATCTTCACATAATCTAAGCCCAACCCCGTAATCATCTTTTTTAGCTCATAAAATGAATTAGGTAACTATTCTCCTTCTGGTAGCATCTTCTTAAAGAATGTAAGAAACATAGATGATGCTTTCTTACTCAAGCCATTAAGACAAACCAGGTGATAGAATTCTAGGATGCAAGCAAGTTTGCTATATTTCTTACACCCTGGATATAATTCTGTCTCAGAATCCTTTAACAATATATACAATTTTTCAGTATTGAAATGTTGATCACTAGATGGCTCCACTCCTTCTATATTTCCATCTTCACTGAAACTCAGAAAAATATAATGCAACATATCTTTTAAATTTTCAGCATTAAGGAAATCTCCCTGATCAGTAGGAGCATCCATTTGAACATCGACATCTTCACCATGAAAAGCCCAAGAAATATAGCTTGGTAAGAAGCCATGCCACAGTAGATGGCTCAATGCAGTCTTTCTGGTGACCTGGTATATATTAGCACACTTTCTACATGGGCATACAATCTTGTCTCCAATCGATGAATGTTCAAAAGCAAAATCCAAAAATTTTGATACTCCACATAAGTATTTACTGCTCGTTCGGTCATCCTCTGCTATCCAAGACTTATCCATTCTATAAAGAACATTTATAATGCAATTCATCAGTAATTTGTAACATAATAGGATATGCATATTTCTTTTTGTTGTTTGGTTTTGAATGTGTCGTTAGATAGGATGGATTTGTGAATTTGGAACATTCATGGGAACACACACTTTAGTTATAAGCATTCATGTAGCAACTTTCAGTTCAATTCATTAATCTCTTTTTACATCCACACACAGGGGTGTACCCCTAAACAGTAACTAAACAAAAGGGTTGAGTACCCCTAAACATGCACATAATTAAAATAATTATTAATACAGACAAGTCTAGATAGATAGACAACTAAATAATACACCAACATGGTCCTACATTAGTAACTTTGAGGACTTATCATTGTGGTGATCTTCTCCCGAAGTTCAGAAAAGAAAGCAGCTATGAGGATTGATTGCTTTCAGACAAAAAGTGTAAACACAAATTTTTTATCTTGACAATTATATTTGTTAATTGGACCTACCGTGGCCTTTTTGATGATTGTGCTGTGTCGCGGAGCTCCTCACTGTATTTAGACAAATCTGAACTGACAGGGGCCTCATCATCAGATTCGTCCAAGCTGATATCCTCCATCGTGCGCTCATACCACCGTAGATGATCGGGGGTCTCACAGTTGATGTTGGCTATCCAAACTTTGATGGTATTATGGCCAACTGGACGGAGAAAAAGCCTATCGATATGGCCCACTAGCATCTTTCTAATCCAATCACGCCAACCGTATTTTGATACAAGATTTCCCGCCAAATCATACTCAACCTTGATAACATGTGAATAATTGCCAAAATTTAGGGTCACTTCACCAGGCTTGTAGTGACTTCCTTTTAGAAAACGCCAATGTTTGGGTATAGCTAGTTGGTTTAAGGAACGATCATCTAGGATGATGTCCAATTGTTCTTCAATAGGGAATGTTAACATTGGCATAGAGGCCCAATTCATAGTGACTATTGTGGGTGGACAGAGACTGCATAATATTAGTATTAACAAAGTGTAAGTACATATAACGATGTTATATATTTTTAGAAAAAGTTGTATAACATCAGTTAACCTTTTATTGCTTGTCATAACCAACTTTATTGTGATAGACATGATAGCTTGAAAAGAAATCTAATAGAGGAGATCATGTCCTATATAGAGGCTATATCTTTGCAGTTGGTCCAATGCTCACTAATCCTTCTTTGAGAATTTCAATGAAGTAACTAGTATTTTCTATAATTTGATGTATCTTGGTATTTCATACAATGAGGTGACACTTATTATCTATTTGTTGAATCAACACTCATATTTTAGATTATCAAAGAGGTTAATGGTGTCTGGCTTATTTTGTATAGGTGTGAGACCTATTTAATTTGGAGTATCGATGCACTACTATTTATGAGTACATGACACTATGTTTGAAATACTTTTTAAAAGGATAAAAGAACATACTTATAATAAGGACCCAGACACATTCTAATCATTTTGAACTGAATCAAAAAATGAACAGGAGCTTGGGTCCTATCCGCCAGTATCAAAGGAGAATTCGTAAACCTCAAAACCACCAACATGGTTTCCAAACCTACAACCTCAACTTCTACAAGCTCACCTACTAGAAACCTTTAGAACATATACAGCCAGAAAGTATCAATGATTGCAAAGTCTATCATGCAACTTGCTTGGCACATTAAATAGAGACATGTTCAGTTGTATTGGCCCAAGTGGAAAGAAAACCCTATTAGGGATAGGTCTAAATCTGACTCAAAAGCACTATTTGGCAAAGGAGAGAAGCCCATCAATGCCTAGTACGACTTTGTGCCCTACAACTTTGTGCATAGATAAATTGGTTGTACACTACAACTTTGTGCACAACTTAGATCAAATAGCTACCAAACTACATCTAATAGTAGCAAAGATCATCTCTTTAAGTTATTTATTCTTCTATATAGGTTACAAGTGTTATTACCCTAAAATAAACATATTTATGATTTGGCTAATGTTGCACTCCATTAGTCTGAAATGTACTTATCTCAACTTGAACCATCAAATCTAGAATATAATGTTGTACAAAGATATTTCCATGAACCCACAAAGTTCACTTTGCCTACCTCATCTACAGAATGAGCCAAAGTATCTCACCAAAGATCATAGTGCCTCCTCCTCACAATGAAAAGTCTGGTCGAACTTATAACATATATGGTACATATTTGTGTCATTAAATATCATAATCTTGAACATTTGTCTTACTTATCAATCAATAACGCATTATCAAATGTGTGTCTTATATATGTTTCACAACTAAAGCTTAGCATAGACTTAAGAAATCAATTTCTATTGAATTTTTTATGTTTCAGCCATGAAAAAATTCAGCTTGATGGTTTTAAGTTTGTGGTCCTTCCAAAAGTGATGTATGTTGAGCATCTTTTCATCAAAATTCTGCTTGAACCTGAATGATCACATGTAATGCACCTGGTATTACTACTAATTTTGTTCATTTTTGAGTCAAGTATTTGGTTGTAAACTACAAAAAAATATCCGAAGCAACATTTCTATTTTTACTATAAATATAATGGATTTTTTTGAGTCTGTGCTTTGCTATCGCCTAGCTTATTATCTAATTCCAGTTTCTACTAGCAACATCTACTAGATGCAACTTTACATATAAGAACTCTAATACAAAATGACATACTGTTCCATTTTTTCATGTTTCAATTAACATGACATTGGATGTTCAACACTTAGAGAGAAAAAATCTAACTAATATGTATGTGTTGCTCTCCCTAAATGAATTTGTTGTAGGTCAAGTCTTCATGGTTGATACTAACATGGGAATATTTGATCTTGGCCTTACATAGGCGTCAGCAACAACTATTTACAATTCCCACTGATTTCTCAGCAACCCAACCTACCAAAAAAATTTGAAAATACAGATATCATATGTTGATCTAGTCAAACTTCCTATTGGTGATGTCGAACCATTATTGACAACTTGGCCGGAAGTCTAGCCAGAAGCCTGGCCGGCAACTTGAAAATATAGATATCATTTTTACTGTGGCCGAGAAGCCTGGCCAGAAGTTTAGCTTCGTGGCATGAACCTGGTTTGTGTAGATATATGGGGTGGATCGAACACCCTAACGAGATAAGGGAGTTGTAGAATAGGGTGCAGCGATGGTTACCTTAAGAGATTGATTGAAGTACTCCCTCAATCAAGCTCGCCGACGCCGGAGGGGCAGATTGAGTCTTTCTTCGACTGGGCTCGGTCCAAAATGGCGGAGGAGGAAGAACGAATGAGTATGCTTCGATCGGTTGGGACTCACTAGCGGGCGTCGGCAACTTGGCAAATTACGACCGGCAAATTGGAACTCTGCAGGACGTACGTGATCCACCAAGAGCTAGGGCAGGATCTCCTCCACACGCTGATCTAGCTGGAGAGTGAGGTTGTCGCGCAAGGAGAGAGCGGCAGATGGATATCGTCGGTCTGAATTAGGGAGAGAGCGGGATCTATCGTAGCGATTTGGAGCGCGAATGGTAAAATTTGGAGCGGGAAAGTCAATATTGCGTTAGAAAATTACTTTCTAGTTTGGTATGGCAATTTAAGATTGCCACTAATTAAAAATACAAATGCCTTTAATGTTAAGTCCTTTTTAGTAACTCTATAATAGGTGGTTTAGAGGCATTTTAATTAAAAATGCATGTATATTAGAAAGATAGTGGCTTTTTTTTATAAATGCCACTAGAATAAATGCCACTAATGGGAAATTTTGCTGTAGTGGAAACACCAGAGCCAATGGAACCCGCCTCAAATGTGTCCAAGGTTGAAAAGGATGCTTACAAGAAGCACCTTGATGATGTCATGGATGTCAAGTGCCTGATGTTGTGCTCAATGAACTATGAGTTGCAAGAGCAGCATGAGAACATGAATGTCATGGAGATGGTAACACATCTCAAGAACATGTATCAACATCAAGCAAGATAAGAGAGATATGATGTCTCCAAGGCTTTGTTCAGAAGCAAGATGAAAGAGGGAGAGTCTGTTAACACCCATATGTTCACTTTGATTGGGTACATGGAAAGCCTATCCAAGTTGGGATTTCCCCTAGGTCAAGAGTTGGCCACTGACGTGATTCTACAACCATTGCCTAAATCATATAGTCATTTTGTCACAAACTACAACATGAACAATCTTGACAAGTCGTTGTTAGAATTGTTGGGCATGTTGAGGACAGCTGAAGCACGGATGAAGAAAGACAAGCCCAAGTTGGTGATGATGATCAATAGGACAAATGGAAAGTCAAAAGGAAAAGGCAAGGCTAAGAAAGGTTCTAAAGTCGGGCATAAGACAAAGTCATCCGCGCTCAAAGCTAAAGGTGGGATCTCCAAAGAAGACTGTTGTCACCATTGTCATCAGACTAGCCATTGGAAAATAAATTGTCCTCTCTACCTGGAGGAACTGAGGAAGAAGAAGCAGGGGATAGAGATCTCCACTTCAGGTATATACATTACTGAGATAAACTTAAATACTTCTTCATCATGGGTACTGGATACTGGATGTGAATCTCACATATGTTCAAATATGCAGGATCTGATAAGAAGTAAGCATTTGCGAAAGGGCCAAGTCGAGTTGTGGGTCGCTAATGAAGCAAGAGTTGCTACCAACACAGTTGGAGTTATTAGTTTATCTATGCCTACAAGCCTTGTAATAGAATTAGAGAATTTCTATTATGTACATGCCATTAATAGAAATATTATTTCTATATCTTGTATGGACAAGAGTGGATTTGAATTTCACATTAAGAATGGAATGGTTTCTATTTCCAAATATGAGATCTTTTATGGCAATGCCCCTATGTCTTATGGTATCTACTTGTTAGAACTTGAGACTAGCATATACAACATAAATACTAAAAGTCTAAAACTTGATAACTCAAACAAAACATACTTATGGCATTGTCGTCTTGGGCACATAAACAAGAAGCGCATATCTAGACTCCATAAGGATGGTTATGTAGACTCTTTTGATTTTGAATCATTAGAGACATGTGAGGCTTGTTTATCAGACAAGATGAACAAGACTCCTTTCATTGGACACAGTGAGAGAGTCAGTGATCTACTAGGGCTAATACATACTAATGTATGTGGACCTTTTAAATCAAATGCTAGAGGATACTATCAATACTTCATTACCTTCATTGATGACCTCAGTAGGTATGGCTATGTATATCTTATGAAACACAAGTTAAAAACTCTTGAAATGTTTAAAATTTTCATGAATGAAGTAGAGAAGCAACTTGGTAAGAGTATCAAAGCACTATATTCAGATCGAGGTGGTGAATACTTAAGCTAATAGTTTGAAGACCTTCTAAGAGACCATGGTATTGTATCCCAATGGAATCCACCTGGTACACCACAACATAATTGTGTGACAGAAAGAAGGAATCGTACATTATTAGACATGATACGATCAATGATGAATTCAACCGAACTTCTGACATCGTTCTGGGGATATGCTCTTTAAACTACAACGTTTACACTTAAACATGTACCTTCCAAACTGGTTCAAAAGACACCATATGAGATATGGAATGGGAATCGTCCCAAATTGTCTATGTTAAAGATTTGGGGATGTGAAGATTACATTAGGAAACAATTTTCTGAAAAGCTTGGACCCAAATCTGACAAATGTTATTTTGTTGGATACCCCAAGGAAACTCAGGGATATTACTTCTACACACCAACTGACATCAAAGTATTTGTTGCTAGGACTATTGTATTTCTTGAAAAGGAATTTATTTCCAAAGGAACCAGTGGGAGGAATGTAGAGCTCGAAGAAGTTCGAGATCAACAAGAAAGAAGAGAACCCGAGGAGGTACATAAGGAACATGAAGACTCACACATTGTTGTGGAATTTCAAGTTCCAAATGTAGCACATGAACCTCATAGGTCTAGTAGGACATGACTTGAGCATGAGAGATTTTGATTTCTCATGACTCAAGACAGTGATGAATTGGGCATAGCAGATGAGCCAACTTCCTATCTAGAAGCTATTAAGGGACCTAAATCTGAGAAATGGCTCGAAGCCATGAGATATGAGATTGAATCCATGTACACCGAGAAGGTATGGACCTTGGTGGATCCACTCAAAGGGGTAAAACCCATAGGGTGCAAGTGGGTCTTCAAGAAGAAGACCGACATGGATGGAAATATTCAAAACTATAAAGGTAGATTGGTTGCAAAAGGATTCCATCAAATTCAAGGTGTTGATTATGACGAGACCTTCTCACCAGTTCCCATGGTTAAATACATCAAGATCATGCTTGCCATTGTAGCTTATCATGACTATGAGATTTGGCAGATGGATGTTAAAACAATGTTCCTTAATGAGAATTTACTCAAGGATGTGTATATGATACAACCTGAGGGTTTTATCAATCTGAAGGAATCCAATAAAGTATGTAAGCTACAAAGGTCAATCTATGGATTGAAGTAAGAATATCAAAGCTAGAATCTACATTTTGACAAAGTAGTCAAATTTTTTGGATTTAGTCAAAATGAAGATGAACCTTGTGTTTACAAAAAGTTTAGTGGGAGCACAGTTGTATTTCTCATATTGTATGCAGATGACATACTATTGATGGGAAATGACATCCCTACTCTTCAGATAGTAAAAGGTTGGTTGGGGAAGACCTTCTCTATGAAGGATTTAGGTGAAGCATCCTATATACTATGAATCAAGATCTATAGAGATAGATCTAGAAGGCTTCTAGGCCTAAGCCAGAGCACATACATTGACAAGGTGATAAAGAGGTTTAGCATGGAGGGTTCTAAGAGAGGTAACTTGCCCATGTCCCATGGGGTTACGATCTCTAAAGCCCAATGTCCTAGTTCATGTGATGAACAGGCGTGCATGAGTAAGATTCTATATTCATCAACAATTAGATATATCATGTATGTGATGTTATGTACTCGTCCTGATGTGTTGTATGCTTTGAGCATGACGAGCCAATATCAGTCAGATCTAGGTGAATGTCATTGGACAGTCATAAAGAACATCCTAAAGTACTTGATAAGGACTAAGGATCAATTCTTGGTACACGGTGGTGAGGAAGAGATCATGGTGAAGGGTTACACCGATGCTAGCTTCCAAACTGACAAAAATGGCTATAGATCGCAATCTAGATTTGTGTTTTTCCTAAACAATGGAGTTGTGAGCTGGATGAGTTCTAAGCAAGAGGCGGATGTGGATTCTATAGCAGACGTAGAATATATTGTCGCATCTAATGCTACAAAGGAAGTTGTGTGGATCAAGAAGTTCATTTCTGAAGTTGGAGTGGTTCCAAGCGCTAGTGATGTAATTGAGTTATTTTATGACAACAATGGAGCAATTGCACAAACTAAAGAACCAAGATGGAACCAACGTTTCAAACATATTCTATGGAAGTTCCATCTCATATGAGAGATCGTACAGTGAGGAGATGTGAAGATTTGCAGAGTACCTACAGAAAGCAATGTGATTGGCCCGTTCACAAAAGCACTTACACAGTAGAAACATTATGGTCATGTTCGATCACTTGGATTGAGATTCATGAGTGATTGGGTACAAGTGCAAGTGGGAGTTTGTTGGTATGTATGCCCATAGAGACTATCATTTAATGATTAATGGGATACTATGTAAATAATTTGTAATACTATATTGATCATATCAATAAAGGTAAATTTTCAATCTATATGTTTGTGTTTTATATTGTGAGATGACCACAAAACTTATAAATGTCTACATAATAATATACTCAATGACATATGTCTTTGGGTTGATGACCTGAATAGTGAGATCATATATATGCTAAGAGTATGCATTCTTGTTTTGTCCCTAATCAGTTGTTATGGTGGAAATATCCACAGACATCAATAACACATAAGATTAGAATGTATGTTGGTTATTGGAAGAATCTCATTAGCCATGATATGGAGATATCAAACCAAATACATAGATACTTGTTAGAGAATAGTGTATCGGACAAACCCACCTTGAGAGTGACACATGGATACCATGATTGGTAGTTAGAGTCACATCTCATAGTGATGGTGGTGATTGTGGTTCTTAGACCTAAAATCACTACACCTATCACATGTCATTCAATGTACTTTGAAATCATCCACCGTGGTCTTGAATAAGGATTTCCATAAAGATGGTGCTTGGGTGCACTGTGACACATGGGGATGACTATGAGTGATGTAGATGGAATTTGTCCTTCCTACGGAAGTTTGATATTCAGGCTACTTGATAAGTGCGAATGAGAAATGCATGGCCATGCTGATGTGAGTCAATATGTGATATTGAGCTTACATATTTCTTAGACAATCTACTCTAGTTCAAGGAACATGGATTGAATGTTGAAGAGGATGACAGTTCCATGAATCAAGTTCAATCTGGATATCAGTGACAAAGGAACTACACAATCACTATAACACCAGTCATGAATGATAGGTTAAGTTGTTCTCCAACTTCTCCAATTACTTGCGTGGCAATGAAGTCTTGCTAGATACTAATCATTTCTTGTGAAAGCATAATATGATTATGGATATCACTGCCAACATAATTTAGAGCCTACTGGGCCACATGCATAGGATGTGTTAGAATAGGAGTATAATTGTGGATTTGATTGGAATGGTTTCGCATCACATTGATTACTAAAATGTTTATGTAATCCATTAGAATAATATTGGGATATGTTAAAATGTTTGAGACAATTAATTGGAGTGACTGGCTCTAAGTGCAAGTGGGAGTCTGTTGGTATGCGTGCCCATAGAGCCATCTCGAGCAATTGCATGGAGTCAGATATTACTTAATCAATTAATACAATTAATTGGTTAATTAATTAATTCTAGAATATTCTAATTAATCCACGATCATTTTAATTAACACAGTCTTTTGGTTTACCAAAGGGTTTAGGAAACCCTACTTCCTTTCGTCTCCTATTTAAAGGGGCTTGATGACCGATGTCTTCACAAGACATTGAGAGAGGCTTTTTAGTTTACGCTCATGTATGTAAACCCTAGTCATCACCGTCCATAGGAGAGAAAGGAGAGCACTGTGACGCTAGCACGTCATCACATAGAGGCTACTCCTTCCTACCGGCTTATGGAGCAGGACGTGGAGTTCCAGTCCATCTGTGTGGATGAAGTAGAGACACGAACGTTGAGACGCCTACATTCAAAGGATGTCAACGATCGTCCATATGTGCTATGAGCGATGTACATCACTGCACGAAAGGAGTGCCTCCGGATCTTCTCCCGATGTGTTTGGAGGATGGGAAAAAGTATCTTCTGTGTAAGCCAGGAGTGTTGAACACCATCATGTAGTGGGACGTCGCCGGATGTGCTCTGTGATAAGGTATATCCTGCAAACACTCTTTCTAAATACGTTGTTGTCGATGAGATCCTGTTGCAGGTTTTGTGGAAATATATTTTATTTTGTTGCTTTCGCCGCACATGTTTCCTCCACAAAACCCAATAGTAGGAATATATCCAACCTCTTATAGGATGTGGTCTTAGAGTTCTTAGGTTTTGATCCGAGAGGAAACATAAGCAACTTGCTGACAACAATGGAATATTTGATGCCTAACCCTCTAAGGTGCATAGGAAGTGTGTCCAAGTACCATTGTAGATCACCAAAGCATGGGCCATCACCAATCATAATGTGTTAGACATTTATGAATCCCATGATCAAAAGCATCCAATACAAAGTTTATAGACGTTGGGGGCATCATTCGAAGAGCAAACAACATCTTGGGTATCCCAACACAAGATCAAAGAAGAAGAAGCTCACATTATGTGTCCTAAAGAGAAACCAAGCGACATATCATGGCAAGAGTTTTAGCCACACGTTCCTTGATAAGCTCCAAGGCAAAACCTAGATCTGTGGAAATGGGACCTACTAAAATCCTCACTCCACCATAGGACAAGATATGTTAGTAAGGAACATATCAAACTTTGGAGATCATCTTAGATCATCTGAAGGTCAAAAGACTTTTGTCTTCTTAATATTGATATGAAGGCCAAAGTTTGGGCCTCATTTTTTTGGATAATAGACAATGTCATGGAGACGTTGGCATTGTCACTAATGAGGGTGCCATCATCAAGATAGAAAGTAAGAAGGTCAACATGGCATTCATCCTTCAATTGCAAAACAAGAGGATGGAGAGCCAATGAAAAAATAAGTGGCCCCAACGGATCACCTAATTGAACCCCACCTATGGAGAGAATACTCTCACTTCGGTCCATGTAGAGAGGATCTAGAGAGCTATAACAGAATTCATCACACTGTGTGATAGTTGGGTAATGAAGACATTCCTCCTTCAAAATGGTAGATCTATCAACCCTATTGAAAGCATTACTGAAGTCAACAAGCGCCATCGTAAGAGTAGTAAAATGTTTTTTTGGTCATGGACAAGGTGGGTGACAGAGTGTATAAAGGTTTCAACTCCCCCAAGAATATTAACACCAAATTGATGATCCTTAAGATAATTGATAGCATCTAGTATGAAACCCTTCATTACAACCTTGGAAATAAGGTAATGTCAAATCATTCCAACCACAATAGGTTGAATGTCATTGTTCATCTTGAGAATATGGTTCAAAGGGGCACCGGAAACATAGGGTGCTAGGGAGGCATGATAACGGCTAGCAAGTCAAAGATTGACCATAGTTGACACTACATTCAAAAAATCATCATTAACGGGGGCGTTGCACCACACATAGCATCAAGAAGGTGTTGTTCACAGAGACTATCATGTGCACAAGTTGTCCCTTTCTAGAAGGATAAGCTTTCCTCATCAACTATAACATGAGAAGCAACAAAGATGGAGCAAGAAATATCTGACATAGATTACACCATGAGGGGAGCATTGGGGTGTTTTGCTTCAAGCTCCAAATGAGTAGCAAGGTTAGAGGGGGAAACACCGCTAGAGGAGATAACTTAGATGGAAGATGAAAAATAACCATCCTTGATCTTTGTCTTAATATAGGAAACTCTAATTAAAACATATCATGCATGCACAAAAAGACAATAGTGAATCAAGATCCTGACAAGGAGTTGTTTGATGTTGTCAGGTCTTGAATTCCATATTTTAGGGCCTTAAGGATCATAAGTTGTTGGAGAGAGGCATGATTTCATGTTGAGCATTCTTGAGTAAACTCTAGAGAAAAGAAATAGAGAGCGCACATAGGGAGTAGCAAAAGACAAACCTAAGCATCAATGCAGCAAGGACAAGAAGCCACTTGTTGTAGGACATCACTTCGTGTCAGAGAATGATAAATGACAAACAAGTTGGATGCTCTTTAACATAGGGACACCCACATGAAATATATAATATATAATATTCACATTGATATTAAGACGGTTCACAGGAGGTGGCGATGGTTTGATATGTTGACATGACATCAAGGTACAAGGAAAAGGAGCCAGAAAGCTAGGCTTGATGGGGTTAGGCAAGCAATCAACCACACTAACCAGATCCTGACCAAGATGGCAGAGTAAAGTGGTAGTAGAGTAAGAGTCACCAAAAATGCAATGGGGCAAGCCTCAGACCAAGTTTGGGTGGCAACTGGAAAGACATAAGCCACACATCTAGCACTTGTAAGAACAAAGAGCAATGACTAAACCTTCCTAAACATCAATGTATCCCAACACCTTGCGAATGTCCCTAACACGAGTTAGCGAGGACAAATGTACAACACAAAATTGATTAAAAAAACTACTTGGAGCAAAGGACTTGCCACGACATGTGTGGAGACTCTTAAAAGGATAAGTGTGTGGGTGCATGTGTTGGTCGACTTGACAACATCTATAGAGGAACTTGACCGCGTCAAAACTCCTTGGTACTATTTTGATTGTTATTGATGGTAACAAGATATAGATGAGGAGGATGCAACAAAGGCCAATGCCATTAACCATGATTAGAGAGGAATCAACATTAAATAATGAAAGGATGTGGGAGGGAACATAAAAGAAAATATCAAAGGACATAGAAGAGGATACCAAGTCAATGGACAGGATAAAGGAGATCAAGAGACCATGGATAGGAGACCAAGTCAAAGGAGGTGGAAGAGGAGATCAAAGGACCATAGAAGATGAGACAAAAGGACCAAGCTAGAGGATATTTATATATTCTTGGGGTTGCAACTTCGTCTTTTGCCTAAAATTGAGGTTTAACTAGCTTATGATCTAAATATTAATACATAAATTCATTTCAAATTGTAGTGACTATCACTCCAACTAACAATGAACCAAATCATGATATCCAAACATGTCCAAATAGAAATAGATTCATCATTAAACAGTGATCATAACCATAGTTACATAAACATGGTTGTAAGACATGCACTAAAGGTTGTATTAAATTAAGAGAAAGTAATGAAATTTTGTTTAGCATGCTATATGCATATTGACAGATATCAAGACATGACAAGATGATTATATGCAACAAACAATAACTTCAATATACTATGAAACTTTTGACTGAACATGAGAGAATATATTAGAGATGATTAAATAATTAGAAAAATTGATAATCATCTAATGAATTGATCAAATATAGACTCTGATCTCCAATACAATTTAAATAATATCTTCATAACTCAAACATTGACACCCATAACAAGAAAATAGCCAATAGATATGGGCATACAATTAATTTTATACTTTGTCACAAATTACTTCTCTTAGACGTCACTACTATAAGACTAATCAATGCTAACCAATAAATCACAAAATAATTCAATTCTACAAATCCTAAGTTAGTCAAAATATCAATCCCAATTACATCTTAAAACCCATGTATGAAGTGGGCACACCCTTAGAATGCACCTTCCTTTGTGCTATGCAAACCCACATGCCACATCATCCTAATGAAGGTGTCATGAGACTAAGGACACACTCCCCCTAATGTCCCCCTACTATATATTGAAACTTTTAGATATCTATTCATGTCCGACAAGTGTATCGAGCAATGAAGTGGGTGTGCCTAGGGGTGGCATTTGGTTACATCTGTCAGTTATGGTTAATTTGGTTCAGCTAAATGGTTAATTTTGTAGTTTGATATTTTAACCATTAACCTAACTTAATTAGTTTCAGTTATTTTGGCTATGTTCAACGGTTTAATGGGTAATTCAGACAGTTAATTTGGTTAACCAAATAATACTTGTTGAATGATATTGTATGAAAATACTCATATAATTTTGAACAATTTTTATATTAGTAGAATTGCATATAAATATAGCAGTATATAGTTCATCAAAACTTGATTACTGTATAAATGTAGATGTTTTTTTGAAATAACAGCACAACTATATATGTATATATATGTTTAGGATATTTTTTTTTGAATAAATTGTGGCTATTGGGTTATTCAGTTAACCGAATAAAAAATTTAACTGAAAATTTAACTAATTAACCGAAATGAATTAACCGAATTAACCAAATTATCCAAATAAAATTAACTACTCGGTTTTAATCATTCGGTCAATCGACTATTAACCAAATCCTGCTCACCCCTAGACGTGCCCTTAGATCATGCCCTCGCTAAGGTCATAAAATATCTCTTATGCCGTTTGTTTTTCTTATCTCAAAGTGTTGAGATGACATGAGCATTTGTGGTTGATGATTCCACATTATTCATTATTGTTCTTATATTTCTCTTTATTTCGATGTGTGCACAAATGATGTAGCTTAGTCGAGCTTTCAACTTGTTGCTTTCCTCTCTCATGTAGGCAATACTATTTTTCAGACATGTGGGGTTTCCTAACACCTCCCCAATTAAATAGTTACCCTGCCTAGATTTCACTTCATAGACTGATCTTTATCTAGTCTATTTTTC
The DNA here is from genome assembly GCA_963693085.1 of Alisma plantago-aquatica. Lineage (NCBI taxonomy): Eukaryota > Viridiplantae > Streptophyta > Magnoliopsida > Alismatales > Alismataceae > Alisma > Alisma plantago-aquatica. The sequence continues at coordinate 555,968,757 of OY856409.1, forward strand.
CAAGTTTCACATGGGTTTCTATGTTTTCCCACAAAAACATCGTGGAAACTCCATTTTCAAATCACATATCTCGCATTATGTGTTCTCACAATGGAATTGTTCCCCAATGTTTTCAAAACTGAATGAAAATGCCTTGATGGTTATGCTGGGAATAGCACAAAAGTTTCTAATCATCCTAGTAAGATCAACTATCGTTAATGTAAGCTTGACATGCACAAGTGTTTTCATATAATGCGCCCACATGGGCTTCTATTTTCATCATGCATGTCTTTATTTCACGACCATCCCTAAATATGTGGGATGAACAAGCCACAAAGGGGGGGGGTTCCTCCTTGGATGCTCTTGTAAACTATGAATTTTTCATGCATCAAACAAAAGAGGCACACTCCTAGAGTGATCGTGGGACCAAGCCAGGTAAGGCACACCCAACTAGTCACCTTCACTAGGAGGGTGGGTGATCAACGTGCATAGGTCTCTCCCATGGCTTTTTGTCTTTTCCTTCTCTTTTTATTCACAAAAGGAATCCCCTAAAGACACTCTTGCTTTCATGAAAGGCGCTCTTCCTCAGATAATGAAGAAGAGGTCACATACTTGTTTCTCAAACATCAGGGATAATAGTGGGCGAAGTCACATCGTGCATACTTGGAATATCTAGTAATTATCAGTTCAATCTATAATGATAATGATTGCACCCACCTCCATGTTGGTTCCCTACATGGGTGCATCCTTAATAGTGTGTCCTTTTACAAAAAGTACGATAATGAACCATAGGTAGTTGGGGCATAAGACACTAAAGTTGCATTAAATTGAGGGAAAGTTTTGAAAGCATCTTAAGTTTGTGACATTCATCCTGAGTGATGTCATGTCACAATGAGATGATTCCATGCAAATGCGCAATAAATCCCATTGACCAAAATACTTCTAGTTGAGCATGAGATTATACATAAATGTTGACACAATAGTCATTGTGATTGATATTTAGCTAATGAAGTGATCAAATAAAGATCCTCATACTACTATGATTAAGGTCATATTCACAAAATTCAAAAATTAGCACCCATAACGGTAAAGTGGGCAACCAAGATGGACATATAACTCACTGATACTCTATCACATATACCTTGCTCGGATGTCACTATTGAGGATTGTAGAGACCTAACCTACTAAGCAAAAGTCAATTGCACTCGACTAAACCTAAATTAGACAAGTAATCAACCCCAAATACCGCACATTACATGAGAACAAAGTGGGGGACCCATAGAACTTGCATGCCTTCGTATAATAAAAATCCACATGCCACATTATATTTATGGAGTTGTCATGATATCAAGGTCAAGATGTGAATTATTTGGAATCCTCATACTCCATCATGAAACCCTTGTCATTATCCTAGTCATATCTCATAGTTATCTCAAATATCCATATGGGTGTGCCCTTAGAGCGCACCCTCACTAAGGTCTCTACGTGATAAAAACTTTGATCGAACTTTTAAAGAATATTTGAAAAGCCCCATGCAAGGTGGGTGCGCCCAAGGAAAGCACTCATGAGAATTATAGGCTAGATCGTTAATTATGAGAGTTAAGGTCACACTCCATTCAAATACTAATCATCCATATTAACTCTATACATGGTTTCCCTTTATAAAGATTTACAACCAAAATACTCCAGATATCTTAAGTCTTTCAAAAAATCACACTTAATGCTAGAAGCTCTAGATGGGCCCTAAACATTAGGGCCCAACGGGGTTGGATAAGGTAAGTTTTGTTGGATCGCTCTAAAAGGGGTGAATAGATCTAAAATCACTTAAACAAAATTCAATAGACCTTTAAGATATTTTCTAAAAGATATTGCTAGTATGAAAAACAAGGAAGAGAGAAAATACCAAAGAAGAATAAGATTTATAGTGGTTCCAACCTCCAAACTAGGAGATATACATCCACTACCAAGAGGGGTCAATCTCTAGGATTTTGAACCTTGTCACTCTTTTTATATTCCATAGGGAGAGTTACAACAAGAGACCACCCTTTTCAAGAACAAGGGCTAAATTAGGATTCCATTTCCGATCAAGGAGCCAATAACCATTACAAAGATCTTACCCGTTTACCTACCAAGAATTTTCTGCCTTCTTCAAGAACTTACCCATTCTTATAGAAAATTTTCAGCCTTAATTCACCACCTCCTTCTTAAAGTAAATCACCTTCAAATCACCAAGTAGAGAGAGAGAGATTGGCAATGAGAGTGAAGATCTTTGACGATAGTACAATGGAGCATTTCTATAACAAAGATTCCAATTCACTCATATTGGATGTAGACAAGTAATCAAGCTTGAGGGAGATTAGGAGCTCTTAGAGGCACAATCACATAACTATAACAAGTAAGCATGGAAGGCAAAATTGGAATGAAGTCCAAGGGCCCCTTTTATAGTTGAGGTTGCCTACTAGCTACTGAAGGCACTTAGATTGGATATAGACCTTCTTAGGGGTTGCAATGGATCTATTTTTGAAGTTTGTAACATTCTAAAAGGCTAGAAACACTTTTCTACACTTTATTGTACATTGTTGTTGGTTGAGTTACCTTTTAGAAAATTTGACAAACAACACTAACTGTCAAGCCAAGTGTTGTTCTCAGTTGAGTTTCTACTGATAGGAAACTCATCATGTGGCTTCACCTGGCTTCGTCAATGTAAGCTATTGGTCGAGTTGTACCAGGACAAACTTGGCTGACTATGAGTTCTCTCTAAAGCTAGAATTGGCTTTCGATCGAGTTACCTCAAGGGAAACTCAGTCGTGCCTCCTTGTGAAGGCTTATGACAAATACCCAAAAAGTGTTTAAAAAACAAATTCAAGTGTTCTAAATTTCCATTAGTCTTTGTTACAAGTCATACATTCAACATAGATGATTTACAACATGTTCCGAATAGAAATACTATCTATTCTTCATTTCTTGCATTTGTGCTGAATTTGACTTGTTTTTCAGCAAAATAGGGTTTTCTAGTTTCATCCTCTTCATGTAACTAATGCTTGAAATTGATCCCAAATAGACACATTAGATGCACACAAATGGAATGGTTAATTTTCCATAAAATATGGATAATGATAACGGTCATCTCAACATCCCCCCCCCCTTTTAGAAGATGACAAACCATTCCTAAACACATTGAAAGGGACTACAATTTTAAAATATTTACCTTTGAATTTTAGGGGCACATGAATGTATGATGGCAATTGATCCCCCTCAATTCATGCTTAGCTTTACCTAAATGATTAGTTCCTCCAAAAACATAACTAAATTATATATGTTCTATTTGCAACCAATTTTCCAAAACCAAAGAGATATGCAAATATAGATCAATTTTAATATGTGGCCAAACTATTTCTCCCCCTTTGCCATATCAAAATGAGAGGGGGTTTAAGAGATAAGCTAAGTTTTATCCAATCATAAGAACAACACAAACTCAACACCAAGACACAACAAACTAGAGAGAGATAAATGATACCGTTAGGTCATAATAAAAATATTAGAGTACATACATTGATGCTCACAAAATAAGCAGTAATAATAGAGTTAAGTGTACATGATATTGTCATTACAACAAAAAGAAATCAAGTCCATGATAGAAAACAAAACATTGAATAATAACAAAAATAAGTAAATAGTAGCCTCATATGCAAGTGCCCTATGTAATACATACTAAGCTCTCAAAATACAAATGCAGCAACACTCTAAGACCTAACAACTAGTCATCATAATTTGAGTCATCCTGAGATGGGTCATAATCCTCATCACTAATAGGCTCCGGTCTTAGGGAAACAGGTTCACCCACAACCTCATAATCATTATCATCCTCATCTTCATCTTCATCTTCATCTTCATATCCATCTTCATCACCTTCCTCATTGTCTTCATCATCCTGAACACCATCATGCTCCTCCATCATGACATCCTTAAAAGGATCAAAAGAACAAGTGTTGGGCCATATGATGTTGAGCTCATGCTAGTCCATCTGTCTAGTGGCAACAAACACATTTGCTTGTGGAAAGGTAGGGGTAGAAATTACGTTGAAGTTGGGAAGAGCAGAAGCAAGTGGGCCAAGAGGAAGATCTAGCAGCTATCTCAGGCTCAAAGATGGATGATATGAGATAGATGGAGGTCCACCAACAAGAAGAGTGGGAACGGAAGAAGTATACTAATGTGTTGGATAGAATGATAATATGCATATGTAGAATAGTCAATGATAGAAAAGGATAGATGGTATGGTGGATAAGGAGATGGGCATGATAGGTTCATGTTGGACATGATTTGAACCAATTCCTAGTGAATATGTTCTTGAACTTGATTGTGATAGGAGTTCTGGTACATAATGTACCCCATGAGGGACTCATTGGATACATAGAAGGAAGTCCTATCTGGTCTAGGTGGTATAGGTGGGGGTTGGGTGGGATGAGAGGAGGAGGCATCAAATCTAGTAGAGCTGGGGGATTCATATGACTTCTTCACTACAATTTCATTGATTGAGACATCTTTCCTAACGTCATTGTAGTTAAAATCAATGGAGGGATTTTTATTTAAGAAATTTAAACAGACCATAGATGAGGTTAGGGTAAGGTGGATGGGAGTCCCTAGTGTTTTTCTTAGAATAAAAGTAGGTCATGTGGTGAAGAATATAACTGCCCCACTTGACTCTAATCCCTTTTAGAAGGTAATACACAATCACAAATGTGTTTTCTACAATGTCAGTTTGCTTCTTTTTGGGACAACCATTGCAATTTACAATCAAGGCTATGATGTGTGTCTTGATATCAAGGGTTGAAGATGGAAGAATTTCCTTCTTCCTAAAAGGAAGATCATCTTTCTTTAAGAGTTTGTGAATGTATCAGAGAGAAAGTTTAGATTAAAGCTCTCATAGAATTACTCAGGGTAAAGCAGTCAACATGGTTAGGATAGGCAACCTTCCAACAGTTAGAGGGAAAGGGTCCAATTCAGTAGGAGTTAAGGGAATTCTCCATGATTGTGATCCATATCCCACTGACCAAGGAGGAAAGTATTATCACGATATTTGGTGGTGGCACTAAGGTAGTGTAGATCCAAGTAAGGTTGGCATAGAAATCATGTACAACTTCATGTTAGAGAGAAAATTTGAGAAGTGAAGGCATTCAAGACAAAGTGTACCAAGGCAATTATCAAGAAAGACATGCTTGATATACACCAAAAGCTTACTCATACATTCCACCAAGGATCTAAAGGAAAAAGGGAACAAGGAAAGAACTCTTTATATCGAATAATAGCTTGAGTGTTGATAAAAAAGGAGTCACCTTAGACAAGAAACCTTGAGAATGGAGCACTAGGGGGAACAGATGAGGTGCCCACATGCTTCGCTTGCTCCTATTTTACGTCATGGATGATGGAAAATATGGAGAAGGAAGAGTTTAAGATTAAAAAAACATGGAGAGAAGCGACAACATTGCCTCAAGAATGGTTAGGGTTAAGAAATGAGATGGATTAGGATGTGGATAAGCTAGGGTTAGGGTAGGAGAGGGTCTAGGGTTAGAGAACGAACAAGAAGGATGGGTTATCAATTGAGTTTCTATAGTTGAGAGGGAGAAACTCGACTGCCTAAACCCTGTTATCAAACATGACACAATGTTGTCGGTTGAGTTTGTTGAGTGGGTAACTCAACCGACATTAGTTGTTATTCAGTTCTCAGGCAACCTGTCAATCGAGTTACTGACACCTAGTTATCGTGCACTATATGCAAGTGAATGTATCAAAGTAATATGTGCCTTTTGAGGCCCAAGTTGAACACAAGGAAACATCCTCCAAAATACTACTACTAACTGTGATCTAATCATCTAGGCCGGTAAAAGTTGAATTGGTTTGATTGAAAAGAAACAAATGTGGAAACAAAACAAGCTTAAGGATTAAGTTACTCAGATTTAAGGGAATTCCTAAGGACAATGGTTTCACCGCATATAACATTGCAATTAACTCCACACACTAATATCTATTACCCCTATCCCTGGATAAAGAGCTTGTATCCAGAACTACCCACTCACGCAGTGTAGTTGACTACCTATTCTAATGCCAATCCCATATCTATAGTAATTGGTTGATTAATTAGGTGTTTTACGATTAATATCTGGGTTTCTCCTCTCATTTATTCTCCACCTTTCCCAAGGGGTGCAATAAATGGGTAAATGTATGCTTTTCCAACCCTTAACCTCTCTCCTAAAACAATTAAGGGTCTGATAATCTATCTATGGTAATCAAGAATAAATATAATGAGATAATTTCATAGATTTATATCTGAAAAATAGGGATAAAGATGATATTAATTCATGGAAATTAATTACAATGCATATCTGGGCTACTCCCAGATCCCAAGGAATCAAGGGGTTTAGCCCTGCATGGTTTTCATTGACGAATGCATGGTAGAGAAAGAGAAAAACGTGGGAAACATTTGAAAATCGGCCTCGAGAGGACAGTCAGACTTTAAATTTATAACCTGAAACCTTTCAGTACCCCTACAACTTTATTACGGGGTCGAAGTAGATATATGGGGTCAAACACATGGACGTGGGGACGCTTAGGACGCTTAAAATCTCACTCTTAAGTCAGATAAGCCAATCCGATAGTCGATGAAAGTATGGAGCTAGAACTAGTCTAGCAGGTTGTCATGAAATAAAACAAAACAAATAAAAGAAAACAAAACAGAGTCCATAGGATTCTACTAATTAGAGAGAAGGAGTTCCTGGCTATGTAACCACAAGTTGGGCAGTCTATGCACCCATTTTGAGCATAGACAATCCTCGAACACCTCAAAAAACAACCTACATCCAAACATAGTATGTACTGTGGTATCTGTTCCTATGGGGTCATCCTACTCACTTTTGTGAAGCATGACTAAAACCCATAAATGATATGAAACCTCTCTCAAGGATGACAAATCAACACCCTAGAATATTCTAGATACCCTCTCAGGTCTGGAATACTCTGAGATGCTAGGAACATGTGTGATATGGGCAGAACCAGGTAGTGGGCCCGACTGTTCTGGGCTGGGCCTGGCTGTGCCCATGTCTACGATTATGCATAGATCACCTTGAATCACCCACCTTTCAGATTCTGATCCAAACTACCTTGTCTTATCTATTTCTACAATGAATCTCTCGATATAGGTAGAAATAGAAGTTCAAGAAAGAAAGAGATCAACCAAACTAGCAATCATAACCAAAAAGAGAAGGTAGAACATAAAACATACTGGATCTGGAATAAAACTACTTTCTTAATGTAAAAGTACATAAACATGCCGAAAATGGTCTACATAGCCAAGAAGGAGCTCAACTAGCCATGGACAAGCATAGTTGGCACCGAACAAAGATGGAAGAACATCATTTGTACAGGAACAAAGGAGAACAATAGAATAAAGGAGAAGAATAAGAGATTTAGCCCGTAGAGGAGAGGTGGCGCTCTCTCCTTAGCCTCTGTATAGTTCAACTTTCATCTTTGGGTCGTCCTCCTTGGTCTTCTAGACTCCCTGGCCTCCTTTCTCTTTGATCCCACCTTAGTAGCTTAGTGGATGTATGGAGGTGGAAAATGGCTGGGTATGGTAGGATATGGGTGAATGGTGGTGGAAAATGGTGGTAGAAGGAAGAAAATTGGAGGAACAGATGTAGGATGAGCACTTCAGCCTTTTTGGACCTTGGAACTCTCCCATGGGCCTCTGGGAACCAAGAATGTACGGAACCACAACATGAAACCTCCCAAAATTCAGAACTTGGAACTCCCAATCTCGGAACTCGGAACCCCTCTCCAGGTCGTGAGGGGTGAATATTTATAGGTGCATGCAGAAGATGGTCGCTACACCTGCCTTGGCCGTGGCCCTAGTCTCGACCCGACCATGTCGGGTTGGGCACGGTCATGCCGAGGGCTGTGGTTGACGTAGACACTACGGTCGAGGTGGATCCTGTAGTCTAGAGTGATGCCTCGATCAAGGCGGGTCGTACTGCGATCGTGATTGTGCCGCAGTCGAGGTTGACGTGCCTCAGTCATTGTCGTGCCATGGTCGAGGTGGTCAGGCCATGATTGAGGTTGACGTGCCTTGGTCGCGGTCGTGCCACCGTCGAGGTGGTTGGGTTGTGGTCGAGGTTGACGTGCCTTAGTCGCAGGTGTGGCCTCAACCCGACCATACCGAGCCTCGGCCTGGTTGTGGCGAGTGTCGGTCGACACAACGTCTTGACCGTGGTCGCGACATCATGGACCAAAACCACCCCCACGAGGGGGGGGCACTGACTCTTAAGCTAGTGTGCATAGTGCAATGCTTAGTCCACCGCGGTAGTGACAAGTTGAAGTCTAGCTACTGTAAAAAACCATGTGTTGGGGAGAAATCTTGGAGAGTAGATGTGTTTTCAGGTTCAGTGCCTACAAGTCCCAAAATTGGATAGTTGAGAAACTTTATCTATAAAAAGATATAAATTACTAAAAGTAAGGATCTAGGGTTATTTTGGGCATATTATGGCTATAATGACACAAAACCATAAATAAATGCTTAGCATAAATGCCTGAATTTGGGTGTTATCAGTAACCCCTAGAGAATGGCTGATCCGGATGATCCCCTACATCATGCGTGCAATCTACTATCTTTTGGCTAGAGATTCACCCTCCAGAGGTGCTCAGATCATACTAGGTGAAGCCTTCGGTTCCTTTCTCTTCCCCCTTCTTTTTCCGGTATCGTGTAACAGAAAATAGCTACCTCCTTAGGTCTGGACGAACTCCCCTCAAGTCATAGGAACCACTTAAGGTACAAAATAACGCCATCCGTTGGATTAGAGTGATATCTTTAGATTGCCTAATTGGGAAGACTCGGTAGTATCAACCAGAAAGTAAGTAGTACCGAGTTTATAGGGTAGCTGTGATTAATCACAATGTTAGTACTATCGACTTGTCTCGATAGTACCAAGTCTTTAGGTCGCTCGAGCACTGCTTCCCTGATGTCATCTCGGTAGTACCGGTCGGTGGACTCAGTAGTACCGAGTTTTCTCGATTCATTCTTGCACTTTACTGACGTGGTTTTAGTACTACCGACTTTGTGTGTCGGTAGTATTGAGTTTGGGCAAGTCTTCTGGTCCAGTACTGATGTGAAGTCGGTACCAATGACTTTTGGTGTCTGTAGTACCGAGTCTGTGAAGCTCAACTGTACCAAATATTGCACAAGAACGTGGATAACTACTCAAGATGAATATTAAACAGTAAAAATCATATAATTTGATGCATTTAGATAGAACATGCCATTGATAGCATTTCATGCATAATTAATCAAATAAATGACAAATCAACACATAAAATCAAGGAAAATATGCTTGTAAAAATGACTAAAAACCCATCATCAAACTCCCCTAAGCTTAAATGTTGCTCGTCCTCGAGCAACACTCTCTTAGATCTGTTTGATGTAAGTTAGTAACATGAACTCTTTTCTTAATCATGTCCACCAAACAATCCCTAAACCGGCCTTCAATGACCACTGGACCAATAACTGCTATGAAGCGACCAAAAATTTCCATAGAAGATGTCCACCTTTTGATCAATGAACACTATCAAGAAAGTAGTTGATATCATAATTATTCAGGCATTCACTTAGTGCATTATGTGATTCCCTATTCTAAATTGTTGTCTCCTAACTACCAACTAATTTGAAGTAGATCTCCTTATAAAAATGGATGAGGAGATAAATCATTTGAGTGGCATACCAATAAGAGCAATTGATGATATGAGATAGGTGGAAATTGAAGAATCACTAGTACATACAACTTATTTATGAAAAAATAATGATGACCTACATGAATGAAAAGAATGTCATGCATGAATTCTAATGTCGAATGTATTTTTTTTCTATTCAACAAATGATGTCATAAAAAAATGAGACTGTAAAAAACAAACAAATGTGTCATATGGATTAATTCATCTCTTCAAGAAGAGTTAAGGACATACTTTCTCCCTAAGAAATTTTGATATTGTTTTTTTTCTTCTCTAGCCCATAATTTTTCTTATCAGCATGATTGGGTTTACACTCGGGCTTTCAGTTGATACTTTTTCTTTTCTTTCCTTTTTTTTTGATGTGGAGGTATGTCCCTGCTTGAATCTTCATGAATGGAGACTACAATCCACATGACAAAAAGAAATGTAGGCTATGAAATGTATGTAATCTGCATGCAATTGCTATGCAACTAAGGTGGTATGTACTAAAGTTGTTCATGCATACAAATTCAACTTTTCTTCTTTCTTTTTTTCCCTAATGCAACCAAGAATAAGCTAATCTATCATGTCACCTATTATGCCATGACATGCAATAAAAAGAAATAAGTTGGATTACTCATTCATCTTGAGGTAGTGAGTCAAAATTTGATGAAAGAGATGGATGGAATCACATAACTAAGAGACAATGCCTTTCATAGGATTATGATATGTCCCTCTTTAATGACATGTGCATATGGTAATATTAAGGCTTCTTTCTTAGATTTCCATTTAAGATCTCATTAAAGGTTTGATCAACTTAGGCTCACCAATATCGTCATTCACATTCCCAATTGATTTAGATGTTCGTTCATATCCTATGCCCTAAAGCCGACTTAACAAAACATTTCCTCAAGTAGTGTTGTGGAAAGATTTTTTTTTTTTTGCAAAATTAAGCTATAAAGAGATGACCATAACCATGCAAGGACACCTATGAGTACAACCTATTCGATATGTGAAACCATGCATTTACTGTTCCACAATTACATCAGATAGGTGTGGATCCTATAATTGCATAAACCAAAATAAAAAATAAAACAATAAGATAAAAGTGTAATAAAAAGTTAAGATAGATGGTTGTTCTAGCACCCACCCAAAGTTTGAATAAGACTATCTCCACATAGTCAATACTCGCACTTAAGAGGTGGAACAACGGTACCATTGCTCAAAATGGAGGAGGTGGTGGATGTGGCATGTTGGGGTCATGGGGAGGAAACATCCCTTGAAAAGATAGATAAGACAATGTCATTTGTGGTGGTTGTGGGTGCCCTCCAAAGTACCCATGGTTCCAGTAATGGTCAAAGAATGGCTGTTGATATTGCTCCATCCACTGTAGGTGCATGTGGACATTCTCTTGGTTGGCCAAGAGAAGGCGTTCATTTTCATATATTGCCTGCTGATTTTGGTACATCCATCCTTGTATCTCCTACACACCAGCCAACACCACCTGATGTTGTTGCTGTCCTGTCTGGATCTCATGCAACATCCCATACATACCTGCCATGTTGTATAGGTCATGCTCCTCCTGATAAGGGGACGGGGCAGATGAAGTTGAGGCAGCGTAGGTGCGGGCCCTTTTGTGCAGGACCACTCTCTGAGTAATGGGGATGACGGCCTCCAGGGCCTCAATGTCGTCATCAGAGTTTCCATCATCACCTTGCTTCTCATTGTCATCATGAGCTGCTACCATGGGTTCTTCCTCTTCCTCTCCCTCGTCCAACGACCACCAAAGGTGCGCTACTCCTTGCAGGTTGAAGATGGGGCCGAGGAGGCTATGCTCCCAGAACCGTCCTCGATGTGTGCAACTTGCTTACACCATGTTATGGTGCAAGATGAGGAGGCTCACCTTGCGGAAGTGTTGGAGATCCAATTTCTTTGTAGATTCCATCGGCGTGAGGGTGGATAAGTCGAGGCGGAGATGCAACACTATTGGGGTAATCAGCCCCCCAAACACAATTGGCACTTTCCTCTACACATTGCACCAAACTGAGATCATATGGAGGAGAAGGAAGGACCAAAAGTTGATGGTTTCTCCCTCTAATAGCCTGTAGAGGAAGTACCATCCTTTGGACCTTCCCTTGGGTTTGGAAAAAATGAGCAAAGATAGTGTTGGTACAGAGGTGGTGAAGAATTCGAGCAAAGGGGTGCTCGATGTTCGTGACAGAGTTGACATGCCAATTGATGCAAAAGCCTTATGGCACCTCAGTCAGCTTCTCCCAAGCTAGGTCATAGTGAAATCTGAAGGGGTAGAGCATTCTAGGATGTGAGCCCAGTTGAAGATGTGGTTGAATGCCCACAGAATGATGGAGTAGTTGGTATTGAAGAGGCAAAAACTGACTTTGCCTTCCCGCCATTCACCTCCTAATTGTTGCTCAGGGGTGACCAGAACCTCCAATGATGCCAAGATCTCGAGGACGAATTCTGGGTAGGTGTTCTAGTCAATAAAGAAAGGGTTACCCCCCTCAATTAGCTGGTATTGACAAACCCACCGCAGGTTGTCAGTGAAGCCCACTCGCTCGATCAATGCACAATCTCCATATCGCGTTGACACCCTCGTCCTCTTCTAAAGCTCTTCGTACACCTTATTGACCTTTAGGGATGGATGTTTAATGTGTGTTGGTCTAGGAACCAACTCTCCTTGCTCCACCAATGTAGATGGACCTCTCGTTGGTGCCATGATGATGATGTAAGAAGGAGGATGGAGAAAGAGAGGCTCGATGAAGATCATCGACACTCGGTGCAGCTTGCTATGAGTTTTAGGAGGAGTGTAGGAGGTGGTGTAGAGAATGGATTCACCACCCCTCCTTAAATAGCTGAGTCAGGTAGATTCAGTACTATTGACTTTTAAGTCAGTAGTACCGAGTTGCAAGCATGGATCTGTGGCTCAGATGTATCGATGTCTGACATTTAATGATGTCTCGAGCGTGGATCGCTCGGAGTCGATAGTACTAAGTCCATGTCGGTAGTACCGACTTAAGTTGCGAATCGATACTATCGACCGCTCTATGAAGATCACATCCACCATTGAATTGAGCATCCAAAGATTGTTGACATCATGTGTCAGTACTACCGATTGTTCCATTGGTAGTACCGAGTAGGCAATTTTTTCTCAGTATTTTTGAATTTTGTTCTTGGTATTTTGAACCTGGGAGCACGAAAAAGTTGATAGTACATAATCAGATGTCGATACTACCGAGTGCTTATCAGTTAGGCGCTAAAAATTCTTCAGAGACTCAGTAGTACTGACTGGTCAAGTTGGTAGTACTGAGTCTGTCTTTCTTTTGCAGATGACTCACTGATGTGAATTCGATACTACTGACTTGTGGACTCGGTAGTACCGACTCTATATAATCTGCACACTCCAACAAATGAATCAAGGTACCTTTTTTCAAGAAGTAAAAATGAAAAGACAACTACAATGCTAAAATGAACATGAATAAAGAGAATTGAAGGTTGGGTTGACTCCCAACAAGCGCCATTGTTTAATGCCCTAGACTAGACATTCCTAAGAGTAAGAATCTAATGGATTGGCATAAGTTGTACTTCCTCTATTCTTGGCTCCACTTCCCCACCATAGTAGTGCTTCAATATCTAGCCATTGACAAGGAATGACCCAGTCCCATCTATAATCTTCACAACACCATGGGGAAAAATCTGCTCAATCATGAATGGTCCACTCCATTTGGACCTCAATTTTCCTGAATATAACTTAAGTCTAAAATTAAAAAGAAGAACCTTATGTTTAGGGAGAAACCCTCTGTTCAAGATATGCCTATCATGAATCTTCTTTGTCCTCTCCTTATAAGTTCTAGAACTTTCATAAGCATCCATCCTAACCTCATCTAGTTCATTCAACTCTAATAACCTCTTTCTACCCACTTCATTCAGCCAAAAATTTAGCTTTTTCAATGCCCATTTTCCCTTATGCTCAATCTCTATGGGTAGATGGCAAGCACGTCCATAAATCAACCTGAAAGGAGTAGTTCCTATAGGTGATTTATAGGCCGCCCTATATGCCCAAAGGCATCATTAAGCACAAAACTCCAGTTTGTCCTATTAGTTGAGTCCGTCCTTTCCAAAATCTTCTTCACTTCTCTATTGGACATCTCAACTTGACCTTGCGTCTGTGGGTGGTAAGGATTACCCGCTTAGTGTTTCACCCCATATTTACTCAATAAGGCTCCAAATTTCCTATTGGTGAAATGTGATCCACCATCATGAATAATCAGTCTAGGGACACCAAATCTGTAGAAAATATTATCTTTTATAAGCATGCACACAACTAGTGCGTCATTGGTGTGGGTTGGAATTGTTTCCACCCACTTAGATACACAGTCAACCCAAGTAAAATGTATAGATTAGAATTAGACGACATGAATGCACCCACGAAATCAATTCCCCAAAGATCAAACACTTCAATCTCTTGAAACACATTTAGTGGCATTTCATATCACTTAGAAATGTTACATGCACGTTGACATGCATCACAATGACTAACAAAATTGTGAGCATCTTTAAACAGTGTTGGCCAATAAATCCCACTCTCTAAGACTTTGGCCACAGTCCTAGATATAACATGATGCCCCTCTGTAGGTAGAGAATGACAATGTGATAAAATGCTATCAACCTCACATTTGGGCACACACTTCCTCAAAATTCCATCCCTACATTGTTCAAGAAGAATCGGGTCATCCCATATGTAAAACCTCAATGAATGGAAAAATCTCTTCTTTTCTTGGTATCCTCAATCTGCAGACATCTCTTTGCATACTAAATAATTTACAATATCTACAAACCAGTGATCCTTGGTCTTAATAGTAAAAAGTTTTTCATCCAGGAAATCCTCAACAATAGGGATATCTACATCTTTTTCATTCACTCTTTCCAACATAGATAGGTGATCTGCTATCACATTTCCTCCCCTGCCTTGTCCTTAATTTCCATGTCAAATTCCTATAAAATTAAAATCCACCTAATCAATCTAGGTTTTGCATCTTTCTTTTGTAATAGGTATTTGATGGTAGCATGGTCGGTCCAAACAATCACCTTATCCCCAACTAGGTATTGGTGAAACTTCTCAAATATGAAAAAAATAGCTAAGAGTTATTTTTCTGTGGTTGTATAATTGAGTTGCACATCATTCAAGGTCTTGGATGCATAATATATGACTATAGAAGCCTTATCGTTCTGTTGACCCAACACAACTCCCACTACATAATCTGATGCATCACACATCAGCTCAAACGGTAGGCTCCAATTAGGAGCCTGCACAACATGCACGGAGCTAAGCTTCTCCTTTAGCACTTTAAAGGTGTTCAAGCATCATTCATCGAAAGAAAATTCAGCATCTTTTTTCCAACAATTCTGATAAAGGTTTAGCAATTTTTGAAAAATCTTTGTTAAAACGACAGTAAAACCCAGCATGTCCCAATTTCTCCTTACTCCCTTCACCGATGTCGATGGAGGTAGCTTGGAGATAACCTCTATCTTAACTGGGGCTACTTCCATACCCTTATTGGACACCTTATGTTCAAGCACTATGCCCCCACTCACCATCATATGACACTTCTCCCAATTCAAGACTAAGTGAGTGTCCTCACACCTTTTAAAAACATTGTCCAAATTGTATAGGCAATCACTGAATGACTCTCCATACACAGAAAAATCATCCATGAACACCTCCAAGACCTGCTCTACCATATCAGAAAAGATGGCAAGCATACAACGTTGGAAAGTGGCAGGGGCGTTACAAAGGTCAAATGACATTAGTCTATATGCAAACATGTCATAAGGGCAGATGAAAGTAGATTTCTCCTGATTCTTTGGCTCAATAAAAATTTGATTATAACCAGAATACCCATCGAAGAAGCAAAAGTGTGAACGACCGGCGAGTCATTCCAAGATCTAATCAATGAATGACAAAGGAAAGTGATCTTTTAAGGTGACAACATTCAAACTTTGGTAGTCTGCATACACGCCACCCTGTCACTAACCTAGTTGAGATTAACTTATTAGCAACATTAGTTGTGACAATGCTCCCCCCTTTCTTAGGAACTACTTGAGTTGGGATAACCCACATAGGGTCCAAAATTTCATAAATGATACATGCCGATAGGAGCTTGCCCACTTCCTTCTTCACTACCTCATTCATGATAGGGTTGAGTCACCACTGAGGTTGAACTATAGCATTGGCTCCTTCTTCTAGCCAGATTTTGTGCTGGCACAAGCTTGGAGAGATTCCTTTGATGTCTACTATTGACCACCCAAAAGCGGTTCAGTGGTTCTTCAGTACATTGAGTAACTGCTTCTCCTCTTCACTACTCGAGGATGATGATATGATCACTGGGAGATTCTTTTCTGCAACCAGGAAGACATTTTTAAGATGCGGTGGTAGGGGCTTCAATTCTAACTCTGGTGGGGACCAATGGCGGAGAAGGTGGTCCCAAATCTTCAAAATATCTAGCATAGTAGCAGAGTGGAACCTTCAACATCAATTCACATTCTTCTAGAGAGAGGATGCATGTACTGTCCTCCACAATTTTCATCAAGCATGCTTCCAACTACAACTTTGGATATGTCGATAGCAAGGAATCAACTGTGGCCTCCTCTATGGTAGTAGGGTCATAGTCTTCTTCTTCATCATCTGGGTAACACACTACTTTGGCTAATGAGATCACCTTGGTGTTTTCCATGATATCCAATGCTAAAGTGCCCCTATCTACTTTAGTCATTACATGAGCCTTGTCTAGGAATGTCTTCCCCAACAATAGAGAAATCTTTCCCTCCACGTGCTGAAGCATGTTGCATTGTGCTTTGTCCCTCTTTTTGTTGTGAGTGCTCAGGCATCGTAATCTCAAATTGGTCATCATGGGTGCCCATGGTAAGACATCCTCTGCCCATTTCCAGAATCATATCGGTCGTGGCTTGAAATGGCCTACCTAGTAAGAGTTTATTTCCATGATCCTCCTACATTTCCATCACCACAAAGTCAGCTAGAAAAACAAATATATCCACTTTCACTAGAACATCTTCACAAATGCCATATGGCCTGACCACAGAGTTGTCAACCAATTTGATAGTCATATTACTTTTCCTAGTCTCCTTGAGACCCAGCTTCTTGAAAGTTGATAAAGGCATAAGGTTGGTGCTTTCCCCTGAATCACATAGCGCTTCACCAAACTTGGTCTTTTCTATGAAGCAAGTGATGTTGAGACAGCCCAGATCCTATCTTTTAGGAGGTAGCATTCCCATAATAAAAGCACTCACCTACCCCTTTAACACCACCAAATCAACCTCAAGTATTCTTCTCTTCTTATTGATTATGTCTTTCAAGAACTTGCCGTACGATGGTATCTGCTCAATTGCATCAATGAGTGGAATATTGACAGATCATTTCTTAAAGCCATCTAAGAAATTTTCAAACTACCGGTCTGCTTTGGTTGCCTACAAGCTATTTGGAAAGGGCAGTGGTGTCACTAGTGTCCTCTGGTGAGATGGGACATATGCTTTTGATCTTGTATCCTCCACCTCATTAGTGTGCTCCTCAGTTATCTTCTCCTTTTCCAACACATCCAGTTTATCTACATCTGCTGTCACAGTCTGAGTTGTTGTTCCTGTAACTTCACCTACACCTGAACTTGTTGATGCATCATTCAACAACGTCCTACCACTATAGAATGGGACTGCCTTGACATGTTAATTTCTAAAAGGTACGTTAGTATTTGCTGGGAACCCTACTAGTTTTGCTGCTTCAATGTACCCACATCCACTGCTACTTGAGAAATTTGAGTTTCCATGTTGTAGATTTGTGCTCCCTGGTTCTAGAGTTCTCTTTGAGTTTGACCAATAACCACTTCATTCCGAGTGAACAACTTTCCAAGCATTTCTTCAATACGGTCAATCTTCTTTTGTTCGTGCTGATATCGTGCTTGACACCAAACTGTTGTAGCTTGAGTTGTTGTGCCTGAGAAGGGTCTTGTTGGAAATTGTTGTGATCCTTCCATGAGAACTTAGGATCCTTCCTCCATGAATAGTCCTTGCCCCAATAGTACTATTGTTGGTGCACAAACTTACATTCCTCTTCTTCTTTTTTTGAAAGTGGTCCATCATTGGCACACAACTTTTTTTGCAATCAGGTCTAGCTTCTCATTTAATGCTGAGATGACCTTGGATTCCCTGGCACTTTTGACGGTTGCCGGGAGCTCTCTCTCATCGCCCCATGACTGGTTCTTGGACATGTTCTTTAATATCTCATGACAACATGTGGGTTTTTTGTTGAGGAAGAAACCTACACCTGCATTGTCAAATGTATTTCTCTCTCCCTTATGCAGACCATAGTAGAAGATCTTCGCCTGTCCCAACAAATCAATATCGTGATGAGGTACCTTCCTCATCATATTTTGGAATCTCTCCCAATGCTTCAAAATATGATTCGTTGACCTACTGCTTGAAATTATGGATCTTCTTCATTAGGTCATTTGTCTTCTGTGGAGGAAAATAACACTCAAAGAAAGTGTCGATCATCTGATCCCATGTCTTGATACACTCATCATCGAGATTGTGAAACCATGACTTTGCATTGTCTGCCAGAGATGACAGGAACAATTTTAGATATATGAAAATCACTAGTATTCTATCTATCTTGACCATATCACAGTTCTCAACAAAGTTACTAATGTGCGTCATCGGGTCTTCAGAACTGTGGCCATAAAAAGCTTGGGATTTGACTAGAGAGATCAATCCTGGATCGATCTTATTGCTACCCACATTGATGGCTTGTCTTTTGATTGGTCCTTTTTTATCTATTGAGGAAGAGGCTTTAATCCTCTCCCATATTGTCTGCTCTTCTACTCCATCACCCATTCTGCTGACTTAGGTTCCTTTGGTGTTTTAGGTCCTTCATGCGGAGGTGTCATTGGTGGAGTTTGGTTGAATCTATCTACAAATATTCCAAATTCCCTTTCTCTGTGAAGGAGTTGTTTTGCTCAAAACTCGGTGAAGATGGCTCTTCGTAATCTTGGGCTCGAGTATGCACCATACACTAGTACCTGAAAGTAGCAAAATAATTGTCAGAACACGATAGTGGAGCTAGAAACAGTAAAGAAGTTATGATTCCATTTTGAGTGAAATAGAACTAAAAATAAAATGGGTTGGCCTAGAGTGGCCGACCACAACACTCGTAGTGATGGATGTTGTCGTTTCCCCAAAAACGGTGCCAAAAACTTGACACATGTTTACAGTGCGTTATACACACATGAACATATCAAAGTAATATAGGCCTTTTGAGGCTCGAATTGAACATAGGGAAATGTCATCCAGAATAGTACTACTAACTGTGATCTAATCAGCTAGGCCAGTAAAATTTCAGTTGGTTTGATTGAACAGAAACAAATGCAAAAATGAAACAAGCTTAAGGATTAAGTTATTTAGATTTAAGGGAATTCTTCAAGACACTGGTTTCACCACAGATAACATTGTAATTAACTCCACACACTAATATCTATTACCCCTATCCCTGGATAAAGAGCCTATAGCTAGAACTACCCACTCTCGCAGTGTAGTTCACTACCTATTCTAATGCCAATCCATTTTCATAGTAATTGGTTGATTAGTTAGGTGCTTTATGATTAATATATGGGTTTCTCCTCCCATTCATTCTCCGCCTTTCCCAAGGGGTGCAATAAATGGGTAAATATATTCTTTTCCAACCCTTAACCTCTTTACCAAAATGATTAGGGGTCTGATAATCTATCTATGGTGATCAAGCATAAACGGAACAAGACAATTTCATATATTTATATCCGGAAAATAGGGGTAAAGATGATATTAATGCATGAAAATCAATTACAATGCATATTCAGGCTACTCCTAGATCCTAAGGAATCAAGGGGTTTATTTCCTGCATAGTTTTCATTGATGAATACATGGTAGAGAAAGAGAAAAATGTGGGAAACATTAGAAAAACTGAAGTAACCCTTGGAGAATGGCTGATCTGGATGATCCACTATGTCGTGTGTGTAATCTTCTGTCTTTTGGCAGCAGATTCACCCTCTGGAGGTTCTCAGATCGTCCTGGGTGAAGCCTTCAGTTCCTTACTCTTCTCCCTTCTCTCTCTGATGTCGTGTAACAGAAAACAACTACCTCCTTAGGTCTACCCGAACTCCCCTCAAGTCATACGAACCACTTAAGGTATGAAATAACACCAGTCATTGGATTAGAGTACTATCTTCAGATTTCCTGATTGGGCAGACTCAGTAGTACCAACTAGAAAGTCGGTAGTACCGAGTTTCTAGTGTAGCCGTGATTCATCACAATGTCGGTACTATCAAATTGTCTCGATAGCATCGAGTCTTTAGGTTGCTTGAGCACTACTTCCCTGATGCCATCTCGGTAGTACCAAGTCAGTGGACTCATTAGTATTGAGTTTTCTCAATTCATTCTTGTGCTTTACTGACGTGGTTTTGGTACTACCAACTTTGGCCGTCGATAGTATCGAGTCTGGGTGAGTCTTCTGGTCCAGTACTGACGTGAAGTCGGTACCACCGACTTTTGGTGTCGATCAATAGTACTGAGTCTGTGAAGCTCAATTGTACTTGAAGTTGCATAAGAACATGGATAAGAACTCGGGATGAATATTAAACCATTTTAAATAGTATAAATCATATAATTTGATGCATTTAGATAGAACATGCCATTAATAACATTTCATGCATAATTAATCAAATAAATGACCAATCAACACATAAAATCAAGGAAAATACGCCCGTGAAAACAACTAAAAACCCATGCATCAATTACCCTAGGGAAAACTTGGTCGACAACATGTGCTATCTCAAACTCAAGAAATGAGTTCTAAGGTCTTAGAACCCTATGTACATGCACCAAAAGAGCCTAGCTAGTATATGAAACATATATATGCATATTTATATCATCATTGGCTACATGTTGCCTTGAAATAGAAAGAGTTTTTTTTTGTATAAGTTCAAATAAGCATGCCAAGGTATTTAAACATGATAGTTTTAAGTAAAACATGAGAGAGGAATATGAGAATACTCTAGCTAGGAGATCATGGAAGAACCATCAATAGTAGTGATAAGCAATTTCGATATATTAAAATTAAATTTCTCTATAACTAGGGTTTTAGTGAAAATAAATATAAGTTGATTTTTCGTATCCACGTGAGTCATATATATGTCTTTCTTAACAATTTGGTCAGAGAAAATGATGGCTGACCTGTATGTGTATTTCTCTACTATGCAATATGGGATTATAAGACCAATTTTCTACACTAGTATTATCATGAAAGATAGGAGAAGCATCATAGAAAATATTGAAGTCTTTGAGCATTTGCGTCATCCATAGAACTTGGTCACAACAACCACCAACAATTATGTATTCAACTTTGGTAGTTGAAAGAGCCATTGTGTTTTGCTTTTTAGAAAACCAAGAAACTTAACATGGTCCTAGTAGGAAGTAAGTTCCACTTGTGTACTTTTTATCAACTAAGTATCCAACATAATCCACATGACTATAGGTTGTAAGAGTGAAGTACCTTGACTTCAAATACCATACTCCAAAATTTGGGGCTTTGTCTAGGTACCCCAAAATCCTCTTACAAGATGAGATTCTTAGGACTTGATTGAAATCTAGCACACGAGCCAACAATAAACGTGATATATGGTCTAGAGGTAGTGAGATATAATAAGCTACCAATCATACCTCTATAGGAATTCTCATCTACCTTTTCACTTTCCTCAACCTTCTCAAGTTTGGTGGCATTGGACATGGGAGTATCAATTGGTTTTGCATTCTCCATTGCAAAGCATTTCAAGAGTTCACTCTTGTACTTACTTTGGTTGATGAAGTTCCCATCTTGTGTTTTATTCATTTGGAACCCATGGGAGAAAGTAATCTACCCCATCATGCTCATTTTAAATTCACTCTGCATTAGGGGACTAAACTCCTTACAAAGATCAAGATTAGTACCGCCAAAAATAATATCATCAACATAAATTTAAATGATTAAAAAATTGTTAGAGGTGTGTTACAAAAAGAGTCAACTTTCTCATGACATAGTCATTACCAACTAAAAATTTCCGTAATTTCTCATACCAAGCTCTTAGATCTTATTTGAGTCCATAAAAGGGCCTTTTGTAATAGATATACATTATTAACATTCTTGTGATGTTCAAAGCCAGGAGGTTGAGCCGCATAGATGTACTCCTCTAAATTTACATTCAAAAACACACTTTTAACATCCATTTGATATAACAATAAATGTTTTTACTAGCAAAAGCAAGTAGCATTCCAATAGATTCAAGTTTAGCAACATGAGCATACGTTTCATCAAAATAAATACCTTCCTATTGGTTGTAACCTTGAGCTACTAACATTGCTTCATTTCTTACCACCTTGACACTTTCATCAAGCTTGTTCCAGTAGACCCACGTTGTTCCAATGATTTTTTTATCCTTTGGTATGGAGCTAGAGTGCACACCTAGTCCTTTTCAAATGCTCAAATTATTCTTCCATGGATAGGATCCACTCATCATTCTCAATAGCTTCTTTGACATTCTATGGCTCAAGTAGTGAGATTAAGGCTTTGTTGGCTTGTTCTTTTTGTCAAAGGAAGCCTACAACTTCATTATTTCAAAGGGATTTCCTAATATGAGCTCTTTTGGATGATCTCTTGCAAAATGGAGAGAAGGATCCTTCTTTTCATCTTCTTTTGTGCACTCAACTTTAGCCACCTCTTTACCTTTGTTGTTGATGTCTACTTCTTTTAACTCAGGAATCACCTCATCAAGAAGATCATCAGAAATAGCATTCTTGGAAATAAAGGGGTTAGTTTCAACAAATTTAACATTGAAAGATTGTTCTATTTTAGACAATTCAGTGATTAAGATTGAAAATGCTCTACTAGTAGTACTATAGCCAAGAAATAAAGCCTTGTACAGTTTTGAATCAAACTAGTCAAGAGAATCTTTGATGTTCAAAACAAAGTATGGACAACCAAAAACATGAAAGAAGTCAATAGAAGACTTTCTAGCACGTCATAACTCATAGTTTTTTTTACACAGAGGATGTGTGAAAACTGTGGTTTTACATAAAACAAGAAGTGCTAATGACTTCAGCCCAAAACTTCTTGGGAGTGTCATACTCCAAGAGCACCGTCCTAGACATTTCTTTCAAGGACCTACCTTAACCCTATTTTCTTAAGGTGTATGGTCTGAAGAAAAGTTGTGCATGTAACTTGATTCTTCACAAAATATTTCATAGAAATCATTTTTAAACTCTCCCCATGGTCACTACAGATAGAAACAATTCGTCGAGAAGCTTCATTTTCAACTAGTTTGCAAAAAGTAGAGAAAACATAAGGTTCACTCTTTGCAGTAAATAAGAACGTCCAAGTAAAATGAGAGAAATCATCGACAGTCACTTATAAATACTTACTACCAGGAAGTGTATGTGTTCTCACGGGGGTCCAAATAGATCAATGTGAAGAAGCTCAAGATCTCATTTGATGCTAAGGACTCCTTTGGATTTAAAGGAGGATTTGGTTTACTTCCCTTATGTGCAGGTACACAATTCTTCATCCTTCTCAAAGTCCAATTTTGAAAGTCCTTTGACGAATTAGTTTTTGCTCAACTTCTTCAACTAATACACACTTACATGACCAAGCCTACGGTGCCACAAAGATATATAATTTTTATCACAACAAGTCATTTACAAAGAACAATCTCAAGATATCTAAGAATAATAATATAAAGTTTTCCCATTCTAGTTCCATTATATATGACATTGTAAGTTAGGGAATTTAGAAGCAAGCATTCAAGTGATATAAAAAGAACAAGGTAACCATTATCGCAAAGTTGATTAACACTAAATAAATTATGATGTAGGCCATACACAAGAAGAACATTTGTAACGACCCTGACTCCCGATAATCCCCAATTAAGGGATACCCGAAGGGAAGAGTCGTTATCCCAATTAACAGGATCAAAGGTTCGACAAATAATCAGTAATAATTATAAAATTCTACCAAACTAAACTGAAAGCTAGAATAAAATAAATCTTTGCATACCATTTTCAAAAACTTGGATATCTAACATCTATCCATATCTGGAGTCTATTCTAACTAATCCTCCTTTGTACTTTAATTCTTATTTAATTCCACATATGCCACTTTACTATTTGTCCTTTTTTGGGTTGTACCTAAAATGTCGACAAACAAAATGTCGGTCAGCATATCGAAATATGCCAGTATGTGGGGACAACCAAAATTTCACAAATATGGCTAACAATCTAAATATCAAAATCAAGTTAATTAACAAGCCAATTTATGCTTTTAGTGTGTCATTATCCACCACTTTTGCCCTAACCCTGGAATACCCCCTCTAGGGTTTCTCTTTTGCCATTGACTTAAGGCCACCTTCTCAATCCTGAGCTTAGTGTCTGGGGTCACCTCTCATGGTGCCCATTAGTCATGCAACATAGACCACCTTCTCATTCCCAAGCTTGGTGTCTAGGGTCTCCACTCATGGTGCCCATTGGTCTTCTCTCCTGGGCTTGACCTTTGGCATCATCCATCAAGGTGGCATGTAGGTGCGAGAATACACACTTCTATATTATTGTGATAATCATAGTGACCTTATGATTTTGCAAGTATGAACATCCAAACTCATAAGTTGCATTTAATGCGATGAATCATCCGGGAAACTCTTCGAGAAACTAATGCGATTAACCATAATTAACCACATACTTATCAAGCTGACTTGAGTGCAAAAATAATTCAACCAATCAAGAAACCAATCAAGCACACAAGTTGATCCTAAAATATGCATCCAATTTTTCTATCATTAATCATACCATCAAGATCTATTAAACCTAGCTCGCTTCCTAGGGTTTCTAGTCCAATTTTAGGGTTTCCATTACAATTAGGGTTTCACTTCATTTTTACTATTTTAAACCCTACAATTTCCCACAAACCCTTAATTTTCTCATCTATTCTTCACGAAAGATATTAAGGTTACCATTTAACAACATATAACCTTAATTCAGATAAAAGGCACAATTAAACATCAATTAAGTCCATTATACTCTTTTACATTAAAACTATCATTTTTATCCTTTTAATTCATGACAAGATCTTTAGGCCTAATTATCTTCCTTGGTTCCTTCAAGATTAACAAGTCATAGTTCATTATTATTTCCTTTTTATCATTAATTCCACCTTTATCCATTAGAAAACCCTAATTACTATATTAAGGGTATTTATCTGCAATTAGGAAATTTTATACTCAAAATAGCTTAGAACCATCATATCTCAGCTTATTCATGAACTTGAACAATTAGAGTCATTAAGAGTCATAACTACCAACATTAGGGTTTCAAGGCCCATTAAAGCTCATTTATGTACAAGAAACTCTAAATTAAACCAATTATGTACAAAGTTCATCCTTTTCATTCTTAGTGTACCTTTTTATGATTAATAGGTTAATATCAACTTTAATCATCCATAAAACCCTTCTAAATACATTAATCATCTCAAAATAGGGTTTCTTAATCATTAAAGCATTAAAGTTGATAACTTCCACTACCTTTCGAATTGAAAGAGGAATTAGCTTCTAAATCTATTTTTATTGGATTCCTCGCATTTTTTTGAGCACGATATATATTTTACAGGTATCGATCCGAGCTACCAATAAAAAGATATGATTTTTGCAATAATAACTTACTTGGACCAATCAGGAGCTGACACATCCTCCTTTTCCATGCAACACGGCTCATTTGGAAAACATAATTGAATTACTAGTTTGCCCTTGGTTAAGTTGTTGTTCCTTCAGCCCGAAGAGGGGTAGAATGGTCCAACGACCCTGGGTCGTCTTCAAGCTCGGATCAACCACGACGGCTGCCGATGGAAGCCCTTTGCGGGGCTGCCCACTTCTTTCCCAGTGCCCGACGACCACCGCCGATCGTTCCCCTAGCTCCGCCACCTCTTGTCGCACCTGGGGCGCCGCCCAACTCGTGGCCTAGGTGGCTTGTTCAAGAGCATCTGACTTGCAATGTGTGGCCGTCATTATAGCCATGCGGCTACAGTTGCGCGACAGTTAGGGTGAAGGGATTGCCACCAAGCATCCCGTTGATGTCGTGGGAGCTTCGTGCCTCCATTGAGACCCATCGCAACTCCTCAGGGCCCTCGAGATTGATCTACTTTATTGGCTAGGGTTTACATGCAAAGAAGGAGAAGAAGGAGAAGGGAGGGATGCGTGGAACTCTCCTTGGGCTTAGACATGGTCTCTATCCTTTTATATAGGAGGGTAGCCATGCCCCATCATGCTTGCCCATGAAGAAACAAAGCCTCTTTCCAATAGGAATCTGATTCCTTCAATGAGAAGTAATATTCTCTCTCCTATTTATCTCCTTGATAAACTATATTCTTTGGATATTTAAAAATTCTAAAATTCTCTCTCTTATTCTCTTTATGTTTGCCTTTTAATCCATTGGCACGAATTTATATTTTCTTTTAGTTGAAAATACATCCTTTTTGACAATGCCACAAAATTCATTAATTATACATCACATTATTCTCTTATTTTGTATTATTGGTATTTTCTCTTTCTTTTTCTCCATTGGGGCTCCTTGGACCCCAAGAAACTCTAATATTTAGAAATCCTTTTTAGTGGATACTCATTATCCTTCCAGATGCATCTATATCCATTATTTCTCATTATCCTTTTTATTTCTTTATTAAAATACCTCTTTTGAGGATTTCTCTTTATCTCTCTTTTTATTTTCCTTATTGGAATTTCTTCTACTATTATAAACCTCATGGATACGAAAATCCACCAAGGATAACTCAATTATACCTCTTTCCACTTATTTTCCACATTTTAACACTATTTTCAATTTCTTTCTTAATAAAGAAATATTTAATTGCTCATTTCTTTTCTTGTTGCATTATCTTTGCAAGTTTGGACTCCTTGGAACCCAAGAGGCATGAAATCCATCTTTGGATTATATTCTTTTTCCTTCTAGAGGTTTCTACATCTTTCCTTTCTCCATTTCTTATTAATAATGGAGTTTCCTTTGTCTTTTCCTTGTTATTGGGCCCAATATCCAATAAATCCCACAAAACAACCAACAAGGCTATTGTAAAAGAAATCCATTTATTCAAAACAAATTATATCATTATTTTTTCAAATATCTTTAATAAGAGAAATTACTTTTCTCACCAAAAGAACCCAAAAATTGGGGTTGTAACATCCTTCCCCTCTTATAGGAATTTTGCCCCCAAAATTCCACCAAACACACAAGCAAACATGATAAGTCTTTCCTTTGTCCATCATGGCTCCCATGTGGCCTCACCCTTTCCATGGTGCTTCCCAAGAACCTTCATCATCTCATATTCTTCCATCTGAGTTCTTTCTTACCTTGGTATATCGTACCCTCATAGGTGACTCAGGACATTTCAGCCTCTCATAAAGTTGAATAGATTCAGGGCTCAGTACATGGCTTGGGTATCTCACATAGTGCTCTAGATCGGACTCATGGAACACATTATACATCATGTTATCCTGAGGGGTAAGGCTAAATAACCATCTCCACCAATCCATCTCAAATGGACCATGCAGCCGAGACTCAGCTCTCTCTTAGCTATAACTTAAAGGGGTCGGATTTCACATCACATATTCTCCCATAGTGAACTGCATGTCAGTCTACTTTTGCATCAGCTCATGACTCATGTCGCCCCTGGGCTCTCTCTCAGCCATTGCACAATCAAAGTGACTTCATCTGCACACACTATGGTTCTTTTCTGACCTTCGCGATGTCCCTTCACCAACATCATCTTAATGAAGTGGCGACCGACACAACCTCCCCTACAGAGCTTCTTTACATCCCGACATTGGCTATGGTGGTTATCATCACATCTTACAGAGGACAAGAATTGTCTCTAGATATCACCTTGAACGAGCACACATGCTCTCATTAGACCCTCTAGTCTGGATCATACTAACCATTAGTTAGGGGTGATAAACTGTACTAACATTGAGTTTGTATACTTCCATCTCATGGAAGTGAATCTTTAGGTTATAAAGAACTTTTGAACTCATATCATGGTGTAGTTGAACCATCTCTCTCTCATATGTAGTTCAACTGGATCCGTTCCTTGACAACATTCTTTCTTTCTCATGTCATCTAGGTAAGGTGATCTACCATAACCCATATTGCATCTTGACCTTCCTTGGTCTAGGGGAGACTTACAACATCCATAGTGATGAGCTCCCATCCCCCTTCAGTGACTCTTTATCCTCTATATCAATACACTAGGTTACTGGTGTGCATCATTCACCTCCTATCATGCATGGCAACGAGCCACATGCATCTTTGTACACCTTTCATCTTTAGGCATCAAAGTACTGCTACCACTTATTATCTTAGCAGTACCATGGTGTATGGTGATCTTAAAATCACGATCTCTTGTATGTAATGATTCCTCAAGATTGAATCCTCAGAAACCCTAAATGACTCTAGTCAGGGTTTCATCACCTTCTTTTCTAGAGAAGTGCATATGGGGTTATACAAACATCCTTTCATTGCATCAAGGCCTAGGATGGCTAACCAAATAACCACTAACTTGTTCAACAAATCTTGTCACATTTGAGTGTTAGCCAAACATATCTTCTTTCCCAAACTTAGGGCTAACCTAACAGCCTCTTATAGCCTCTAGCTAAACTAGGAAGCTGCATCTCAACTAGAGCATCCATTACCACTTCACATCCTTAGGTGTTAGGTAATGTTGAAGACATTCAACTCCATCTATTTCACTTATCATCTCATCTTGGACTCTAAGTCTACCTTCATCAAGAATACCCTGAGCTCATCCTCTTGGTTATCAAACTCAACTTTGTATAACTTGCAAATTCCACATAGCTCATAATAAAACATCCTCACAAGATGACTACCCTAGTTCTCTTGATGTTTGTAAACCATCTACATATCGTTTACTCCATAAGGGTATGTTATCATCTCTGTCCTCATACCTCATAGCAACGTTCCAAATTACATCATCTTTATCCTTGGTGTAGGGCATGCGTACTGTCCTATCCCTCACTCCCATAACAAGAGGAAATAAGCATTTGGCAACCGTCCAAACACAAAGTTCTTCTTGTTCCAAGAGTAGAGATGGTACATCCCACATTGCCAATACACCTTCAAACTAAGTTGAAACGTGCAACTTATGTCTCTACATCACAATCATCTCGATATCAAAGTTACTTCCATGGACAACTGGTCTCGAACCTACTAGGGTCCACACACATTCCTTGGTCATCTCCTCTAGGTCTATAGGGTGCCGACACTTTTGGGGTCATCCCTCTTCCCTTATGCATCCAGAGAGTGCCCTACTCATCTACCCTTTGGGTCCCATGAGTTCATGAAGGTGATCAATCTCCTAACCCATGGCCCTCAGACAATGATAATTGTTACCTCCCGACCCTATGGTCATGTGCAACTAGGGAATTAGGCAACTCCCACTTCCATCGGTCTTATCCCTACCTGACCCTAGGATAGACTTAGGATTCTATTATAGTACATGTCCAACTTAGAACCTTACCCAAGCCTTCATCATCTCTCTCTGCATTCATGGGCTGTCTTTCATCCTTTCATAGGGGTCATGGTGACCTTCCTACCTTGGTCAGGCCCCATACCTGTTACCTCCATGGTATCACACCCACTTGCACTTAGAGATGGTTATCTATGGGTCTACGGGTTCATTCTCATACCATGTGCTTTCCACTTAGCTTCTCAAGATCCTACAAGACCTCCTTAGGTTACCTCAAACCAACAAAATAGGTATACACCCTACCAAAGGGTCCCTCTCCCAGGATGGGAGGAAGCTACATCTTGATAACAAAGGTCACAAACATCCTTATGTTTAGGGTTTACATCCACATGATTATGCTTAACCCTAGCAAGATACTAAGGCACAAGCATACCACCTACTAAACCATGCCAGGTCACACTTGTTCTCATCCTCAACATTAGACCAAGAACAAGCCTTCACATATCACCAACTTAGCTGTGAGGGGTTCATCACACGTACATTAAACTTAAGGGGTTTCCCTTTCCTCTAAACATGAGGAGTGCCATGCTCGAATCTATAGAAACTCAAGTCTCATCATGAGCATCAGGTACACCACTTCCCCTCTTAGTCCTAGGAACCCTAGGCTCACTTTTCTTCCAGAGATGTCCAACTCCATGCTCAGCATTTTAACCACGAATCAAGCATGTATAAGGCATGGCATGCACTTCTTGTCATCCTTCTACTCAAGAAACCCTTCAGAGTGGAGTCCTCCTGAAGGACAACCCACTAGGTGTAAGGCCTCACAACTGGTTACTTAAACCTCCTCAGGGTCTAAGGCACTCTTCTTCTCATCTCAGAAGGTAAACACCTATACCATAGGCACATAGGTACCAGAAGAATCATCCTCTCTCTAAGGTTTGGTTCCTTTAAAGGCAACCAAGATATCGTCAGCCTCCAGGGATCATGCATGAGGCAACTTCTATCGTCCACTTAGGTTGCATCATCCTCAACTCCCACTGTTCCTCATACCTCAAGGTCTAAGATTCCAACCTTCTAGCTTGGGTCCTGCTCTCTCTCTCTCTCTTGAGCTAACTCCACAACCTGCCTTACTACTAGAGGTCCTCTCTCCAAGAAGGATCAAGCTCATAAGCATACCCCTACATGGGTGAAGCCTATGTTCAACTTATGTTTGCTCAAGATTATCCATAGTCCTTTATGCTTATCTCATAAGCTATCCATCATACTCTCCTGGCCCAGGTTTCAACCTACCACCCGGACTACTGACGTACTCTGGGGGCATACTATGCCATGCTCATATAAGATCATGGGATTTCCATAGGTTCTTCACTAACCTCATCATTGAAGGATCTATCCTTCACTCTAACATGCACGACCCTTCCCGGGATTGGGTCACCAAAGGTACTAGGTCATCCAAACTCTCATGGCTCATATGGGCATCCAAAGGCATGTCCACCCCCCACACCTGGTCTACCATGACATCTAACTCATCGTGTCATCTCTCTTTCTAACCACCACTTAAGGTTAGGGTTAGCATCATCCTCAGAGGATGTGCTAGGTTTCTACTTATAATGGAGGTCTCTACCTCCAAGACTAACTCTCTCTACTCATCCTCCTAACGAGAAGGTCTAGCCTTAGGTCTCTCCTGAGGGCACGACAACATATGTCATACGACCTAAACATGTATCTATTCTTTAGTTTACGCTTAATTTATTAAGCTTATGTCCATGACATCTTATTTACATGCCTTTCATTAATTTGGTGGAGGATTCCTTAAACCTTATCAACCTTACCCATACCTCAAGAGGGTGAGGAAAAGAGAGAAAACCCTAATTCTTTTGGTCCTTAACAACATTTGAGTTGAGAAGGGATGAACAAGATGGGAGAGTCCTAAAGGTATCTTATTTTGACTCAAATCCTGAGACATTGGCCAGGCAGTCACACGAATCCGGGAGTCCTCGTATTTCGACTAGCGGTGCAGAGGAAAATCTTGCCAACCCCTAGACGTGATCCTTTTCTAGACACCTCTATATTTCGGAAAATCCTCTAATAACTCCCTTGGGTTATATAGAGTTTGTAAAATTTAGTAATTATTACAGATTAAATGAGGAACCTATGCTCTGATACCAAATGTAATGACCCCGACTCCTAGTAACCCCCAATTAAGGGAGACCCGAAGGGTAGAGCCGTTATCCCAATTAACATGATCAAAGGTTCAACAAATAATCAGTAATAATTATAAAATTCTACCAAACTAAACTGAAAGCTGGAATAAAATAAAAACTGCATACCTTTTTCAAAAACTTGGATATCTAACTTCTATCCATATATGGAGTCTATTCTAACTAATCCTCCTTTGTACTTTAATTTTTATTTAATTCCACATATGCCACTTTACTATTTGTCCTTTTCCGGGTTTTACCTAAAACGTCGACAAACAAAACATCGGTCAGCATATCGAAATATGTCGGTATGTGGGGACAACCAAAATTTCACAAATATGGCTTACAATCTAAATATCACAATCAAGTTAATTAACAAGCCAATTTACGCCTTCAGTGTGTCATTCTCCACCGCTTTTGCCCTAACCCTGGAATACCCCCTCTAGGGTTTCTCTTTTTCCATTGACTTAAGGCCACCTTCTCAATCCCGAGCTTGGTGCCTGGGGTCACCTCTCATGGCACCCATTAGTCATGCAACATAGACCGCCTTCTCATTCCCGAGCTCGGTGTCTGGGGTCACCACTCATGGTGCCCATTGGTCTTCCCTCCTGGGCTTGACCTTTGGCATCATCCATCAGGGTGGCATGTAAGTGCGAGAATACACACTTCTATTATTATTGTGATAATCATAGTGACCTTATGATTTTGCAAGTATGAACATCTAAACTGATATGTTGCATTCAATGTGATGAATTATCCATGAAACTCTTTGGGAAACTAATGCGATTAACCATAATTAACCACATACCTGTCAAGATGACTTGAGTGCAGAAATAATTCAACCAAGCAAGAAACCAATCAAGCACACAAGTTGATCCTGAAATATGCATCCAATTTTCCTATCATTAAGCATACCATCAAGATCTATTAAACCTAGCTCGCTTCCTAGGGTTTCTAGTCCAATTTTAGGGTTTCCATTGCAATTAGGGGTTCACTTCATTTTTTACTATTTTAAACCCTAAAATTTCCCACAAACCCTTAATTTTCTCATCTATTCTTCACGAAAGATATTAAGGTTACCATTTAACAACATATAACCTTAATTCAGATAAAAGGCACAATTAAACATCAATTAAGGCCATTATACTCTTTTACATTAAAACTATCATTTTATCCTTTTAATTCATGACAAGATCTTTAGGCCTAATTATCTTCCTTGGTTCCTTCAAGATTAACAAGTCATAGTTCATTATTATTTCCTTTTTATCATTAATTCCACCTTTATCCATTAGAAAACCCTAATTACTATATTAAGGGTATTTATCTGCAATTAGGAAATTTTATACTCGAAATAGCTTAGAACCATCATATCTCAGCTTATTCATGAATTTGAACAATTAGAGTCATTAATAGTCATAACTACCAACATTAGGGTTTCAAGGCCCATTAAAGCTCATTTATGTACATGAAACTCTAAATTGAACCGATTACATGCAAAGTTCATCCTTTTTCATTCTTAGTGTACCTTTTTATGATTAACAGGTTAATATCAACTTTAATCATCCATAAAACCCTTCTAAATACATTAATAATCTCAAAATAGGGTTTCTTAATCATTAAAGCATTAAAGTTGATAACTTCCACTACTTTTCGAATTAAAAGAGGAATTATCTTCTAAATCTATTTTTATTGAATTCCTCACATTGTTCTGAGCAAGATTCATATTTTACATGTATCGACCCGAGCTACCAATAAAAAGATATGATTTTTGCAACAATAACTTACTTGGACCAATCAGGACTTGACACATCCTCCTTTTCCATTCAACGCGGCTCGTTTGGAAAACATAACCGAATTACTAGTTTGCCCTTGGTTAAGTTGTTGTTCCTTCAGCCCGCAGAGGGGTAGAATGGTCCAACGATCTTGGGTCATCTTCAAGATCAGATCAACCATGACGGCCACCGATGGTAGCCCTTTGCGGGGCTGCCCACTCCTTTCCCAGTACCCGACAACCACCACCGATCGTTCCTCTAGCTACGCCACCTCTTGTGGCACCTGGGGCACCGCCCAGCTCATGGCCTAGGTGGTTTGTTCAAGAGCATCTGACCTGCAACATGTGGCCGTCATTGCAGCCATGCGCCTACAGCTGTGCGTCGGTTAGGGTGAAGGGATTGCCACCAAGCATCCCATTGATGTCGTGGGAGCTTCGTTCCTCCATTGAGACCCATCGCAGCTCCTCGGGGCGCTCGGGATCAATCTACTTTCTTAGCTAGGGTTTACTTGCAAAGAAGGAGAAGAAGAAGAAGAAGGGAGGGATGCGTGGAACTCTCCTTGGGCTTAGCCATGGGCTCTATCCTTTTATATAGGAGGGTAGCCATGCCCCAACATGCTTGCCCACAAAGAAACAAAGCCTCTTTCCAATAGGAATTTGATTCCTTCAATGATAAGGAATCTTCTCTCTCCTATTTATCTCCTTGATAAACTATATTCTTTGGATATTTAGAAATTTGAAAATTCTCTCTTTTATTCTCTTTATGTTTGCCTTTTAATCCATTGACATGAATTTATATTTTCTCTTAGTAGAAAATACCTACTTTTTAACAATGCCACAAAATTCATTAATTATACATCACATTATTCTCTTATTTTGTATTATTGGTATTTCTCTTTCTTTTTCTCCATTGGGGCTCCTTGGACCCCAAGAAACTCTAATATTTCGAAATCCTTTTTAGTGGATACTCATTATCCTTCTAGATGCACCTATATCCATTATTTCTCATTATCCTTTTTATTTCTTTATTAAAATATCTATTTTGAGGATTTCTCTTTATCTCTCTTTTTATTTTCCTTATTGGAATTCCTTCTACTATTAGAAACCTCATGGATACGAAAATCCACCAAGGATAACTCAATTATACCTCTTTCCACTTATTTTCCACATTTTAACACTATTTTCAATTTCTTTCTTAATAAAGAAATATTTAATTGCTCTTTTCTTTTCTTGTTGCATTATCTTTGCAACTTTGGACTCCTTGGAATCTAAGGAACCCAAGAGGAACGAAATCCACCTTTGGATTATATTCTTTTGCCTTCTATAGGTTTCGACGTCTTTCCTTTCTCCATTTCTTATTAATAATGGAGTTTCCTTTGTCTTTTCTATGTTATTGGGTCCAATAGCCAATAAAGCCCAAAAAACAACCAAAAAGGCTATTGTAAACGAAATCCATTTATTCAAAACAAATTATATCATTATTTGTTCAAATATATTTAATAGTAGAAATTACTTTTCTCACCAAAAGAACCCAAAAATTGGGGTTGTAACAACATTCTTTATATA
This sequence comes from Alisma plantago-aquatica, assembly GCA_963693085.1. NCBI lineage: Eukaryota > Viridiplantae > Streptophyta > Magnoliopsida > Alismatales > Alismataceae > Alisma > Alisma plantago-aquatica. Next base: position 556,003,642 of record OY856409.1, read on the forward strand.
TAGCAAATCACATGCATCACCCTCACCTATCACTCTATGTTTCTTGTTGTCCCCAATAGTTCTTGAACCTCCTTTGCCTTCTTATAAATCCATTGAAGTGGCTCACCTCACCATGTAATGTGCTTGGAGCAACCACGATCAAGAACCCATTTTTTCTTTTCCCTAAAAGAAAAGGAGAGTTCAGTGCCCAATTCAAACTTTGGGATCTAGGGTTAGCTTGGGGACCCATTTTGTTACAACCCTCTTCTAGCTTTTCTAGTAATCCTAGGTATTTAATATTACCTTAATGCTTGTTGTGCTTTTATTAGTAATATATTACCTTATGCTTTATCTTAACTTTGTTAATCTTAAATACTTGTACAAAAAACTCATAATTATGACTTAAGCATATCATAAGATTTAGTGTTTTAGTTGATATAGGATTAGCCCATACATATATGTGGTAGAATAATCAATGATACTTGAGTAAATTTTTGTTTTATAATATTAGCAAACTAATATATTAGAATTGGAGAGAAATCAATTACGAATCCAACATAAAAAGAATGAACCAAATCGGAGTTAAAATGAGAGAGTTATGATTTTTTTGTAACATGTACAATTTCTCAACGATTGTCGAGAATTGGCTTTTTAAGCAACCCAAATCTCAGTGACCCAAAACCTAGTGACCCAAAACCCAGTGACCCAAAACTCAGCCACCCAAATCTAGTGACCCAAAACCCAGTGACCGTCGAGAATTGCCGCCCATGATAGCCAATCGTAGAATCATCATAACTCAGGCTATACATATCCATTTTCAAAGAAACAAAGTGTGTTAGAACTGTGATTCAATCCTATATCTTATCAGACCCTTAGATCGAGAAAAGAAGGCCTAAAAGGCTATTACTAAGGTGACTTTTGAGTAATAACACAAAGAACGGTGAAAATCAAAGGGCTTTTCATATATTCGACTTGGTAAGCGACTTTTTTTAGTGTGGATCCTTCCTTCTCTTCATCTTCCCTTAATTAGAACTCCCTACTTCATCAACCAAAGGTTTCAATTAACCTCCGTTCTTCTTATACCTCCAACCAACATTTTTGATCTTGTTTTCTCATTGGCATCCTATTTGTGAGGAGATCTTGTTGCTTTAGATGAGATTTTAGTTTGTGTGAGCCAAGACCCAAGCTTGGTTGGTGGACATACTTAGATCAATGATCTATGATAATATTTGTGAGTGCAAAGTCACCTTTTAACTCCAATTTGCAACATACAAATTCAAACAATGGGTTTTTAGTATTTTAGTTTTGCTTTTATGATGATTGTGATGAATTTAATAAATTTTTGCAGTGATTTTCAGTAGTAGAAATGCTTATTTGATTATATGCTAGTGATGTAATATCATATTGTAAGTTTCTATGCAATATGCTATGAACAACATGTGATGGAATGATGCAAATAGAAGCACCGCAAAAATTGGGTTGCCCTAATTTCGAACTAAAGAGTCGAACAGTGGTTTATGAGAACTGTTAAATTTATTAGATGATTTATCTAAACTTAACATGTGATGCTGAATTGACAAAATAGGACAATCGTTAGTTAGTATGATAAATCTTGTTAGATCAATTAAATATTAATCGACAATGGATGCCCAAGACACTATATAATCCTCATAGGAGGCATGTGATGTGAGTAGCAAACATTCTTCCCAACTGCAAATTTCAGGCTGGTCGAGGTAAGATGGAGTGCACCAGTAGGGTGTGGAGGTCTAGGATTGTGAAGGAAGACTCCTTAAATAATTGGTATCCAACACCAACCAAAGATGCTGCTAGTACCTAATTTATGAGTTGTGGTGATAAGTGGAAATATTCGGTAGGTCCAGTGGTGCACAACATGCTTGACGGCTTCATTCCCCACCTAACCCATGTTGAGAGGAGGAGTTTAAGATATTCAATCACTCACATTAGCCACCGAGAGCCTGACATAGCAATGCCAACCATAGATGTGGTATTAAGACTATAGACTCAGGATCATGGGCATGCTTCTAACTCTTATACAATTGGATTGTAGCTTGTTATGATACCTTCACATGTTGTTATACACCTCATGTGGGCCCAATGACATAATAAATGGATTAAAAATCATGTGAATGGACTAGGTTACCCTTTTTATATATTTAATATTAGTACATCTGCCATGATGATTGACTTATAGTTTTAAACTACTATTTCATACTTCTGCATTTAAAGCTCTATCAATTATCAACGTTATAAATATCTTGGTTACCTGTTGATTTTCTACTCACTGAGCCAGTAGCTCATCAACCTACTGAACAATTTTCAAGTAAAGGATTATCTCTTCCTAAGGAGGCAGAAGCAAATTTTTATTAAGAGTAGAATAGAGGTCCTGAAGAAGTAGTTAGAATAGATAGACAGTCTCTTATCCTTCCCCTAGATCTTGGGAATGAGAGAGTGAGAAAAGAGAGAAGTTTGTAATGAAATGTACATGATGTATATTAAATGTGAAACACATTCTTATATATAATAGTCAAACAATGTTGTATCCTTCAATGTTATGTTTAATTGAGATATTGTCCATTTGCTAAATGATGTTATTGAATATCTAAGAAAAGAAAAATATAATGATGATTTTCTGTAAGTGGTTAAAAGTTGATGGTTAGTAATAATCCCTACTCGGCGGGCCCTAACCCTAGTTAGTGGGTTCATGTCTTGCCAACTTTTTTGGTATCAGAGCGTAGGATGAACCTAAAATGAGTTTAGGTTTGGGACATGGGTGATAAGAGACCGATAGGATTAGGATGCTTTCCTGTTAGAACTGTAATTTTCTAATAGATGTTTTTTTGTTATGGATATGTAGATGGAAGGAAGAGGACATGGACATGGCGAGGAACAAGCTTAGAGACATTATGGCCCTGACCCTTGAGCGATGGCTTAAGATGGAGAAGATAGGGATAAAGCAACAAGGATGTATCATATTTTTCTAGAGATAAAATAAAAATATAAGATGGGCAAGAGGTCTTCATCTTCTAGTAAGGATATGATGAGATCTTATGAGCTGGTGAAGATGCTTGGTGGGACTAAATTCTCTAGAACAACAGATCTAGCTATGGTAGAGGTGTGGCTTGACAACTGGTAGATGTCTTTCATTTAATGGAGTTATCAGAGGATAAGCAAATCAATCATGCAGTCTACCTACTCAAGCGAGATGCTAAGTTGTGTTGGCACAGAGTAGAAGATAAGAGGAAAATACAATCATGACAAGGAGGGAGTTTGGTAAATGAGTTCCACCTTAAGTATTTTCATCCTACCTTCTTAAGTGATAAGATCAAATCGTTGGAGAATATCAAACAAGGTGGTATGATGATTGGTGAATATGAGGCATATTTCACAAGGTTGGCTAATCTCTGCCCGTAGCTTATGCTTGATGATGTACAGAAGTATAGAAGATTTCAATAAGGATCAATATAAAAAATAGACACACTGTATCGGTCATTGGTCTGAGAGACAAAGAAAATTTTGGAGAATTTGTGGAAGAAACAAGATGTGTAGAAGAGTCAGTTAATGTTGATAAGCAATATAAGAGCAAGAAAAGATCTGGAGACTTCAGTAGAGGAGGACAAAGCAATGGTGGATACATAGGAGGTGGTGTTTTCTTTTAAAAGATAGGATGGGGACTTGGTTGTTTTGGAAGACAAGGATCTAGTTCTTCATTGAGTGGAGGAAGTCCCAATTCCAATAGATGGAATACACCGCCTAGGTGGACACCTCCAACTAGGTCTTCAGGATCATCAGTGTTAGTGACAAACCCGCGGAGACAAGATTCATCCATGTGTGACAATTAGACATATAAACAGATCGAATACGGAGTAGATACTACTATATTCGATATCCGACTCTGAAAAAAATTCTGATCTGATATCCGACGGATATCATGTTATAATATCTGAATCTGATCCAAAAAATAATATTCAAATTTGGATAAATATCCGATCCGAACCAAAAGTCATAAATATATTATATTAATATGTTATATATATAAAATATTGATATCACTATGAATATATATGATAAAATATCTATATTTTTATGTTTTTATATATAGATAATATATATTTGATAATATATAAATAAATTTGTCGGATTTTGGATTTTTTCAGAGCGGATATAGTCATATTCGAAATACTATCTGAAATTTTTGGATATGAAATTTGATATCCTAAATCCAACCCGGATTATGCGGATTTCAAATTTTTTTTTAAAATTTTGGACTCAAATCCGGATCAAATGTGTGGATTCTGGATATCCATTTATAGGTCTAGTGGCAATTGTGGTAGAATACACTCTGGACAATGTTGGGGATTCACCACTCAAGCATGCTATCACTATGGATAGACGGGACACATAAAAAGGGACTGCCCAAAGCTTTAGTGTATTTCAAATGAAGGTTCACAAATACAATTTTAGCCTCCACAAAGACAGACTCCAATTAGAGGGGCAACTTCTTATATGGCTTCAAGTTCTAGAGGGGGAGAACCTCGTACTAGTAGTGGACAATGAGGACAACATGGCAGAGGGAGAGCTACAAGACTTCTTCTCATTGACACCATCAGAAGGTGTAGTCTCGCCTAGAGTTGTGACAGGTGAAATGCTTCTCTTTAACAACATTTCTATTACAATATTCATAGATCCTGGTGTGACACATTCTTTCATTCAAAGATCAGTAGTTAGTGGATTAAATCTTTAGACCCAAGATTTATCTTATGAATTGTTGTTAAGAGTTCCATTACGTGAATCATCATTTTTGACATAAGTATGTCCTAGATGTTTGTTGAGTTTTAGTGGGTATACAATAGTAGTTAATCTCATACAGTTAGATTTTAATTCTTTTTAAATTATTTTGGGTATGAACTGCCTTGAGACATATCATGTCTAGTTAGATTATTGGAAAAAAGAAGCTATCCTTCAACAAGGTGGCTTTTCATGTGTGTTTACCAAAGACATAAAAGTCTTACCCACATGTATAGTATTGACTATTGTAGTTGATAAGAGGATGAGAAAGGGGTGCGAGGCCTTTCTAGCACATGTGGTGGATTCTAGGGCAAAGAAAAGAATAGTTAGAATAGAGTATGTTTCAGTAGTATGTGAGTTTCCATATGTCTTTCCTAATGAGTTACCAGGTTTACCACCTAAAAGAGATATAGACTTTGAGATACAAATTAGTAGTAACCCAATAACATTACTTGCCTATAGAATGGCACCTTTAGAGTTAAATTAATTAAAAACACAGTTACAATAGATTCTAAAAAAGAGACTTATTCAACCTTGTACATCACCTTGGGGAGCTCCAGTAATGCTTGTGAAGAAAAAGGATGGAACCATGCAATTATGCATAGAATATATGCAATTGAATAAGATAACCATTAAGAATAAATATCCTCTGCCTAGAATTGATGACTTGTTTGATCAACTACATGAATCAATGATCTTTTCAAAAATAGACCTTAGATCAAGATATCATCAGTTAAGAACAAAGGTATCTGTTGTACCTAAGTCATCATTCAGAACAAGATATGGCATTGTGAGTTTTTAGTTATGCCTTTTGGACTAACAAATGTTCTTGCAACTTTTATGGACATGATTAACAAGGTTTTCAAATCGTATCTATATCAATTCATATTAGTATTTATAGATGATATTATTATATATTCGAGAGATGTAGAACAACATGAGCAACATCTGAGGATTTCTCTATAGCTGTTAATGCATCATCAACTTTCTACTAAGTTTAGTAAATATGAGTTCTGGTTGGCTAAAGTATTTTTTCTTAGATATGTCATATCATGAGAAGGAGTCAATGTTGACCCTAAGAAGGTGGAAATCTATCTTTTCGTGGGTGCAAGCTACAACCCTTAATGAGATAAGAAGTTTTTTGGGGTTAGTAGGATAATATAGGAGATTTATAAGAAACTTCAATGTAATAGAAACACCTCTATGATGCATCCAGGAGAGGTTTGGGATGTGTTCTTATGCAATAAGGGAAGGCCATGACCTATGATTCTAGACAACTTAAGAATAATGAAGAGAACTACCCCATACAGGATCTTGAGCTGGTAGTAGTAGTATATGCCTTAAGGCATGGCATCGTTATCTTTATGGTGAACCGTGTCGGGTTTTTACTGATCATAAGAGTATGAAGTACATTTTCACACAGAGGGATCTCAACCTGAGACAACATAGATGGTTGGATCTTATAAAGGATTGTGATATCACCATTGATTACCACCATAGAAAGGCTAATGTTGTGGCAGATACTCTGAGTAGAAAGTCTACATCATCTACAGAAATGTTTTCTATGGCATGTGTAAAAAGAGACTTGTTATTTAAGATGAGAGAGATTAATTTGGATTTGAATGTGTCTGAACAAGTTGGACCGATTGCATAGATGCATGTTAGACCTACATTTTGTGATAAGATCAAGGAGTTTCAACACAAAGACAAAGAACTGCAACGTATCATATACAATATGACAAAAGAAAATAGAACAAAGTTTAAATATTCAGATGATTGGTTGCTATATCAACATGATAGATTATGTGTGCTATATGGATCTGAGTTAACGAACTAATTCTTGAGGAAGCTCACTCTTCTATGTATGCAATGCATCCAGGCAACACAAAGATGTATAGAAACCTTAAGGAATTGTATTGGTGGTCAAGTATGAAGAAGGGAGTGGTTGTCTATGTAGCCAAGTGTGGTGTATGTCAACATGTCAAGGCTGAACATTCGAAGCCAACAAGTACTTTGCAATCACTTCCTATCCTTGAATGGAAGTGGGAGCATAATACTATGGATTTTGTGATTTGATTACCCAGGACGCTGTGTGGTTTTGACTCTGTTTGGGTAATAGTATATATGCTAACAAAGTCTTCTCACTTTCTACCAGTTAAGCAACATGGGATACACTGAAGACAACCAAAGTTTATATAGATGAGATAGTAAGACTGCATGGGATACCAATCCCTATAATATCTAATAGAGATCCTAAATTCACATTGGAATTAGTTGCAATATTCCTTGGGAACAAAGTTGAAGTTTAGCATGACATTTCATCCTGAGACAGATGGATAGTTAGAGAGAACAATTTAGACCCTAGAAGATATGTTGAGAGCATGTGTTTTGCAGTTTAGTCATAGTTGGGATGATCATCTCAGTCTTGTGGATTTTGCCTATAACAACAATTACCATTCCAGCTTAGGCATGGCCCCTTATGAAGATCTGTATGGGAGAAAGTGCAAAACTCCTATTTTTTGGTATGAAGTTGGAGAAAGGCAAATTTTAGGTCCAGATTTGGTGAAAGAATCAACAAAAAAGATATCAACAACTAGACAAAAATTTAGGGATGCTCAGGATAGACATAATAGTTATGTAGAGAAAAGGCATAGACCACTTCAGTTTGAGGTTGGAAATGAGGTTTATTTGAAAGTATCACCATGGAAAGGTGTACTAAGGTTTGGGAAATGATTCAAGCTAACTCCTAGATACATGTGCCCCTATCCAATGATTCAGAGAACTGGACCAGTTGCATATAAAATGGAGTTGCCTTCAAAGTTAGATAATCTATATTATGTGTTTCATGTATATATGCTGAAGAAGTGTCATCCTAGTAAAGAAAAGATTATAGACCCAGATCCTATACAGTTGAGAGAGGATATCTTCTATGTCGAAGGACCAATTCAAATTCTAGATCATAGAATTCACAAGCTTATAAGAGGGAGATACACCTAGTGAAAGTTTTTTGGAGGAATCATGGTATAGAGGAAGCTACTTGGGAAGTAGAGCTATAGATGTGTAACAAGTATCCTTTCATCATCTAGGAATTCCAAGACAAAATTTTTATTAGAGGGGGAGAATTGTTAAAACCCCCTTCTATCTTTGTTGGTAATCCTAGGGATTTAAGCTAACCTTAATGTTTGTTGTGATTTTATTAGTAATATATTACCTTACAATTTATATTAATTTTGGTAATATCAAATACTTGTATGAATAACTCATAAACATGACTTAAGCATATCATATGATATGGTGTTTTAGCTGATATAGGATTAGCCCGTATATATATGTGGAAGGAGAATTAATGATACTTGAGGAAATAATTAAAATAAATTTTCATTTCATAATATTATCAAAATAATACTGTAGGATTGTATATAATTCATCTACAAATCCAACACAAAAAGAATGAACCAAATTGGAGATAAAATGAGAGAGTTATGACATTTTTAGTAACATGTACATTTTCTCGGTGATTGTCAAGAAATGACTTTTTCAACAACCCAAATCTCAGTGACCAAAAAGCCAATGACCCAAAAATTAGCAAACTAAAACCCAACGACCCAAAACTCAGTGACCCAAAACCCAACTACCCAATACTCAGTGACCCAAAACCCATCAACCACCAAGAATCACCACCCAAGATAGCCAATCGTAAAAGAATCATAACTTGGGCTATACATATCTGTATTAAAAAAAACAAAGAGCATTAGAGTTGTGATTTGATCATATGCTTCTCAGACCCTTAGGATGATGAAAATAAGACCTAGAAGGTGATTCCTAAGGTGATTTTTGGGGGAAGAACACAAAGAATAGTAGAAATCAAAGGGTTTGTCATATATTTGACTTAGTAAATGGTTTTTAATTGTCAATCCTTCCTTCTCTTCATGTTCCCTTGCTTGGAACTCCCTTGTTCATAAATTGAAGGCTTTAGTTAACCTTCATTCTTATTATTCTACCTCCAGCCAACATTTTTGAGCTTGTTTTCTTGCTGGCATCCTATTTGTAAGGAGATCTCATGGCTTGAGATGAGATTCCAGTTGGTGTGTGCCAAGATCCGAGCTTGCTTGGTGGACAGACTTAGATTAGTTATCTCTGATGATATTTGTGAGTAGAAAATCACCTTTTAACCCTAATTTACAACATATAATTAAATAATGGCTTTCCAACATATTAATCTTACTTTATTATGATTGTAATGAATTTAATAAATTTTGTGCAATGATTTTCAGTAGTAGAAATGCCTATTTGATTATATGTTAGTGATCTAATATCATATTGTAAGTTGCTATCTGAGTTTTTGTGAATGATAGTTCATGGAATGATGCAAGTAGAGGGACTGGGGAAAACTTTTTTTTTTATTTCCGGGAGAAACTCACCCCCCAGGCAGAGGCCCAGATAGTAGGGATGGTAAACCCGGGAGACCCGTGTGCCCACACACCGGTATCTCAACAAGTCACATCAGAGGCCGACTGACGCTGTGGGAAATTCATTTCCAAGTAGCACTTCTAGCAAGAGTCGAACCTGGGACCCTTCGTGAGGGGCCCCGAGCTACGACCAGTTGGGCTACTGCTCGCCGGTGACTGGGGAAAACTAGGCTGCCTTAGTTTGGAACTAAAGAGTCGAACTATGGTTTATGAGAATTTGGAAAGTTGTTAGATGATTTAAGTGCTTAATGTGTGATGCTTGATTGATATGATACTACGATAGATCCTGTTAAATCAATTAAATATCACTAGAAAATAGATGTCCTAGACACTATAGAATCCTCACAGGAGGCCTGCGTTATGAGGAGGAAATGTGCTTCCCGACTGGAGGTCTCACGTAGGTTGAGGTAAGTTGGAGCGCCCCAGTAGGGTGCGGGGGTCTAGTCCAATGAGAGCAGACTCCTTAGATGATTGGTATCCAATTCCAATAGGGAATTTTAGCGATGCCTGAGTTATGAGTTTTGGTTATTACTGGACATCTTTGGTAGGTTCACTGGTACACAACAATCCTGAGGGCTTCACTCCCCGCCCGAATACCTAGGTTGAGAGGAAGTGAGATATCCAGCCGCTCCCATTAGCCACTGAGATCCAGACATGGCGATTCCAGCTGCAGACATGTTATTGAGACTACAAACTTAGGATCTCGGACATGCTTCTAAGTCTTGTACAATGAGACTATATCTTGCTGTGATGCTTTCATATGTTGCAGTACACCTCAAGTGGGTCCAATGGCATAATAATGGATTAAAAATCATGTGGATGGGTTATGTCACCCTTTTTCTATATTTAATATTAATACAAATATTAGTACAACTACCATGATGATTAGTTTAAAATTTTATATTGCCATACTCTCATACTTCTGCATTTTAATCTCTATCAATTGTAAACATTATAAATATCTTGGTTACTTATTGATTTTCTACTCAACAAACTAGAGTTAGGGTTGTGAATGGGTAAGGGTAAACCCATTTATCCTTTACCCATACCATGTAGGGGAAGGGTAAGAGTAAAGAATTTTCTTACCCTTTACCCGCCTACCCGCTACCATCTAACCCACTACCTTAGCGGGTAAGGTTAAGGGTAAGCCATTACCCATACCCTCTAACCTGCTACTCGCTTATGCATTTTTCCTTACCCAGAGGTATACACACCTAAATCAATTGAATCTTGACTATATGTGCACACATAAGAGGCTTGAACACACTAGGTATCTTTCAAATTTATAAATCCCCAATAGGCTCACTCACATACACTAACACACTTACCCTCAAGCACATGAGATCGTGTTATAGTATAGGAGGGTGGCAAGTTAGGTGTTGAACCCAAGAGAGAAAAGGGGACACTAGATCTAGGTTAGTTTTGGCTAGGTTCCTACTGCAGAGTCTAGGGTTGAAGGGTTTGAAGGTTGATTTGTTGATTACACTAAGGGTTGAACAAGTAAGAAAAAGTGAACAAACAAGAATCCAAACGTAAATTACCCTAGACAATGAGTTCTAATTAGAAAGAAATGACAAGATAAGCACGAAAAGGCAAGAAAAGAGAAAATTACATTAAGGCAAGTAAGAAGAGGTCTACACTACACTGAACTAGCAAACTAATCACAAGAGAAATTAAAGACCTAAATTAGCAAGAAAAAAGCAAGAACAAGACAAGAAGCTAACTAAGCAAGTAAAGAGCTAACCAAGCTAACACTAGCTAAGCAAGAACGAAACTAGGTTTTTAATGCAATTAAGAGTAGTGTGGGCTGTTTGGGGGATTCACTTATCAATTAGGTTGAGGGTGATGACATGTGAACATTATGCTTTCATTTAGATTACTAAACCAAACAAAAAGCTAGAGGCTAATGAATTGTCATAAACTACTAGCTGGCTATGGAAAGGATAGGTTGTGTATAGAGGAACTAGTCCCTATCACCTCCTACTCACCCTTACAAGTCTCAATTGAGTTAGGGTTTAGGTGGAATTAAATATGAGTCTAGTCAAGTCTAGGTTTCTAGGATAGGAGCTCCTAGGGTAATCAGGGGCAGAGGGTAGTAATGCAAGGTGGAAGTGAGGTCCTAGACCTCACATCACCCACAATCTAGCCTTGAGAAGGCTTCAAGCTAATTACACTAAATGCTCCTATAATAGCTACTCATATCTCTCACCTAAGTGTAGGAGAATTGATTAACATGTAGGAAGGTGAATATCTAACTAGGGATCCATGAATTGGACTTAGGAGAGATTCACTAAAAGAGCTACATATAAGCAATTTTCCTAGAATCTAGGTGATTTCAAGCACAAACCACAAAGCAATTTATGAGGAATGACATAAAAATAGAACATAATCACTATAAAATGAAACCATAATGTTTACATATCATTTTATTCCAACATGGTATCAAAGTAACATTTTGAGTCCCAAACAACCCACCTAAGGGGCCTAGCTACTCATGGAACAAGAAAATAAAAGAAGAAAGGAAGAAGAATGAGTATAGGAGTGAAAAGCCATGATGATTTAAGTGAATATTCCTCATTCTCCACATCCTAGAAGCAGCAGCTCAAGCTCCTTCCTCTATGGTAGGTGAATGGCATGGGTGTATGGTGGAAAGTGGCTAAAATACTAGAAACTAGGGTTTTGGTGGTGGAAATGGTGAAATGGAGGTGGAATGAAGTGGTAATGAGTGGGAGGATGAAATGGAGAGGCTAGAGTAGTTGTAGGATAGCTAATATCATACCCTAGACACCACCCATGTATATTGGTGGTGGGGAAGCACTAGTTCAAGTGGGGGTAAAGTGGGAAATGTAGTGGAAAAGTGAGCTAGGTTTGTATGTAGCATGGTCATGCTGGGTAGCATGGCTGTGGTGGGATGAGGTCAGAACGAGCATGGTGGTGTGGAACAGGCGAAGTGATAATGTAGAAAAATCACAGGTTGTTTTGGGTACATGGAAGGCAGGTGGTGCGATTGTGGTAGTCACTGCGACTATGGTGAGGCATGTGTTGTTGGTATATATATGCCCATAGAGCCATCCCGAACGATTGCATGGAGTCAGATATTAATTAATCAATTAATGTGATTATTTGGTTAATTAATGAATTCCAGAATATTCTAATTAATCCATGAACATTTTAATTAACGCAGTATTTCTGTTTACCAATGGGTTTAGGAAACCCTACTTTCCTTCGTCTCCTATTTAAAGGAGGTTGACGGCCGATATATATATAAGATATCGAGAGAGGCTTTTCAGTTTATGCTCATGTACATAAACCCTAGCCATCACTGTCTTTAGGAGAGAAAGGAGAGCAACGCGTTGCTAGCACGCCGCCGCACAGACACGACTCCTTCCCGTCGGCTTAGGAAGCGTGACGCGGAGTTCCAGTCCATTCGCGTGGACGAAGTAGAGACACAGACGCTGAGACACATATGTTCAGAGGACATAAATGACCATCCGTGTGCGTTACGAGCGGTGTACACCATCGTATGAAAGGAGCATCGCCGGATCTTCCTACGATAATGAACGGGAGAGAAGTTTCGTCCGTGTAGGCCAGCGACGTTGCACACCTGTGTACAGTGGGACATCGCCAGACTTGCTCCGCGATAAGGTATATCCTGCAAACACTCCTTCCAAATACGCTGTTGTCGACGAGATCCTATTTCCGGTTGAGTGGAAATTTTGTTTGTTACTTCCGCCGCACATATTTTCTCCACAAAACCCAACAGTGGTATCAGAGCAGTGTCGATCTACGACGTATTTGGATTCGTTTTGATATGATCGAATCGATGTATACTAATTTTATGTTGCATACGATGCAAATTAAAATGGCTAATGTGCAAATCTAAACCTAATTCCACATACTCTGCAAGCTTCTATTTTTGACGTTTTGGACGGGGTCGACTATGGAAAATATTGATTTTCCTAAGTGCACGGAAGTAAAATTTCGTAGACCTTTCAGGGGTTCTGCGTGGGAGTCAAAAATTTATTTAATGGGGAATGTCCCACATTAAAAGTACTGCAATTTTAATATGTATATACGTATATGTAGATATACCTATGATAGCATACACGTCGCCTTTAAAATCTGTTTTATGTGGTGAGTGCATGCACAGTTATGGCCTAGTATCCCCTTTTGTGGATGTTGTGAATGAATGTGGATGTCGATCTTGTGGATATGTTTGTTTGTGAATGCTATGTATGTACAATGGTTACATATGGATCCTTTGTATAAAGTATTCGGATTGCATGCTGAGCCTCATCTCTTATTTCAAAGTGTAATTAATTCTTTTCCTTTATATTTGTACTCATATGATGTAATAGAGATAGGATTAGTTTTAGTTTTTGTAATCTTGATGTAAGGAGGCCACTTGAAGATCCAACTCCAAGGAGTGTCCATGGATAAGCACCATGAAGATCTAATTCCAAGAAGCAACCTGAAGATCCAACTCCAAGGAGCGTCCATGGAGAAGCAACAAGAAGATCCAATTCCAAGAAGCAACTTGAAGTTCCAACCTCATGAAGTATCCATGAAGTTGTTCATTGTAATGTTGATCATTACAGGCTTACATGTTGATTCACAGGTGTTGCATGAGATGCATAAGACCATAGGTGGACCGTAATCCTTTGTTGCTCCAAAGGATTACAATAGTATGGCCATAACCGATGTATTTGTGTTTGTGATTGCATGTCTATCGTTTGTGGTTGTGGATATAGTAGTATATGATACATACTATAAGTATGTGGTGTTTGGATATGTATATGTATTAATAAAACCCCTCAATTAATAATATTAAGTTTTAGTTTCCTTCCATAAAGAAACACACATGAAAATCTTGATCGACTATGTGTGGGCACGCCTCCGAGTGGTACACTGTCTATCTCGTGGAAGTGTGATGGTGGGTGTGTGGGTCTACCTCCATAGGGTGCACACTCATCATGTTGGCTTATGGGTTGGACTTAACTAGGGAACCTAGATAGGATCAAGTACCTAGAGGCACGGAGATGCATCATGGCAAGGAGTTGTGCATGATCATCTATCCAAGAGTTGCATATGATGCAATTGGCAAAAGTTGCCTACCTTAGTATTTGGTCTTTGACGCCGACATTGGTTGGGCATTGATCCAATTATTTTGGGTCTTGGCTCACTAGAAGGTTGTTCATTGAAATCTTCTGAGTTGATAGTGAGGGCTATCAATTTGAATAAAATAGTGGGAGCGTAATTAATTAAAGGCCTAATTAATCTCGTTTGTCAAATCTTTACAAGTCAAAATGTTTTGGACTAAATGAAAAATTTTCTTTTGTAGCAATCAAATGGCAAATAACACGCACACTTTCTCATTGCGATCGGTCCTTGAGAAGGATAAACTTACCGGAACTAACTTTCAAAACTGGTTTAGGACGCTGAGAGTTATTCTCACACATAAGCGTAAGCTCTATGTCCTTGAAACATCAAAGCCAGTGGAACCCGCCGTAAATGCGCCCAAGGCTGAAAAGGATGCTTACAAGAAGCACCTTGATGATGCCATGGATGTCAAGTGCCTGATGTTGTGCTCAATGAACTATGAGTTGCAAGAGTAGCATGAGAACATGAATGTCATGGAGATGGTAACATATCTCAAGAACATGTATCAACATCAAGCAAGACAAGAGAGATATGATGTCTCAAAGGCTTTGTACAGGAGCAAGATGAAAGAGGGAGACTCAGTTGGCACCCATATACTCACTTTAATTGGGTATGTGGAAAGCCTATCCAAGCTGGGATTTCCCCTAGGTCAAGAGTTGGCCACTGATGTGATTCTACAATCGTTTCCTGAATCATATAATCATTTTGTCATGAACTACAACATGAACAATTTTGACAAGTCGTTGTCAGAATTGTTGGGCATGTTGAGGATAGCTGAAGCATAGATGAAGAAAGACAAGCCCAAGTCTGTGATGATGATAAAAAAGGCAAAGGGAAAGTCAAAAGGCAAAGGCAAGTCTAAGAAAGGTTCTAAAGCCGGGCAGAAGCCAAAGTCATCCGTGCTCAAAGCTAAAGGTGGGATCTCCAAAGAAGGCAGTTGTCACCATTGTCACCAGGCTGGACATTGGAAAAGAAATTGTCCTCTCTACCTGGAGGAACTGAGGAAGAAGAAGCAGGGGATAGAGATCTCCACTTCAGGTATATACGTTATTGAGATAAACTTAAATACTTCTTCATCATGGGTACTGGATACCGGATGTGGATCTCACATATGTTCTAATATGCATGATCTGATAAGAAGTAATCCTTTACGAAAGGGGTAAGTCGAGCTGCGGGTCACTAATGGAGCAAGAGTTGCTGCCACCACAATTGGAGTTATTAGTTTACCTTTGCCTACGTGCCTTGTAATAGAATTAGAGAATTGCTATTATGTACCTGCCATTAATAGAAATATTATTTCTGTATCTTGTATGGACAAGAGTGGATTTGAATTTCACATTGAGAATGGAATTATTTCTATTTTTAAAGATGAGATCTGTTATGGCAATGCCTCTATGTCTTATGGTATCTACTTGTTAGAACTTGAGACTAGCATATACAACGTAAATACTAAAAGGTTAAAACTTGACAACTCAAACAAAACATTCTTATGGCATTGTCGTCTTGGGCACATAAACGAGAAGCGCATATCTAGACTCCATAAGGATGGTTATCTAGACTCTTTTGATTTTGAATCATTGGAGACATGTGAGGCATGTTTATTAGGAAAGATGACCAAGACTCCTTTCACTGGACATAGTGAGAGAGCCAGTGATCTGCTAGGGCTCATACATACTGATGTATGTGGACATTTTAGATCAAATGCTAGAGGAGGCTATCAATACTTCATTACCTTCACTGATGACCTCCGTAGGTATGGCTATGTATATCTTATGAAACACAAGTCAGAAGCTCTTGAAATGTTCAAGACTTTCATGAATGAAGTAGAAAAGCAAATTGATAAGAGTATTAAAGCACTCCGTTTAGATCGAGGTGGTGAATACTTAAGCCAAGAGTTTGAGGACCTTCTGAGAGACCGTGGTATTGTATCACAATGGACTCCACCTGGTACACCACAACATAACGGTGTGTCAGAAAGAAGGAATCATACATTATTAGACATGGTACGATCAATGATGAGTTCAGCCGAACTTCCAATATCGTTATGGGGATATGCTCTTTAAACTACAGTGTTTACACTTAACCGTGTACCTTCCAAATCGGTTCAAAAGACACCATATGAGATATGGAATGGGAATCGTCCCAATTTGTCTATGTTAAAGATTTGGGGATGTGAAGCTTATGTTAGGAAACAATTTCCTGAAAAGCTTGGACCCAAATCAGAAAAATGCTATTTTGTTGGATACCCCAAGGAAACTCAGGAATACTACTTCTACACACCAGCTGACAACAAAGTGTTTGTTGCTAGGACTGCTGTATTTCTTGAAAAGGAATTTATTTCCAAAGGAAGTAGTCGGAGGAATGTAGAGCTCAAAGAAGTTCGAGACCAACAAGAAAGCAGAGAACCTGAGGAGGTACATAAGGAACATGAAGACTCACAAATTGTTGTGTAATTTCAAGTTCCAAATGTAACACAGGAACCTCGTAGGTCTGGTAGGACACGACTTGAGCCTGAGAGATTTGGATTTCTTGTGATTCAAGACAGTGATGAATTGGGCATAGCAGATGAGCCAACTTCCTATCTAGAAGCTACTAAGGGACTAGAATCTGAGAAATGGCTCGAAGCCATGAGATCTAAGATGGAATCCATGTACACCAACAAGGTATGGACCTTGGTGGATCCACCCGAAGGGGTAAAACCCATAGGGTGCAAGTGGGTCTTCAAGAAGAAGACTGGCATGGATGGAAATGTTCAAACCTATAAAGGTAGATTGGTTGTGAAAGGATTCCGTCAAATTCAAGGTGTTGATTATGATGAGACTTTCTCACCAGTTGCCATGGTTAAATCCATCAGGATCATGCTTGCCATTGCATCTTATCATGACTATGAGGTTTGGCAGATGGATGTTAAAACAACATTCCTCAATGGGAATTTACTCGAGGATGTGTACATGACACAACCTGAGGGTTTTGTCGATCCAAAGGAAGCCAATAAAGTCTGAAAGCTACAAAGGTCAATCTATGGATTGAAGCAAGCATCTCGGAGTTGGAATCTATGTTTTGATGGAAGTAGTCAAAAAGTTTGGCTTTAGTCAAAATGAAGATGAACCTTATGTTTACAAAAGGGTTAGTGGGAGCACAATCGTATTTCTCATATTGTATGTGGATGACATACTATTGATGGGAAATGACATCCTTGCTCTTCAGACAGTAAAATGTTGGCTAGGGAAGACCTTCTTTATGAAGGATTTAGGTGAAGCATCCTATATACTAGGGATCAAGATCTATAGAGATAGATCTAGAAGGCTTCTAGGCCTAAGCCAGAGCACATACATTGACAAGGTGCTAAAGAGGTTTAGCATGGAGGGTTCTAAGAGAGGTAACTTGCCCATGTCCCATGGGGTTACAATCTCTAAAGACCAATGTCCTAGTTCATGTGATGAACGGGCACGCATGAGTAAGATTCCATATGCATCAGCAATTGGATCTATCATGTACACGATGTTATGTACTCGTCCTGATGTGTCATATGCTTTGAGCATGACGAGTCGGTATCAGTCAGATCCAGGTGAATGTCACTGAACAGCCGTAAAGAACATCCTAAAGTACTTGAGAAGGACTAAGGATCAATTCTTGGTATACGGCGGTGAGGAAGAGCTCGTGGTAAAGGGTTACACCGATGCTAGCTTTCAAACTGACAAAGATGACTACAGATCGCAATCTAGATTTGTGTTTTGCCTGGACAACAGAGTTATGAGCTAGAAGAGTTCCAAGCAAGAGACGGTTGCAGATTCTACAATAGAGGCCGAATATATTGCCGCATCTAATGCTGCAAAGGAAGCTGTGTGGATCAAGAAGTTCATTTCTGAATTTGGAGTGGTTCCAAGCGCTGGTGATGCAATTGAGTTGTTTTGCGACAACAACAGAGCAATTGCATAGGCTAAAGAACCAAGATCACACCAACATTCCAAACATGTTCTACGGCGGTTCCATCTCATACGAGAGATCGTACAATGAGGAGATGTGAAGATTTGCAGAGTACCTACAGAAAGCAATGTGGCTGACCCGCTCACAAAAGAACTTTCATAGTAGAAACATGACAGACATGTTCGATCACTTGGACTGATATTCATGAGTGATTGGGTATAAGTGCAAGTGGGAATTTGTTGGTATGTATGCCCATAAAGACTATCATTCGATTATTGTAATGGGATACTATGTAAATAATTTATAATACTACATTGATCATATCAATAAAGGCAAGTTTCCAATCTATATGTCTGTGTTTTATATTGTGAGATAACCATAAAACTTATAGATGTCTATAGAATAATATACTCAATGACATATGTCTTCGGGTTGATGACCTGAACAGTGAAATCATATGTATGCTAAGAGTATGTATTCTTGTTTTGTCCCTAATCGGTTGTTATTGTGGAAATATCCATAGACATCAATAACACATAAGATTAGAATGTATGTTGGTTGATGGAAGAATCTCATTATCCATGATATGGAGATATCAAACCAAATACATAGATACTTGTTAGAGAATAGTGTATCAGATAGACCCACCTTGAGAGTGACACATGGATACCATGATTGGTAGTTAGAGTCACATCTCATAATGATGGTGGTGATTGTGGTTCTTAGACCTGAAGTCACTAAAATTATTACATGTCGTTCAATGTACTTTGACATCATCCACCGCGGTCCTGAATAAGGATTGCCATAAAGATGGTGCTTGGGTGCACTGTGACACATGGGGATGACTATGAGTGATGTAGATGGAATTTTTCCTTCCTACAGGAGTTTGATATTCTAGCCACTTGATAAGAGAGACTGAGAAATGCATGGCCATGCTGATGTGAGTCAATATGTGATATTGAGCT